>CAWUFW010014551.1:0-408078 GCA_963921515.1 Calotriton arnoldi
CACATGGGTACCCCCACTTTTTGCTGATGCTTCACTGTTTTTCGACATTAGTCTGGCTGGGGCCCTGCTAATCAGAACCCCAGCCTAGCTGCTTCCTCTCTAAAATGGTTTCCATGTGCCTTAGGCACATCTCTGATTGGAATCTGGAGTGCCCTTATAAGTCCCTAGTATATGGTATACTATGTACCAAGGGCCTAGGTACCTCAGAGGCCTGCCAGGGGCTGCAGCATGTATTATGCCACCCCTGGAAGGCCATCCAAACTGACACCACAGGTCTGCTACTGCAGCCTGGGTAAGGTGGTGCATGCACCCCTTACTGTGATATAGGTTACCTATATCACGAAATACATACACACATATAAACCTATAAGTCACTCCTAAGGCAGGCCTTATCAATCCTAAAGGCAGAGTGCATGGTTCCTATGTGAGAGGGTGCCCCTGCATGAGCAGGGCCCCTCTGCAGCGTTCGGAGACCATCTCTGATGCTGTTTGTAGTGCAGCCTGACCATATACTCTTAAGCGCATTATATCCTCGCGGTAAAATGCTAACTTTGGAATGGCTGCACCTAAACATGTCGTGTTTGGTGTCAAACATCTTGGAATACTACCCCCCGCCAATCCTGGCGGCGGGGGTAGCATTCCACCCTTCTAGAGGGAAAGACATGTTAACTCTGACGAGTCCGGTAACTTCTTTCCAGAGCCCTGGCATCACAAAATGGATGCTGCTGCCACAGACACGAGTCTGGCCTCCTGCTGCTGGACGAAACTCCGGCAGGGGAGGCCTGGACAATAGGTTTCCTGTCCCAGGGAGGTGTGACCACCTCCCCAGACAGGACAATGTGTATTGGGGCTGGGCGGGAGCACTTTCGGGTGCTTTGAAGTCCTGCACTGGGGGCACATTTGGTGTCCCTGTGCATACCCCAGTTCAAACCGGATCAGGGGCTCACAGCCCCTGCTTTGGCGCGAACTGGACAAAGGGAAAGGGGTGTAGCCACCCCTCTGCCCTGACCCACCCATAGGTGGGGCCACAGAGTAGTCCATCCCCTATTTTTAGAATAAAGGTAGGAACCCAGTCCTTAGGACTTTTGATTATACCTGGACGAAACTCTGACACTGAATCCTGGACCTTCGACGCTCTACGACAAGATTAGAGGACTGAAGAATCTCCCTTGGGGTCAAGGAGTGACTCCCCTGCTTGGCAGGCACCAAAGAAGCATCTGTCCGGTTCGCATCACTGAAGCTCCCGTCGGACGCCGAAGTCATCGCATCACCAGAGGTGGATTCTCAGACTTCCCCGAGGCTACCCTGAGTCCCCAGCAAAGCTGAGGCCCATGGCTATCGTGGGTGACTTGAGACCGTGACCCCTGGACACCGAGTAGACTTGCAAGTGCACCATCTTCTGGGTCTCCCAAGAAGTCGTGCTTTGGGCTCTGAGTAGCCCTAGCCTCCAGCACCACCTGCACCAAAGATCACTGGCCCCCACTCCATGAGTGTCCTGTAAGCCAGCTCCACGTGCGGCGTCATGAGGCTCCTTCGCGGTCGCTAGCCCGTTGGCTAGTAGCCCTTGACGAAGGCCAATCTTTTCTTTACTTGGCATCCTGGTTGCTCCAGGCCTGCCCTCACTTACCCTTGCTGGGTGAGTTCCCCAGACCTTGCTGGTCTGCATCATCGACGATCTACATCTTACTCGAGACTTGCCGTTGCCAAGGCTTGTTGGGTCCAATCCGGTCGCCGACACCTCAGCACTCGACAGACATTGAGCACCAGCCCGAATCCTGCTCCTGGTCGCCGACAACGCCTCCCGGACCTCGTGGCTGATGAGTCAAGACGACCGTCACCGCACCTGAAGCACTCGACATCGGTGGGCATCTGTCCATCGCCTTCCTGGTCACTGGCTAGTGACCCAGACTCTGTCCCCTCTGCTTTCAGGTTCTTCAGAACTCCGATCCACTCTTGGATCCACCCGGACACTTTTCTCCTGGTCGCCAGCAGCACTTTGCAGCAGATCGCCATACGAAACGACGACGAAACCCGACCCCGAAAGGCACCTATGCACCCGGCTTCCCTGGGTGAGGTAACACGAGTACTCCGGTGCTCCCGTGGGTAGAGACTCTTCAAAGTCCTAGATCTCAAAGGGTTTTGTCCTAGTCCTATTTTAAGTGTCCCTTTCCTCTATTTTCCCGATCCCGACTTTCTCCATAGAAGTTAACGGCGTATCGCGGTTGTGTATTTACACTGCACGCGTCTCCCGTGGGTCCCCTGTGTCACTACCTTGGGTGGTTCCTTGTGGTCCAAGCACTTCTAGAGGCTCTAGGCCTAGTGTCTAGTTCAGTCATGGTTCGCATACCACTTTATTGGTATATGGTTTGAGTACGACCATAGGGCCCAAACGTGTATTTGTGCTATTACTGTGATTTAAGATCTTATAACCTATGTACTTCGAACTCTAGCCTCATAAAGAGACTAGAGGGGTGTGTTTAGTAATAAATACATATATTTTGAATATATACCTGGTGTGGTGCTCTTTCATTTGGTCACTCAAGAGATTATAGACTGGTAAAACAAGCTGCTTTACATTCCTTCAAGACTTAGCCTGAAGGCTGCTCTCCATAGCTACCACTAGGATTAGCTTTCAATAAGGTTGTCTTTAACCTACCTACCATAAGAGTCGATTTGGACTGGTGCAAGGTGCCCACTATAATTAGTGGACAGCATATGCCAGGCCAACTTCTCACATTGGTGTGCAGCGTGTGGGATTCCAGCTTGCTATTGTTTTACCAGATAATCTCAATTGAATTGATCAACTGAAAACCACTAAAGGTACCTAAGGTACATATAATTTAAGCTTAGAATAACAGTAAGTTCTACTGAACTTAGAGTTGTGTGTTAAGGGATAGCACAACCCTTTCTACAACTCAAGAGAGTTTAGTAGGCCACACTAGAGTAGGTAGTGCATACACCACACCACACTAGTAATGTCTTTAAGAGCAGGATCTAAAGAATCCTTGCAGGAAGCCATGGAGCTTCCACCCTCCAAGTATGACACACTCCCATTCTTGGAATTGAGAGCTTTGTGTAACGTGAGGAAATTAAGGACAGGCCAAAGTCCCACCACCCAACACCTCCAGGAGTTGTTGGTGGCTTATGATCTTAGTAAGTCCTCAGAGACTGAAGGGGTAGGAGCAGAGGGTGGGCCAGCAGATGAGGAAGGGGCCAGGGGTACCACAACCCCCAGCCCCCCTCTGAAACTGACCAGGAGGGTGACAATGACCCTGACCTGGAAAACCCAATCCCTTCCGGGGAAGATGAAGATGAGGATCTGGAGAACCACACCTTTGTCCCCCCAGGAAGGATTATGAGTGTGCTCAGAAAGTCTAGGTCTCCTTCTCAGGAGTCTAACCACTCTGGCACCTCCATAGGGAGCTCTGTTTCTTCTCACAGGAGGGAATCCTCTCATGAGAGAAGAAAGAGACTGGTCCAGTATGAGGAAACTCAACTAGAGATCAGGAAGAAGCAATTGGCTTTAGATAGAGAATCCCTAGATCTCCTTAGAGAGAGAAGAAAGTTGGGACTAGAGTCCCATGGTGGCAGCCATGTCCCTAGAGATAGGGAAAGGTCCTATGACCATAGGAACCTGAGCAAGATTGTCCCTCCCTACCAGAGTGGGGATGATATCCACAAATGGATAACTGCTTTAGAGAGGGCCTGTTAAGTACAGAAGGTCCCTCAGGAGCAGTGGGCAGCAATCTTGTGGCTCTCCTTTGCTGACAAAGGTAGAGACAAGCTCCTCACTGTTAGAGAGGAGGATGCTGACAATTACAAGGTCTTGAAGAGTGCTCTTATTGATGGGTTTGGCCTAACCACTGAACAGTACAGGTTGAAGTTCAGAGACACCCAAAAAGCACAGACTCAAGACTGGGTAGACTATGTGGATTGTTCTGCCAAGGCTCTGGAAGGCTGGTTGATGGGCAGTAAGGTGTGTGACTTCTCAGGATTGTATAATCTGATAATGAGGGAGCAGATTCTTAATAACTGTCAAAATCAGCTGTTGCATCAGTACCTGGTTGACTCTGATCTGACCTCTCCCCAAGAATTGGGAAAGAAGGCAGACAAATGGGTCAGAACCAGGGTGAAGCAGAAGGTACAGAACCAAGGTGGGGAAACCAAGAAGCAAGATGCTAAGAACTCTGACAAGGGTGGGGAGAAGGGTAAAGATCAAAAGTCTTCATCAGGCCCCCAAAATCTTCTTCTGGTGGGGATTCCCAGTCTACCAAGGGTAAAGGCCAAAGAAAACCATGGTGCAAGGTCTGTAAGCAAAAGACCCACTGGACCAGTGATTGCACCAAGTCCAAAGACTCCAGTCCAGCGCCCACCAATGCCCCTAAGGCACCTGTTCCCCCTAGTACAGTTGGTGGAAGTGCTCCAGCAAAGGGTTTAGTAGGGTTCACCCTGGGAACTGAGTTGGGCTCTGACCTAGTTAGAGAACTGACTCAGGCTGTGTTAGTCTGTGATGGAGGCATGGATGTGCCCTCCTCTATGAGTCCCAGTAATCTGGGCAAGTACAGACAACAGCCTTTAATCAATGGACGAGAGGCTTTGGCATTTAGGGACACAGGGGCAAGTGTCACCATGGTGACACAAGACCTTGTCCTACCTGGGCAAGTTATGCTTGGTGAAATGTACCAAGTGACCAATGCTAGCAATGTCAGAACAGACCATACTCTGGCAGTTGTTAACTTCTCCTGGGGAGGGGTAACTGGCCTTAAGAAGGTTGTGGTAAGTGCAAACCTACCAGTCGAATGCTTGCTTGGCAATGACTTAGAGACTTCTGCTTGGGCAGAAGTGGAGCTCAGGACCCATGCAGAAATGCTGGGGATCCCTGCAGATGTGTTTGCTGTGACCAGGTCACAAGCCAAAATGTCTAGCACTGAACAGGCCTTGGATCCTGGAAAAATGGACCAAGTGCCTTCCAAGAGGAGGAGTAGTAGGGTTAAGGCAGTGCCTTCCCCCTTGGCTCAGGAGGAAGATCAGTCCCTTGAGGGGATGATCTCAGCCCTGAAGAAGGAACTGTCCCAGAGGAACTTGAACCTGACCAGGTTGAGTTCTTGGGGACAGGGGGACCTTCTAGGGCAGATCTGAGCCAGGAGCAGCAGAGCTGCCCCTCCCTTGAACCCCTCAGACAGCAAGCTGCTGCTGAGGCTGCTGGGAAAGCTAGTGGTCCCCATACAGTGTATTGGGATGATGGACTCCTGTACTCAGAGAGTAGAGACCCCAAGCCTGGTGCTACCAGGAGGTTGGTAATACCTTTGAAGTTCAGGGGCTTCCTATTGACCCTAGCCCATGATATTCCCTTAGCAGGTCACCATGGCCACAACAAGACTTGGGACAGAATTGTCCCTCACTTTCACTGGCCCCACATGTCTGAAGACAGCAAGGAGTTTTGTCGCTCCTGTGTAACCTGCCAAGCCAGTGGCAAAGCAGGTGGCACTACAAAGGCCCCCTGATACCACTACCTGTGGTGGGGGTGCCCTTTGAGAGGGTAGGGATTGACATTGTTGGTCCCATGGATCCCCAAACAGCCTCTGGGCACAGGTTTATCCTGGTGGTAGTGGATCATGCCACCAGGTACCCAGAAGCTATTCCCCTCAGGACCACTACAGCACCTGTGTTGGCAAGGGCCCTCCTGGGAATCTTCTCAAGAGTGGGCTTTCCTAAGGAGGTAGTCTCAGACAGGGGTGCTAACTTCATGTCTGGGTACTTAAAAGCAATGTGGAAGGAGTGTGGAGTGACTTATAAGTTCACCACACCCTATCACCCACAATGCAATGGTTTAGTTGAGAGATTCAACAAAACCTTGAAGGGCATGATTAAAGGGCTCCCAGAAAAGCTTAGGCGTAGATGGGACATACTCTTGCCCTGCCTTTTATTCGCATATAGGGAGGTGTCTCAGAAGGGGTTGGTTACAGCCCTTTTGAACTTCTGTTTGGCCACCCTGTGAGGGGTCCACTGTGCTTGGTGAAGGAAGGATGGGAGTTACCTCTCAAGCCCCCAAAGCAAGATATAGTGGACTATGTACTTGGTCTCCGCTCCAGGATGGCTGAGTACATGAAAAAGGCAACCAAAAACCTTGAGGCTAGCCAGGAATTTCAGAAGGCCTGGCATGACCAAAAGGCTGTTCTGACTGTTTACCAGCCAGGACAGAAGGTGTGGGTGTTGGAGCCAGTGGCCCCAGCAGCTCTCCAAGATAAATGGAGTGGACCCCACACTATTGTTGAGCAGAAGGGTGAGGTCACTTACTTAGTGGACCTGGGAACACCCAGGAGTCCCCAAAGGGTTCTCCATGTCAACAGACTAAAGCCATATGTGGACAGGGCAGACATGGGCTTGCTCATGGCTACTGATGAAGGGCAGGAGGAAGAGAGTGACCCACTCCCTGACCTGCTCTCACAGAACCATGACGATGGGTCAGTTGATGGTGTAGCCTTGGCAGGCAGCCTCACTACCCAGCAACAAACTGATTGCAGGCAAGTCCTCAATCAGTTTAGACATATGTTTTCACTGACACCCAGTCAGACCACCTGGTGCACTCATGAAGTGGACACTGGGGACAGTCTGCCTATTAAAAACAAGATTTATAGGCAACCTGACCATGTCAGGGACTGTATCAGGACTGAAGTCCAGAAAATGTTGGAGTTGGGAGTAATTGAACCCTCAGATAGCCCTTGGGCTAGTCCAGTAGTCCTGGTACCGAAACCTCACACCAGTGGTGGGAAAAGAGAGATGAGGTTTTGTGTAGACTACAGGGGTCTCAATGCAGTCACTAGGACTGATGCCCATCCCATACCCAGGGCAGATGAGCTCATAGATACTTTGGCCTCTGCCAAATATCTCAGCACATTTGACCTAACAGCTGGCTACTGGCAGATCAGACTAGCTGATACTGCAAAGCCCAAAACAGCATTTTCAACCCCTAGTGGGCATTATCAATTTGTGGTAATGCCCTTTGGTCTGAAAAATGCACCTGCCACTTTCCAGAGGTTGGTGAACACAGTTCTCACAGGACTGGAAGCCTATAGTGCAGCTTATCTAGATGATATTGCTGTCTTTAGCTCCACCTGGGAGGATCACCTGGTCCACCTCAGGAATGTTTTACAGGCCCTGCAAAAGGCAGGCCTGACTATCAAGGCCACTAAGTGCCAGATAGGGCAGAGTCAGGTTGTGTACCTGGGCCACCTTGTGGGTGGAGGCCAGGTTCAACCTTTGCAGAGCAAGATCCAGACCATCATGGACTGGACTGCTCCCACTACCCAGACTCAGGTGAGAGCCTTCTTAGGCCTGACTGGGTACTATAGGAGATTTGTCAAGGGGTATGGATCAATAGTGACACCCCTGAATGACTTAACTTCTAAGAAAATGCCCAAAAGGTTCAGTGGACAGCTAGCTGTCAAAAGGCATTTGATGACCTCAAGCAGGCCATGTGCACTGCTCCAATTCTGCAGAGTCCTGATTACTCCAAGAAGTTCATTGTTCAAACTGATGCATCTGAATTGGGGGTAGGGGCTGTACTGTCACAATTGAATGAAGAAGGTCAGGATCAGCCAGTAGCTTTCATTAGCAGAAGGCTGACCCCTAGAGAGAAACGTTGGTCAGCCATAGAGAGGGAGGCCTTTGCTGTGGTCTGGGCTCTGAAGAAGTTGAGGCCATACTTGTTTGGTACACACTTCCTGGTTCAGACAGACCATAAGCCCCTCTTATGGCTAAAACAAATGAAGGGTGAAAACCCCAAACTGCTTAGGTGGTCCATTTCCCTACAGGGGATGGACTTTACAGTGGAACATAGGCCTGGGAGTAACCATGCGAATGCAGATGGACTCTCTAGGTATTTCCACTTAGAACATGAAGACTTAACTGGGCAAGGTTAGTTTAATGTCCCTACGTTTGGGGGGGTTGTGTAGGAGAGTAGGATCTGCTTCACATGGGTACCCCCACTTTTTGCTGATGCTTCACTGGTTTTCGACATTAGTCTGGCTGGGGCCCTGCTAATCAGAACCCCAGCCTAGCTGCTTCCTCTCTAAAATGGTCTCCATGTGCCTTAGGCACATCACTGATTGGAATCTGGAGTGCCCTTATAAGTCCCTAGTATATGGTATACTATGTACCAAGGGCCTAGGTACCTCAGAGGCCTGCCAGGGGCTGCAGCATGTATTATGCCACCCCTGGAAGGCCATCCAAACTGACACCACAGGTCTGCTACTGCAGCCTGGGTAAGGTGGTGCATGCACCCCTTACTGTGATATAGGTTACCTATATCACTAAATACATACACACATATAAACCTATAAGTCACTCCTAAGGCAGGCCTTATCAATCCTAAAGGCAGAGTGCATGGTTCCTATGTGAGAGGGTGCCCCTGCATGAGCAGGGCCCCTCTGCAGCGTTCGGAGACCATCTCTGATGCTGTTTGTAGTGCAGCCTGACCATATACTCTTAAGCGCATTATATCCTCGCGGTAAAATGCTAACTTTGGAATGGCTGCACCTAAACATGTCGTGTTTGGTGTCAAACATCTTGGAATACTACCCCCCGCCAATCCTGGCGGCGGGGGTAGCATTCCACCCTTCTAGAGGGAAAGACATGTTAACTCTGACGAGTCCGGTAACTTCTTTCCAGAGCCCTGGCATCACAAAATGGATGCTGCTGCCACAGACACGAGTCTGGCCTCCTGCTGCTGGACGAAACTCCGGCAGGGGAGGCCTGGACAATAGGTTTCCTGTCCCAGGGAGGTGTGACCACCTCCCCAGACAGGACAATGTGTATTGGGGCTGGGCGGGAGCACTTTCGGGTGCTTTGAAGTCCTGCACTGGGGGCACATTTGGTGTCCCTGTGCATACCCCAGTTCAAACCGGATCAGGGGCTCGCAGCCCCTGCTTTGGCGCGAACTGGACAAAGGGAAAGGGGTGTAGCCACCCCTCTGCCCTGACCCACCCATAGGTGGGGCCACAGAGTAGTCCATCCCCTATTTTTAGAATAAAGGTAGGAACCCAGTCCTTAGGACTTTAGATTATACCTGGACGAAACTCTGACACTGAATCCTGGACCTTCGACGCTCTACGACAAGATTAGAGGACTGAAGAATCTCCCTTGGGGTCAAGGAGTGACTCCCCTGCTTGGCAGGCACCAAAGAAGCATCTGTCCGGTTCGCATCACTGAAGCTCCCGTCGGACGCCGAAGTCATCGCATCACCAGAGGTGGATTCTCAGACTTCCCCGAGGCTACCCTGAGTCCCCAGCAAAGCTGAGGCCCGTGGCTATCGTGGGTGACTTGAGACCGTGACCCCTGGACACCGAGTAGACTTGCAAGTGCACCATCTTCTGGGTCTCCCAAGAAGTCGTGCTTTGGGCTCCGAGTAGCCCTAGCCTCCAGCACCACCTGCACCGAAGATCACTGGCCCCCACTCCACGAGTGTCCTGTAAGCCAGCTCCACGTGCGGCGTCACGAGGCTCCTTCGCGGTCGCTAGCCCGTTGGCTAGTAGCCCTTGACGAAGGCCAATCTTTTCTTTACTTGGCATCCTGGTTGCTCCAGGCCTGCCCTCACTTACCCTCGCTGGGTGAGTTCCCCAGACCTTGCTGGTCTGCATCATCGACGATCTACATCTTACTCGAGACTTGCCGTTGCCAAGGCTTGTTGGGTCCAATCCGGTCGCCGACACCTCAGCACTCGACAGACATTGAGCACCAGCCCGAATCCTGCTCCTGGTTGCCGACAACGCCTCCCGGACCTCGTGGCTGACAGAGTCAAGACGACCGTCACCGCACCTGAAGCACTCGACATCGGTGGGCATCTGTCCATCGCCTTCCTGGTCACTGGCTAGTGACCCAGACTCTGTCCCCTCTGCTTTCAGGTTCTTCAGAACTCCGATCCACTCTTGGATCCACCCGGACACTTTTCTCCTGGTCGCCAGCAGCACTTTGCAGCAGATCGCCATACGAAACGACGACGAAACCCGACCCCGAAAGGCACCTATGCACCCGGCTTCCCTGGGTGAGGTAACACGAGTACTCCGGTGCTCCCGTGGGTAGAGACTCTTCAAAGTCCTAGATCTCAAAGGGTTTTGTCCTAGTCCTATTTTAAGTGTCCCTTTCCTCTATTTTCCCGATCCCGACTTTCTCCATAGAAGTTAACGGCGTATCGCGGTTGTGTATTTACACTGCACGCGTCTCCCGTGGGTCCCCTGTGTCACTACCTTGGGTGGTTCCTTGTGGTCCAAGCACTTCTAGAGGCTCTAGGCCTAGTGTCTAGTTCAGTCGTGGTTCGCATACCACTTTATTGGTATATGGTTTGGTACGCCCATAGGGCCCAAACGTGTATTTGTGCTATTACTGTGATTTAAGATCTTATAACCTATGTACTTCGAACTCTAGCCTCATAAAGAGACTAGAGGGGTGTGTTTAGTAATAAATACATATATTTTGAATATATACCTGGTGTGGTGCTCTTTCATTTGGTCACTCAAGAGATTATAGACTGGTAAAACAAGCTGCTTTACATTCCTTCAAGACTTAGCCTGAAGGCTGCTCTCCATAGCTACCACTAGGATTAGCTTTCAATAAGGTTGTCTTTAACCTACCTACCATAAGAGTCGATTTGGACTGGTGCAAGGTGCCCACTATAATTAGTGGACAGCATATGCCAGGCCAACTTCTCACATTGGTGTGCAGCGTGTGGGATTCCAGCTTGCTATTGTTTTACCAGATAATCTCAATTGAATTGATCAACTGAAAACCACTAAAGGTACCTAAGGTACATATAATTTAAGCTTAGAATAACAGTAAGTTCTACTGAACTTAGAGTTGTGTGTTAAGGGATAGCACAACCCTTTCTACAACTCAAGAGAGTTTAGTAGGCCACACTAGAGTAGGTAGTGCATACACCACACCACACTAGTAATGTCTTTAAGAGCAGGATCTAAAGAATCCTTGCAGGAAGCCATGGAGCATCCACCCTCCAAGTATGACACACTCCCATTCTTGGAATTGAGAGCTTTGTGTAACGTGAGGAAATTAAGGACAGGCCAAAGTCCCACCACCCAACACCTCCAGGAGTTGTTGGTGGCTTATGATCTTAGTAAGTCCTCAGAGACTGAAGGGGTAGGAGCAGAGGGTGGGCCAGCAGATGAGGAAGGGGCCAGGGGTACCACAACCCCCAGCCCCCCTCTGAAACTGACCAGGAGGGTGACAATGACCCTGACCTGGAAAACCCAATCCCTTCCGGGGAAGATGAAGATGAGGATCTGGAGAACCACACCTTTGTCCCCCCAGGAAGGATTATGAGTGTGCTCAGAAAGTCTAGGTCTCCTTCTCAGGAGTCTAACCACTCTGGCACCTCCATAGGGAGCTCTGTTTCTTCTCACAGGAGGGAATCCTCTCATGAGAGAAGAAAGAGACTGGTCCAGTATGAGGAAACTCAACTAGAGATCAGGAAGAAGCAATTGGCTTTAGATAGAGAATCCCTAGATCTCCTTAGAGAGAGAAGAAAGTTGGGACTAGAGTCCCATGGTGGCAGCCATGTCCCTAGAGATAGGGAAAGGTCCTATGACCATAGGAACCTGAGCAAGATTGTCCCTCCCTACCAGAGTGGGGATGATATCCACAAATGGATAACTGCTTTAGAGAGGGCCTGTTAAGTACAGAAGGTCCCTCAGGAGCAGTGGGCAGCAATCTTGTGGCTCTCCTTTGCTGACAAAGGTAGAGACAAGCTCCTCACTGTTAGAGAGGAGGATGCTGACAATTACAAGGTCTTGAAGAGTGCTCTTATTGATGGGTTTGGCCTAACCACTGAACAGTACAGGTTGAAGTTCAGAGACACCCAAAAAGCACAGACTCAAGACTGGGTAGACTATGTGGATTGTTCTGCCAAGGCTCTGGAAGGCTGGTTGATGGGCAGTAAGGTGTGTGACTTCTCAGGATTGTATAATCTGATAATGAGGGAGCAGATTCTTAATAACTGTCAAAATCAGCTGTTGCATCAGTACCTGGTTGACTCTGATCTGACCTCTCCCCAAGAATTGGGAAAGAAGGCAGACAAATGGGTCAGAACCAGGGTGAAGCAGAAGGTACAGAACCAAGGTGGGGAAACCAAGAAGCAAGATGCTAAGAACTCTGACAAGGGTGGGGAGAAGGGTAAAGATCAAAAGTCTTCATCAGGCCCCCAAAAATATTCTTCTGGTGGGGATTCCCAGTCTACCAAGGGTAAAGGCCAAAGAAAACCATGGTGCAAGGTCTGTAAGCAAAAGACCCACTGGACCAGTGATTGCACCAAGTCCAAAGACTCCAGTCCAGCGCCCACCAATGCCCCTAAGGCACCTGTTCCCCCTAGTACAGTTGGTGGAAGTGCTCCAGCAAAGGGTTTAGTAGGGTTCACCCTGGGAACTGAGTTGGGCTCTGACCTAGTTAGAGAACTGACTCAGGCTGTGTTAGTCTGTGATGGAGGCATGGATGTGCCCTCCTCTATGAGTCCCAGTAATCTGGGCAAGTACAGACAACAGCCTTTAATCAATGGACGAGAGGCTTTGGCATTTAGGGACACAGGGGCAAGTGTCACCATGGTGACACAAGACCTTGTCCTACCTGGGCAAGTTATGCTTGGTGAAATGTACCAAGTGACCAATGCTAGCAATGTCAGAACAGACCATACTCTGGCAGTTGTTAACTTCTCCTGGGGAGGGGTAACTGGCCTTAAGAAGGTTGTGGTAAGTGCAAACCTACCAGTCGAATGCTTGCTTGGCAATGACTTAGAGACTTCTGCTTGGGCAGAAGTGGAGCTCAGGACCCATGCAGAAATGCTGGGGATCCCTGCAGATGTGTTTGCTGTGACCAGGTCACAAGCCAAAATGTCTAGCACTGAACAGGCCTTGGATCCTGGAAAAATGGACCAAGTGCCTTCCAAGAGGAGGAGTAGTAGGGTTAAGGCAGTGCCTTCCCCCTTGGCTCAGGAGGAAGATCAGTCCCTTGAGGGGGATGATCTCAGCCCTGAAGAAGGAACTGTCCCAGAGGAACTTGAACCTGACCAGGTTGAGTTCTTGGGGACAGGGGGACCTTCTAGGGCAGATCTGAGCCAGGAGCAGCAGAGCTGCCCCTCCCTTGAACCCCTCAGACAGCAAGCTGCTGCTGAGGCTGCTGGGAAAGCTAGTGGTCCCCATACAGTGTATTGGGATGATGGACTCCTGTACTCAGAGAGTAGAGACCCCAAGCCTGGTGCTACCAGGAGGTTGGTAATACCTTTGAAGTTCAGGGGCTTCCTATTGACCCTAGCCCATGATATTCCCTTAGCAGGTCACCTGGGCCACAACAAGACTTGGGACAGAATTGTCCCTCACTTTCACTGGCCCCACATGTCTGAAGACAGCAAGGAGTTTTGTCGCTCCTGTGTAACCTGCCAAGCCAGTGGCAAAGCAGGTGGCACTACAAAGGCCCCCTGATACCACTACCTGTGGTGGGGGTGCCCTTTGAAAGGGTAGGGATTGACATTGTTGGTCCCATGGATCCCCAAACAGCCTCTGGGCACAGGTTTATCCTGGTGGTAGTGGATCATGCCACCAGGTACCCAGAAGCTATTCCCCTCAGGACCACTACAGCACCTGTGTTGGCAAGGGCCCTCCTGGGAATCTTCTCAAGAGTGGGCTTTCCTAAGGAGGTAGTCTCAGACAGGGGTGCTAACTTCATGTCTGGGTACTTAAAAGCAATGTGGAAGGAGTGTGGAGTGACTTATAAGTTCACCACACCCTATCACCCACAATGCAATGGTTTAGTTGAGAGATTCAACAAAACCTTGAAGGGCATGATTAAAGGGCTCCCAGAAAAGCTTAGGCGTAGATGGGACATACTCTTGCCCTGCCTTTTATTCGCATATAGGGAGGTGTCTCAGAAGGGGTTGGTTACAGCCCTTTTGAACTTCTGTTTGGCCACCCTGTGAGGGGTCCACTGTGCTTGGTGAAGGAAGGATGGGAGTTACCTCTCAAGCCCCCAAAGCAAGATATAGTGGACTATGTACTTGGTCTCCGCTCCAGGATGGCTGAGTACATGAAAAAGGCAACCAAAAACCTTGAGGCTAGCCAGGAATTTCAAAAGGCCTGGCATGACCAAAAGGCTGTTCTGACTGTTTACCAGCCAGGACAGAAGGTGTGGGTGTTGGAGCCAGTGGCCCCAGCAGCTCTCCAAGATAAATGGAGTGGACCCCACACTATTGTTGAGCAGAAGGGTGAGGTCACTTACTTATTGGACCTGGGAACACCCAGGAGTCCCCAAAGGGTTCTCCATGTCAACAGACTAAAGCCATATGTGGACAGGGCAGACATGGGCTTGCTCATGGCTACTGATGAAGGGCAGGAGGAAGAGAGTGACCCACTCCCTGACCTGCTCTCACAGAACCATGACGATGGGTCAGTTGATGGTGTAGCCTTGGCAGGCAGCCTCACTACCCAGCAACAAACTGATTGCAGGCAAGTCCTCAATCAGTTTAGACATATGTTTTCACTGACACCCAGTCAGACCACCTGGTGCACTCATGAAGTGGACACTGGGGACAGTCTGCCTATTAAAAACAAGATTTATAGGCAACCTGACCATGTCAGGGACTGTATCAGGACTGAAGTCCAGAAAATGTTGGAGTTGGGAGTAATTGAACCCTCAGATAGCCCTTGGGCTAGTCCAGTAGTCCTGGTACCGAAACCTCACACCAGTGGTGGGAAAAGAGAGATGAGGTTTTGTGTAGACTACAGGGGTCTCAATGCAGTCACTAGGACTGATGCCCATCCCATACCCAGGGCAGATGAGCTCATAGATACTTTGGCCTCTGCCAAATATCTCAGCACATTTGACCTAACAGCTGGCTACTGGCAGATCAGACTAGCTGATACTGCAAAGCCCAAAACAGCATTTTCAACCCCTAGTGGGCATTATCAATTTGTGGTAATGCCCTTTGGTCTGAAAAATGCACCTGCCACTTTCCAGAGGTTGGTGAACACAGTTCTCACAGGACTGGAAGCCTATAGTGCAGCTTATCTAGATGATATTGCTGTCTTTAACTCCGCCTGGGAGGATCACCTGGTCCACCTCAGGAATGTTTTACAGGCCCTGCAAAAGGCAGGCCTGACTATCAAGGCCACTAAGTGCCAGATAGGGCAGAGTCAGGTTGTGTACCTGGGCCACCTTGTGGGTGGAGGCCAGGTTCAACCTTTGCAGAGCAAGATCCAGACCATCATGGACTGGACTGCTCCCACTACCCAGACTCAGGTGAGAGCCTTCTTAGGCCTGACTGGGTACTATAGGAGATTTGTCAAGGGGTATGGATCAATAGTGACACCCTTGAATGACTTAACTTCTAAGAAAATGCCCAAAAAGGTTCAGTGGACAGCTAGCTGTCAAAAGGCATTTGATGACCTCAAGCAGGCCATGTGCACTGCTCCAATTCTGCAGAGTCCTGATTACTCCAAAAAGTTCATTGTTCAAACTGATGCATCTGAATTGGGGGTAGGGGCTGTACTGTCACAATTGAATGAAGAAGGTCAGGATCAGCCAGTAGCTTTCATTAGCAGAAGGCTGACCCCTAGAGAGAAACGTTGGTCAGCCATAGAGAGGGAGGCCTTTGCTGTGGTCTGGGCTCTGAAGAAGTTGAGGCCATACTTGTTTGGTACACACTTCCTGGTTCAGACAGACCATAAGCCCCTCTTATGGCTAAAACAAATGAAGGGTGAAAACCCCAAACTGCTTAGGTGGTCCATTTCCCTACAGGGGATGGACTTTACAGTGGAACATAGGCCTGGGAGTAACCATGCGAATGCAGATGGACTCTCTAGGTATTTCCACTTAGAACATGAAGACTTAACTGGGCAAGGTTAGTTTAATGTCCCTACGTTTGGGGGGTTGTGTAGGAGAGTAGGATCTGCTTCACATGGGTACCCCCACTTTTTGCTGATGCTTCACTGTTTTTCGACATTAGTCTGGCTGGGGCCCTGCTAATCAGAACCCCAGCCTAGCTGCTTCCTCTCTAAAATGGTTTCCATGTGCCTTAGGCACATCTCTGATTGGAATCTGGAGTGCCCTTATAAGTCCCTAGTATATGGTATACTATGTACCAAGGGCCTAGGTACCTCAGAGGCCTGCCAGGGGCTGCAGCATGTATTATGCCACCCCTGGAAGGCCATCCAAACTGACACCACAGGTCTGCTACTGCAGCCTGGGTAAGGTGGTGCATGCACCCCTTACTGTGATATAGGTTACCTATATCACGAAATACATACACACATATAAACCTATAAGTCACTCCTAAGGCAGGCCTTATCAATCCTAAAGGCAGAGTGCATGGTTCCTATGTGAGAGGGTGCCCCTGCATGAGCAGGGCCCCTCTGCAGCGTTCGGAGACCATCTCTGATGCTGTTTGTAGTGCAGCCTGACCATATACTCTTAAGCGCATTATATCCTCGCGGTAAAATGCTAACTTTGGAATGGCTGCACCTAAACATGTCGTGTTTGGTGTCAAACATCTTGGAATACTACCCCCCCGCCAATCCTGGCGGCGGGGGTAGCATTCCACCCTTCTAGAGGGAAAGACATGTTAACTCTGACGAGTCCGGTAACTTCTTTCCAGAGCCCTGGCATCACAAAATGGATGCTGCTGCCACAGACACGAGTCTGGCCTCCTGCTGCTGGACGAAACTCCGGCAGGGGAGGCCTGGACAATAGGTTTCCTGTCCCAGGGAGGTGTGACCACCTCCCCAGACAGGACAATGTGTATTGGGGCTGGGCGGGAGCACTTTCGGGTGCTTTGAAGTCCTGCACTGGGGGCACATTTGGTGTCCCTGTGCATACCCCAGTTCAAACCGGATCAGGGGCTCGCAGCCCCTGCTTTGGCGCGAACTGGACAAAGGGAAAGGGGTGTAGCCACCCCTCTGCCCTGACCCACCCATAGGTGGGGCCACAGAGTAGTCCATCCCCTATTTTTAGAATAAAGGTAGGAACCCAGTCCTTAGGACTTTTGATTATACCTGGACGAAACTCTGACACTGAATCCTGGACCTTCGACGCTCTACGACAAGATTAGAGGACTGAAGAATCTCCCTTGGGGTCAAGGAGTGACTCCCCTGCTTGGCAGGCACCAAAGAAGCATCTGTCCGGTTCGCATCACTGAAGCTCCCGTCGGACGCCGAAGTCATCGCATCACCAGAGGTGGATTCTCAGACTTCCCCGAGGCTACCCTGAGTCCCCAGCAAAGCTGAGGCCCGTGGCTATCGTGGGTGACTTGAGACCGTGACCCCTGGACACCGAGTAGACTTGCAAGTGCACCATCTTCTGGGTCTTCCAAGAAGTCGTGCTTTGGGCTCTGAGTAGCCCTAGCCTCCAGCACCACCTGCACCAAAGATCACTGGCCCCCACTCCACGAGTGTCCTGTAAGCCAGCTCCACGTGCGGCGTCACGAGGCTCCTTCGCGGTCGCTAGCCCGTTGGCTAGTAGCCCTTGACGAAGGCCAATCTTTTCTTTACTTGGCATCCTGGTTGCTCCAGGCCTGCCCTCACTTACCCTCGCTGGGTGAGTTCCCCAGACCTTGCTGGTCTGCATCATCGACGATCTACATCTTACTCGAGACTTGCCGTTGCCAAGGCTTGTTGGGTCCAATCCGGTCGCCGACACCTCAGCACTCGACAGACATTGAGCACCAGCCCGAATCCTGCTCCTGGTTGCCGACAACGCCTCCCGGACCTCGTGGCTGACGAGTCAAGACGACCGTCACCGCACCTGAAGCACTCGACATCGGTGGGCATCTGTCCATCGCCTTCCTGGTCACTGGCTAGTGACCCAGACTCTGTCCCCTCTGCTTTCAGGTTCTTCAGAACTCCGATCCACTCTTGGATCCACCCGGACACTTTTCTCCTGGTCGCCAGCAGCACTTTGCAGCAGATCGCCATACGAAACGACGACGAAACCCGACCCCGAAAGGCACCTATGCACCCGGCTTCCCTGGGTGAGGTAACACGAGTACTCCGGTGCTCCCGTGGGTAGAGACTCTTCAAAGTCCTAGATCTCAAAGGGTTTTGTCCTAGTCCTATTTTAAGTGTCCCTTTCCTCTATTTTCCCGATCCCGACTTTCTCCATAGAAGTTAACGGCGTATCGCGGTTGTGTATTTACACTGCACGCGTCTCCCGTGGGTCCCCTGTGTCACTACCTTGGGTGGTTCCTTGTGGTCCAAGCACTTCTAGAGGCTCTAGGCCTAGTGTCTAGTTCAGTCGTGGTTCGCATACCACTTTATTGGTATATGGTTTGGTACGCCCCTAGGGCCCAAACGTGTATTTGTGCTATTACTGTGATTTAAGATCTTATAACCTATGTACTTCGAACTCTAGCCTCATAAAGAGACTAGAGGGGTGTGTTTAGTAATAAATACATATATTTTGAATATATACCTGGTGTGGTGCTCTTTCATTTGGTCACTCAAGAGATTATAGACTGGTAAAACAAGCTGCTTTACATTCCTTCAAGACTTAGCCTGAAGGCTGCTCTCCATAGCTACCACTAGGATAGCTTTCAATAAGGTTGTCTTTAACCTACCTACCATAAGAGTCGATTTGGACTGGTGCAAGGTGCCCACTATAATTAGTGGACAGCATATGCCAGGCCAACTTCTCACAGTTAGCCTTATCTCCTTTCGTTTGGGGGGGGGGGTTATGTAGGAAGGTGGAATCTGACTATATGGTTGACCCCACTTTTTTTATGGTGTTTTGCTGGTTTATGACTTAGTTGGACTGGGATCCTGCTATTCAGGGCCCCAGTCTATCTGCTTTCTCTGTAAAAAGGTTTCCATGTGCCTTAGGCACATCCCTGATTGGAATCTGGAGTGCCCTTATAAGTCCCTAGTATATGGTATACTATGTACCAAGGGCATAGGTACCTCAGAGGCCTACCAGGGGCGGCAGCATGTATTATGCCACCCCTGGAAGGCCATCCAAACTGACACCACGGGTCTGCTACTGCAGCCTGGGTAAGGTGGTGCATGCACCCCTTACTGTGATATAGGTTACCTATATCACTAAATACATACACACATATAAACCTATAAGTCACTCCTAAGGCAGGCCTTATCAATCCTGAAGGCAGAGTGCGTGGTTCCTATGTGAGAGGGTGCCCCTGCATGAGCAGGGCCCCTCTGCAGCGTTCGGAGACCCTTCTCTGATGCTGTTTGTAGTGCAGCCTGACCATATACTCTTAAGCGCATTATAACCTCGCGTTAAATGCTAACTTTGGAATGGCTGCACCTAAACATGTCGTGTTTGGTGTCAAACATCTTGGAATACTACACCCCCGCCAATTCTGGCGGCGGGGGTAGCATTCCACCCTTCTAGAGGGAGAGACATGTTAACCCTGGCCTGGCCGGTAACTTCTTTCTACAGCCTGGCACCACAAAATGGATGCTACTGCCACAGACACAAGTCTGGCCTCCTGCTGCTGGACGAAACTCCGGCAGGGGAGGCCTGGACAATAGGTTTCCTGTCCCAGGGAGGTGTGACCACCTCCCCAGACAGGATAATGTGTATTGGGGCTGGGCGGGAGCACTTTTGGGTGCTTTGAAGTCCTGCACTGGGGGCACACTTGGTGTCCCTGTGCATACCCCAGTTCAAACCGGATCAGGGGCTTGCAGCCCCTGCTTTGGCGCGAACTGGACAAAGGGAAAGGGGTGTAGCCACCCCTCTGCCCTGACCCACCCATAGGTGGGGCCACAGAGTAGTCCAACCCCTAAACTTGGTGTAAGTATAGGAACCCAGTCCCTAGGACTTTAGATTATCCCTGGACGAAACTCTGCAACTGAATCCTGGACCTTCAACGCTCTACTCACGATTAGAGGACAGAAGAATCTCCCTTGGGGTCAAGGAGTGACTCCCCTGCTTGGCAGGCACCAAAGAAGCATCTGTCTGGTTCGCATTTCTGAAGCTCCCGTTGGACGCCAAAGTCATCGCATCACCAGAGGTAGATTCTTAGACTTCCCCAAGGCTACCCTGAGTCCCCAGCAAAGCTGAGGCCCGTAGCTATCGTGGGTAACTTGAGACTGTGACCCCTGGACACCGAGCACATTTGCAAGTGCATCCTCTTCTGGGTCTCCCACAAAGTCGTGGTTTGGGCTCCGAGTAGCCCTAGCCTCCAGCACCAACTGCACTGAAGATCACTGGCCTCCACTCCACGAGTGTCCTGTGAGCCAGATCCACGTGCGACGTCTTGAGGCTCCTTTGCGGTTGCTAGCCCGTTAGCTAGTAGCCCTTAACGAAGGCCAATCTTTTTCTTACTTGGTATCCTGGTTGCTCCAGGCCTTCCCTCACTTACCCTCGCTGGGTGAGTTCCCCAGATCTTGCTGGTCTGCACTATCGACGATCTTCCTCTGCATCAAGACTTGCCATTGCCAAGGCTTGTTGGGTCCAATGCGGTCGCTGGCACCTCAGCACTCGACAGACATCGTGTACCAGCCCAAATCCTGCTCCTGGTCGCCGACAACGCCTCTTGGACCTCGTGGCTGAAAAGACAAGACGACCGTCAACGCACCTGAAGCATTCGACATCGGTGGGCATCTGTCCATCGCCTTCCTGGTCACTGGCTAGTGACCCAGACTCTGTCCCCTCTGCTTTCAGGTTCTTCAGAACTCCGATCCACTCTTGGATCCACCCGGACACTTTTCACTTCGTCGCCAGCAGCACTTTGCAGCAGATCGCCATTCAAATCGACGACGAAACCCGACCCCGAAAGGCACCTATGCACCCGGCTTCCCTGGGTGAGGTAACACGAGTACTCCGGTGCTCCCGTGGGTAGAGACTCTTCAAAGTCCTAGATCTCAAAGGGTTTGGTCCAAGTCCTCTTTTAAGTGTCCCTTTTCTCTAATTTCCCGATCCCGACTTTCTCCATAGAAGTCAAGGGCGTATCGCGGTTGTGTATTTACACTGCACGCGTCTCCCGTGGGTCCCCTGTGTCACTACCTTGGGTGGTTCCTTGTGGTCCAAGCACTTCTAGAGGCTCTAGGCCTAGTGTCTAGTTCAGTCGTGGTTCGCATACCACTTTATTGGTATATGGTTTGGTACGCCCCTAGGGCCCAAACGTGTATTTGTGCTATTACTGTGATTTAATAACTTCTAACTTATGTACTTCGAACTCTAGCCTCATAAAGAGACTAGAGGGGTGTGTTTAGCAATAAATAAATATATTTTGAATATATACCTGGTGTGGTGCTCTTTCATTTGATCACTCAAGAGATTATAGACTGGTAAAACAAGCTGCTTTACATTCCTTCAAGACTTAGCCTGAAGGCTGCTCTCCATAGCTACCACTAGGATAGCTTTCAATAAGGTTGTCTTTAACCTATCTCCAATAAGGGGTTGTTTGGACTGGTGCAAGGTGCCCACTATAATTAGTGGACAGCATATACCAGGCCGACTTCTCACAATCACCCCCAGCAAGACCCCCTACACTGCCCGAACACCACTGCCCTAAACCCTGAAACACCACCCCCAGCAAGACCCCCTACACTGCCCCAACACCACTGCACTGCCCTAAACCCTGAAACACCAGCCCCAGCACGACCCCTACACTGCCCGAACACCACTGCACTGCCCTAAACCCTGAAATACCACCCCCTGCACGACCCCCTACAATGCCCGAACACCACTGCACTGCCCTAAACCCTGAAACACCAGCCCCAGCACGACCCCCTACACTGCCCGAACAACATTGCACTGCCCTAAACCCTGAAACACCACCCCCAGCACAACCCCCTACACTGCCCGAACACCACTGCACTGCCCTAAACCCTGAAACACCAGCCCCAGCACAACCCCGTATACTGCCCGAACACCACTGCACTGCCCTAAACCCTGAAACACCAGCCCCAGCACGACCGCCTACACTGCCCAAAAACCACTGCACTGCCCTAAACCCTGAAACACCAGCCCCCGCACGACCCCCTACACTGCCCGAACACCACTGCACTGCCCTAAACCCTCAAACACCAGCCCCAGCACGACCCCCTACACTGCCCGAACACCACTGCACTGCCCTAAACCCTGAAACACCACCCCATGCACGACCCCCTACACTGCCCGAACACCACTGCACTGCCCTAACCCCTGAAACACCAGCCCCAGCAAAACCCCCTACACTGCCCGAACACCACTGCACTGCCCTAAACCCTGAAACACCACCCCCAGCAAGACCCCCTACACTGCCTGAACACCACTGCACTAAACCCTGAAACACCACCCCCAGCAAGACCACCTACACTGGCCGAACACCACTGCACTGCCCTAAACCCTGAAACACCACCCCCTGCACGACCCCCTACACTGCCCGAACACCACTGCACTGCCCTAAACCCTGAAACACCACCCCCAGCACGACCCCCTACACTGCCCGAACACCACTGCACGGCCCTAAACCCTGAAACACCACCCCATGCACGACCCCCTACACTGTCCGAACAATACTGCACTGCCCTAAACCCTGAAACACCATCCCCAGCACGACCCCCTACACTGCCCGAACACCACTGCCCTAAACCCTGAAACACCACCCCCAGCAAGAACCCCTACACTGCCCGAACACCACTGCACTGCCCTAAACCCTGAAACACCAGCCCCAGCACGACACCCTACACTGCCCGAACACCACTGCACTGCCCTAAACCCTGAAACACCACCCCTGCATGACCCCTACACTGCCCGAACACCACTGCACTGCCCTAAACCCTGAAACACCACCCCTAGCACGACCCCCTACACTGCCCGAACACCACTGCACTGCCCTAAACCCTGAAACACCACCCCCTGCACGACCCCCTACACTGCCCGAACACTACTGCACTGCCCTAAACCCTGAAACACCACCCCCAGCACGACAACCTACACTGACCGAACACCACTGCACTGCCCTAAACCCTGAAACACCACCCCCAGCACGACCCCCTACACTGCCCGAACACCACTGCACTGCCCTAAACCCTGAAACACCACCCCCTGCATGACCCCCTACACTGCCGGAACACCACTGCACTGCCCTAAACCCTGAAACACCACCCCCAGCACGACCCCCTACACTGCCCGAACACCACTGCACTGCCCTAAACCCTGAAACACCACCCCCTGCACGACCCCCTACACTGCCCGAACACTACTGCACTGCCCTAAACCCTGAAACACCACCCCCAGCACGACAACCTACACTGACCGAACACCACTGCACCGCCCTAAACAATGAAACACCACCCCCAGCACGACCCCCTACACTGCCCGAACACCACTGCACTGCCCTAAACCCTGAAACACCACCCCCAGCACGACCCCCTACACTGCCCGAACACCACTGCACTGCCCTAAACCCTGAAACACCACCCTCAGCACGACCCCCTACACTGCCCGAACACCACTGCACTGCCCTAAACCCTGAAACACCACCCCCAGCAAGACCCCCTACACTGCCTGAACACCACTGCACTAAACCCTGAAACACCACCCCCAGCAAGACCACCTACACTGGCCGAACACCACTGCACTGCCCTAAACCCTGAAACACCACCCCCTGCACGACCCCCTACACTGCCCGAACACCACTGCACTGCCCTAAACCCTGAAACACCACCCCCAGCACGACCCCCTACACTGCCCGAACACCCCGGCACGGCCCGAAACCCGGAAACACCACCCCATGCACGACCCCCTACACTGTCCGAACAATACTGCACTGCCCTAAACCCTGAAACACCATCCCCAGCACGACCCCCTACACTGCCCGAACACCACTGCCCTAAACCCTGAAACACCACCCCCAGCAAGAACCCCTACACTGCCCGAACACCACTGCACTGCCCTAAACCCTGAAACACCAGCCCCAGCACGACACCCTACACTGCCCGAACACCACTGCACTGCCCTAAACCCTGAAACACCACCCCCTGCATGACCCCCTACACTGCCCGAACACCACTGCACTGCCCTAAACCCTGAAACACCACCCCTAGCACGACCCCCTACACTGCCCGAACACCACTGCACTGCCCTAAACCCTGAAACACCACCCCCTGCACGACCCCCTACACTGCCCGAACACTACTGCACTGCCCTAAACCCTGAAACACCACCCCCAGCACGACAACCTACACTGACCGAACACCACTGCACTGCCCTAAACCCTGAAACACCACCCCCAGCACGACCCCTACACTGCCCGAACACCACTGCACTGCCCTAAACCCTGAAACACCACCCCCTGCATGACCCCCTACACTGCCGGAACACCACTGCACTGCCCTAAACCCTGAAACACCACCCCCAGCACGACCCCCTACACTGCCCGAACACCACTGCACTGCCCTAAACCCTGAAACACCACCCCCTGCACGACCCCCTACACTGCCCGAACACTACTGCACTGCCCTAAACCCTGAAACACCACCCCCAGCACGACAACCTACACTGACCGAACACCACTGCACCGCCCTAAACAATGAAACACCACCCCCAGCACGACCCCCTACACTGCCCGAACACCACTGCACTGCCCTAAACCCTGAAACACCACCCCCAGCACGACCCCCTACACTGCCCGAACACCACTGCACTGCCCTAAACCCTGAAACACCACCCTCAGCACGACCCCCTACACTGCCCGAACACCACTGCACTGCCCTGAACTCTGAAGCACCACCCCCTGCACGACCCCCTACACTGCCCGAACACTACTGCACTGCCCTAAACCCTGAAACACCATCCCCAGCACGACCCCCTACACTGCACGAACACCACTGCACTGCCCTAAACCCTGAAACACCACCCCCAGCACGACCCCCTACACTGCCCGAACACCACTGCACTGCCCTAAACCCTGAAACACCACCCCATGCACGACCCCCTACACTGTCCGAACAATACTGCACTGCCCTAAACCCTGAAACACCATCCCCAGCACGACCCCCTACACTGCCCGAACACCACTGCCCTAAACCCTGAAACACCACCCCCAGCAAGAACCCCTACACTGCCCGAACACCACTGTACTGCCCTAAACCCTGAAACACCAGCCCCAGCATGACCCCCTACACTGCCCGAACACCACTGCACTGCCCTAAACCCTGAAACACCACCCCCTGCATGACCCCCTACACTGCCCGAACACCACTGCACTGCCCTAAACCCTGAAACACCACCCCCAGCACGACCCCCTACACTGCCCGAACACCACTGCACTGCCCTAAACCCTGAAACACCACCCCCTGCACGACCCCCTACACTGCCCGAACACTACTGCACTGCCCTAAACCCTGAAACACCACCCCCAGCACGACAACCTACACTGACCGAACACCACTGCACTGCCCTAAACCCTGAAACACCAACCCCAGCACGACCGCCTACACTGCCCGAAAACCACTGCACTGCCCTAAACCCTGAAACACCACCCCCTGCATGACCCCCTACACTGCCGGAACACCACTGCAATGCCCTAAACCCTGAAACACCACCCCCAGCAAGACCCCCTACACTGCCCGAACACCACTGCACTGCCCTAAACCCTGAAACACCAGCCCCAACATGACCCCTACACTGCCCGAACACCACTGCACTGCCCTAAACCCTGAAACACCACCCCTGCACGACCCCCTACACTGCCCGAACACCACTGCACTGCCCTAAACCCTGAAACACCACCCACAGCATGACCCCCTACACTGCCCGAACACCACTGCACTGCCCTAAACCCTGAAACACCACCCCTGCACGACCCCTACACTGCCCGAACACTACTGCACTTCCCTAAACCCTGAAACACCACCCCCAGCACGACCCCCTACACTGCACGAACACCACTGCACTGCCCTAAACCCTGAAACATCACCCCCAGCAAGACCCCTACACTGCCCGAACACCACTGCCCTAAACCCTGAAACACCACCCCCAGCAAGACCCCCTACCCTGCCCGAACACCACTGCACTGCCCAAAACCCTGAAACACCACCCCCAGCATGACCCCTACACTGCCCGAACACCACTGCTCTGCCCAAAACCCTGAAACACCAGCCCCAGCACGACCCCCTACACTGCCCGAACACCACTTCACTGCCCTAAACCCTGAAACACCAGCCCCAGCACAACCCCCTACACTGCCCGAACATCACTGCACTGCCCTAAACCCTGAAACACCACCCCCAGCACGACCCCCTAGACTGCCCGAACACCACTGCACTGCCCTAAACCATCAAACACCAGCCCCAGCACAACCCCGTACACTGCCCGAACACCACTTTACTGCCCTAAACCCTGAAACACCAGCCCCAGCACAACCACCTACACTGCCCGAAAACCACTGCACTGCCCTAAACCCTGAAACACCAGCCCCGGCACGATCCCCTACACTGCCCGCACACCACTGCACTGCCCTGAACCCTCAAACACCAGCCCCAGCACGACCCCCTACACTGCCCGAACACCACTGCACTACCCTAAACCCTGAAACACCAGCCCCAGCAAGACCCCCTACACTGCCCGACCACCACTGCACTGCCCTAAACCCTGAAACACCAGCCCCAGCAAGACCCCCTACACTGCCCGAACACCACTGCACTAAACCCTGAAACACCACCCCCAGCAAGACCACCTACAGTGGCCGAACACCACTGCACTGCCCTAAACCCTGAAACACCACCCCCTGCATGACCCCCTACACTGCCCAAACACCACTGCACTGCCCTAAACCCTGAAACACCACCCCCTGCACGACCACCTACACTGCCCGAACACCACTGCACTGCCGTAAACCGTGAAACACCACCCCCCAGCACGACACCCTACACTGCCCGAACACCACTGCACTGCCCTAAATCCTGAAACACCACCCCCAGCATGACCCCTACACTGCCCGAACACCACTTCACTGCCCTAAACCCTGAAACACCACCCCCTGCACGACCCCCTACACTGCCCGACCACTACTGCACAGCCCTAAACCCTGAAACACCACCCCCAGCACAACACCCTACACTGACCGAACACCACTGCACTGCCCTAAACCCTGAAACACCACCCCCAGCATGACCCCCTACACTGCCCGAACACCACTGCACTGCCCTAAACCCTGAAACACCACCCCCTGCACGACCCCCTACACTGCCGGAACACCACTGCACTGCCCTAAACCCTGAAACACCACCCCCAGCACGACCCCTACACTGCCCGAACACCACTGCACTGCCCTAAACCATGAAACCCCCAACACGACCCCCTACACTGCCCGAACACCACTGCACTGCCCTAAACCCTGAAACACCACCCCCAGCACAACACCCTACACTGACCGAACACCACTGCACTGCCCTAAACCCTGAAACACCACCCCCAGCATGACCCCCTACACTGCCGGAACACCACTGCACTGCCCTAAACCCTGAAACACCACCCCCAGCACGACCCCTACACTGCCCGAACACCACTGCACTGCCCTAAACCCTGAAACCCCCAGCACGACCCCCTACACTGCCCAAACACCACTGCACTGCCCTAAACCCTGAAACACCACCCCCAGCACGACCCCTTACACTGCCCGAACACTACTGCACTGCCCTAAACCCTGAAACACCATCCCCAGCATGACCCCCTACACTGCACGAACACCACTGCACTGCCCTAAACCCTGAAACACTACCCCCAGCAAGACCCCTACACTGCCCGAACACCACTGCCCTAAGCCCTGAAACACAACCCCCAGCAAGACCCCCTACACTGCCTGAACACCACTGCACTGCCCTAAACCCTGAAACACCAGCCCTAGCACGACCCCCTACACTGCCCGAACACCACTGCACTGCCCTAAACCCTGAAACACCATCCCCTGCACGACCCCCTACACTGCCCGAACACCACTGCACTGCCCTAAACCCTGAAACACCACCCCCAGCACGACCCCCTACACTGCCCGAACACCACTGCACTGCCCTAAACCCTGAAACACCACCCCTGCACGACTCCCTACACTGCCCGAACACTACTGCACTGCCCTAAACCCTGAAACACCACCCCCAGCATGACCCCCTACACTGCACAAACACCACTGCACTGCCCTAAACCCTGAAACACTACCCCCAGCAAGACCCCCTACACTGCCCGAACACCACTGCACTGCCCTAAACTCTGAAACATCACCCCCAGCAAGACCCCCTACACTGCCCGAACACCACTGCCCTAAACCCTGAAACACCACCCCCAGCAAGACCCCCTACACTGCCCGAACACCACTGCACTGCCCTAAACCCTGAAACACCACCCCCAGCACGACCCCCTACACTGCCCGAACACCACTGCTCTGCCCAAAACCCTGAAACACCAGCCCCAGCACGACCCCCTACACTGCCCTAACACCACTGCACTGCCCTAAACCCTGAAACACCAGCCCCAGCACGACCCCCTACACTGCCCGAACATCACTGCATTGCCCTAAACCCTGAAACACCACCCCCAGCACGACCCCCTACACTGCCCGAACACCACTGCACTGCCATAAACCCTGAAACACCAGCCCCAGCACGACCCCGTACACTGCCCGAACACCAATGTACTGCCCTAAACCCTGAAACACCACCCCCAGCACGACCCCCTTTACTGCCCTAACACCACTGCACTGCCCCAAACCCTGAAACACCACCCCCAGCACGACCCCCTACACTGCCCGAACACCACTGCCCTAAACCCTGAAACACCACCCCCTGCACGACCCCCTACACTGCCCGAACACCACTGCACTGCCCTAAACCCTGAAACACCACCCCCTGCATGACCCCCTACACTGCCTGAACACCACTGCACTGCCCTAAACCCTAAAACACCACCCTCAGCACGACCCCCTACACTGCCCGAACACCACTGCACTGCCCTAAACCCTAAAATACTCCCCCAGCACGACCCCCTACACTACCCGAACACGACTGCACTGCCCTAAACCCTCAAACACTCCCCCAGCACGACCCCCTATACTACCCAAACACCACTGCACTGCCCTAAACCCTAAAACACTCCCCCAGCACGACCCCTACACTACCCGAACACCACTGCACTGCCATAAACCCTAAAACACTCCCCCAGCACGACCCCCTACACTACCCAAACACCAATGCACTGCCCTAAACCCTAAAACACTACCCCCGCACGACCCCTACACTACCCAAAGACCACTGCACTACCCTAAACCCTAAAACACTACACCCGCATGACTCCCTACACTACCCAAAGACCACTGCACTACCCTAAACCCTAAAAGACGACCTCCTACACTTCACAAACACCACTGCACGACCCTAAACCCTAAAACACTACCCCCAGCATGACGCCCTACACTACACAAACACCACTGCACTACCCTAAACCCTAAAACACTACCCCCTACACTACACAAACACCACTGCACTACCCTAAACCCTAAAAAACTACCCCCAGCATGAACCCCTACTCTTCCCAAACACCACTGCACTACCCTAAACCCTAAAACACTACCCCCAGCTGTACCCCCTACACTTCCCAAACACCACTGCACTACCCTAAGCCCTAAAACACTACCCCCAGCAGTACCCCCTACACTACCCAAACACTATTGCACTACCCTAAACCCTAAAACACTACCCCCAGCAGTACCCCCTACACTACCCAAACACCACTGCACTACCCTAAACCCTAAACCACTACCCCCAGCACGACCCCCTACACTACCCAAACACCACTGGACTACCCTAAACCCTAAAACACTACCCCCAGCACGACCCCCTACACTACCCAAACACCACTGCACTACCCTAAACCCTAAAACACTCCCCCAGCACGACTCCCTACACTACCCAAACACCACTGCACTACCCTAAAACCTAGATCTACCCCCAGCATGACCCCCTACACTACACAAACACCACTGCACTACCCTAAACCCTAAAACACTACCCCCAGCACGTCCCCCTTCACTACCTAAACACAACTGCACAATTTGTTACTGGCGTTGCAACGTAGGCCTGTGGTGCTTACTGGAAGTACCTGGTGGGCTAGTTGGGCCCCAGGGACCTTCAGGATTCAAGGTGACCTAATCCCCCAACTTAAAACGCGCCACAGGGCGCGTTTGCACAGTGGTGAAGGGGGGGGCCGGGCCTCAGGTGACATGTGAGCAAACACGCCCTGTGGTGCATTTTAAGTTGGGGAATTAATTCCCCTTGAATCCTGAGGGACCCTGGGGGCCCACCAGGTACCTTCAGTAAGCACAACAGAGTTGAGTTGCAGAGTGGTGAAAAAAGGGGCGTGGCCTCGGAACGCCTCTCTGCAACTCAGCTCTGTGGTCCTAACTGTAGGTACCTGGGTGGCTAGTTGGGCCCCAGGGACCCTCAGGATTCAAGGGGACTTAATCCCGCAACTTAAAACGCACCACGGGGCGCGTTTGCACACATGTCACCTCAGGCCCCCCCTCCCTTCACCACTGTGCAAACGCGCCCTGTAGCGCGTTTTAAGAGGTAGTTTTAATCCCCCTGCCCTGTTATGTACTAGGGACTTACAGATGAGGTCATGCTAATCACAGGGGTACCCCAACGCATAGTGTTCCCTAGTGTATGTAGGTGTTTTCACTGTATTCTAAGTGCCTTTTAGCATAGCACTGGCTCTGGTTAGTCAGAGTCAGTTACCACCAGTACCCGTCTGAAAAAGTTGTGGGCACAGGATGATTTTGCAACAAGGCCTCTTTCTGCTCCTCTGTTGGTTCTTTCTGCACATCTTTTGCTTCTTCCTGCACTTTTCTTCGTCTTTGTGGACTTCTGTTGCTTCTTTCTGCATTTCTTTTGCTTCTTTCTGTGCGTTTTTTCTTCTTTCTTCACATGTCCTACCTCTGTAGGCATAGTTAGAAACTAGCATTTAAAAAACCTTTGAAATTCACTTAAAAAATCATAGGTTTCAGGCACGTTATAGGTAGAAATTAGCATTTAAAAAACCTTTGAAATTCACTGAAAAAACCATAGGTTTCAGACACGTTATAGTTAGAAATTAGCATTTAAAAAACCTTTGAAATTCACTGAAAAAACCATAGGTTTTAGGGACAGTTATAGTTAGTTGGACATTTCACTCGTACAAAACCATAGAAATTCCCCCGCAATAGTTAGTTCGGCTAACTATAACTCGCGCCCCCGCAATGCACTGCTGATGACGTCACATATTACATCACTCATGACATGGTCAGTGACATCACTGATGACATCACTGATGACATCATCCATGTGATAATTTCATGCATCTTCTCACACCCTAATATAACTTTTGATACACCCACTCTAAATTACAGACTGCCATTCTCAAAACCATACACACTCCAATACCAATAACTACATACCCACTCACTGATTCTTAGGTCTACACACACACATCTACTCACTCACCCGTACAGTCACTCATACTTACAGTCACTCAGTACAGGACTATCATATGCACTCATACACCTATATAAACACTCACACACCGCCACTCATCCATAGAGGTACTCACACACCTAGTCAGTCATGCAAAACATTAATCACACACCCATTTACTCACCTATACAGTTATACACACACCAGCTCACTTACCCATACAAATACTAGCACATTCTTACGCTCTTATACAATAACTGATACAAGCACACACGCATCCTTACAGCCACTCTCTCAATCACACACTCTCACTTATAGCCATTTAAATACTCTAACACACATATATACGGCCTTTTACATACGTAGTTACTCGCACATGTACCACTGAGATATACATTCACTCACTAACACACCCATACACACACTCACCCACCCAAGCAGTCCATCACAGATGCACTCTTGAAATCATGCACCCAGTGAATCACCCACTCACACATCTATGTACAGAGTCACACACACCCCACCCACACAAACACTCAGGCAGCCATACAGATACTCAGAGAACCAATCAATAACCCATATAGACACTCATGTAGCTATTCGCAAATCCATGCATCCACTTACACACCAACAAACAGACGGATACAGACATTCACACAGTTTAGTCACTAACCCATGCATTCAGTAAGATACGTTTAATCACTCACTTGTAGAGTCAGTCACGCACGTACTAAATCATCCATTCAGACACGTATACACCCACTCATTCTTCAATACGCCTTTCCCTATATATATTAAACATATTTAAACTTTACAGAAACACACAGTCACTGGATGATGTCATCAGTGATGTCATCAGTGATGTCATTTGAGATGTCATCAGTGATGTCACTGACCATGTCATGAGTGATGTAATATGTGACGTCATCAGCAGTGCATTGCGGGGGCGCGAGTTATAGTTAGCTGAACTAACTATTACGGGGGAATTTCTATGGTTTTGTACGAGTGAAATGTCCAACTAACTATAATTGTCCCTAAAACCTATGGTTTTTTCAGTATATATATATATATATATATATTATCTACTGGCGGTCGCCAGTAGATAGTTATAGTTACAACCTATTATCCATAGGAAATCCGCGACATTCTATTTGAAATAACTCTCTTGCCGGTTGACGTATCTTCGCGAAATTTTCAAACTTCGTGGGGCGCTCCGGTCCGCTCCTACCCTGAAAGTCTCGGGGTGACACGTCAAGTGGGGGCAGAGAAAAAAGGGGGGTCCCAAAACGCGTTTTCCCCATGCATTTTTCCATAGGAAACTTTAGACACGGCTACAGCCCGAACTGCTGAACGGAATTACACCAAATTTGGCAAAGAGGTAGTTCTTGGTTCAGAAAGAACCCTTTTGTTAAATGGTGTAAATCCGTTCAGTAGTTGCTGAGAAAATGAAAAGTAAAAAGTTAGTGATATCTATGGGCACGGAGGATTCGCGCACCCTCAGCGCACCCTGCGCGCACCGTCCCGATCACGAGCTGCATTTTAATTGGCTGTCAACATTCCGATTCAGGAAATGTTGGCAGCCATTTTGTCCCTCGGTAGAACCGAGGGACAGAAACTAAGTGCGCAAAGCGCACAAAGGGGGCAGGGTAGAACACCCTGACCCCCTAGGTTTGCTCAGGGGTCCCACAAGGACCCCTGGGCAAAAAAAAAAAAATTTTTTTAAATCGGCAGGATGGGGTCCCCGGGGCCTTAAAATGGCCAGAGGAGGGGGCCACGCTGCCCCCTCAAAATAATAAATAAAGAGGCCATGCCCCGGGGATGGGGTCCCCGGGGCCAATACAGGCCAAGGGAAGGGGGCCACGCGGCCCCCTTCCTGTTTTTTTTTTTGGGTAATTGAAAAAGGGGTAAGGCCCTGGGGGATGGGGTCCCCAGGGCCCAAAAACAGAAAAAAGGAAGGGGGGCCACACAGCCCCCCTTCAGGGGACAAAAAAAACAAAAAAACAAAAAAAACGATCGGGCCCGCAGGCCCCGCCCCCTTACTTCACCACTCTGCAAACGCGCCCCCTGGCTAGTTGGACTCCGGGGACCCTCAGGATTCAAGGGGACTTAATCCCCCAACTTAAAACGCGCCACGGGCGCGTTTGCACAGTGGTGAAGGGAGGGGCGGGGCTTCAGGTGACATGTGTGCAAACAGGCCCCGTGGCGCGTTTTAAGATGGGGAATTAAATCCCTTCAATCCTGAGGGTCCCTGGGGCCAACTAGCCCAACAGGTACATCCAGAATGCGCCACAGAGCTGCGTTGCAGAGAGGTGTAAAAGGGGTGTGGCCTCTCTACACGTCTCTGCAACGCAGCCCCTGGCGCATATTGGAGGTTCCTGGTGGTCTAGTTGGCCCCTAGGGACCCTCAGGATTCAAGGGGACTTAATCCCCCAACTTAAAACGCGCCACGGGGCGCGTTTGCAAAGATGTCACCTCAGGCCCCGCCCCCTCCCTTCACCATTGTGCAAATATTCCTCTAAAATCAGCCGAAATAGGAATTCCGATTTACTCACCTGTTATAAGGAGAGACCTCAGTGCTGTATCTTTCAGCCCAGTACTGGTCCTGAAAGGTAATTTTAACCGTACTTACCAGTAACTTGAATTTCCTTCCATAGGCTAACATTGACTGGTTTCACTTGGAAATTCTTCTAAGTGTGGAGTTTTGGAACTTTAAAATATTCCTCTAAAATCAGCCGAAATACGAATTCCGATTTACTCACCTGTTTTCAGGAGAGACCTCAGTGCTGCATCTTTCAGCCCAGTACTGGTCCTGAAAAGTAATTTTAACCGTACTTACCGGTAACTTGAATTTCCTTCATAGGCTAACATTGACTGGTTTCACTTGGAAATTCTTCTAAGTGTGGAGTTTTGGAACTTTAAAATATTCCTCTAAAATCAGCCGAAATACGAATTCCGATTTACTCACCTGTTATCAGGAGAGACCTCAGTGCTGCATCTTTCAGCCCAGTACTGATCCTGAAAAGTAATTTTAACCGTACTTACCGGTAACTTGAATTTCCTTCATAGGCTAACATTGACTGGTTTCACTTGGAAATTCTTCTAAGTGTGGAGTTTTGGAACTTTAAAATATTCCTCTAAAATCAGCCGAAATACGAATTCCGATTTACTCACCTGTTATCAGGAGAGACCTCAGTGCTGCATCTTTAAGCCCAGTACTGATCCTGAAAAGTAATTTTAACCGTACTTACCGGTAACTTGAATTTCCTTCATAGGCTAACATTGACTGGTTTCACTTGGAAATTCTTCTAAGTGTGGAGTTTTGGAACTTTAAAATATTCCTCTAAAATCAGTCGAAATACGAATTCCGATTTACTCACCTGTTATCAGGAGAGACCTCAGTGCTGCATCTTTCAGCCCAGTACTGATCCTGAAAAGTAATTTTAACCGTACTTACCGGTAACTTGAATTTCCTTCATAGGCTAACATTGACTGGTTTCACTTGGAAATTCTTCTAAGTGTGGAGTTTTGGAACTTTAAAATATTCCTCTAAAATCAGCCGAAATCCGAATTCTGATTTACTCACCTGTTATCAGGAGAGACCTCAGTGCTGCATCTTTCAGCCCAGTACTGCTCCTGAAAAGTAATTTTAACCGTACTTACCAGTAACTTGAATTTCCTTCCATAGGCTAACATTGACTGGTTTCACTTGGAAATTCTTCTAAGTGTGGAGTTTTGGAACTTTAAAATATTCCTCTAAAATCAGCCGAAATACGAATTCCGATTTACTCACCTGTTATCAGGAGAGACCTCAGTGCTGCATCTTTAAGCCCAGTACTGATCCTGAAAAGTAATTTTAACCGTACTTACCGGTAACTTGAATTTCCTTCATAGGCTAACATTGACTGGTTTCACTTGGAAATTCTTCTAAGTGTGGAGTTTTGGAACTTTAAAATATTCCTCTAAAATCAGTCGAAATACGAATTCCGATTTACTCACCTGTTATCAGGAGAGACCTCAGTGCTGCATCTTTCAGCCCAGTACTGATCCTGAAAAGTAATTTTAACCGTACTTACCGGTAACTTGAATTTCCTTCATAGGCTAACATTGACTGGTTTCACTTGGAAATTCTTCTAAGTGTGGAGTTTTGGAACTTTAAAATATTCCTCTAAAATCAGCCGAAATCCGAATTCTGATTTACTCACCTGTTATCAGGAGAGACCTCAGTGCTGCATCTTTCAGCCCAGTACTGCTCCTGAAAAGTAATTTTAACCGTACTTACCAGTAACTTGAATTTCCTTCCATAGGCTAACATTGACTGGTTTCACTTGGAAATTCTTCTAAGTGTGGAGTTTTGGAACTTTAAAATATTCCTCTAAAATCAGCCGAAATACGAATTCCGATTTACTCACCTGTTATCAGGAGAGACCTCAGTGCTGCATGTTTCAGCCCAGTACTGATCCTCAAAAGAAATTTTAACCGTACTTACCGGTAACTTGAATTTCCTTCATAGGCTAACATTGACTGGTTTTCAGCAAAAAGTTTCAAAGTGTTGATTTTCACAAACTACAAATATTCCTTAAAAATCGCCTGTATGACTTAAACGCATTCTTTCAACTGTTTACAGGAGATGCACCAGTGCTGGATCCAGGATCCAACACTGAGTAAGAAAAAGTAACGATAACAGTTTTTACCTGCTAAGTGAATTTCCTTCCATAGGATAACATTGGTGATTCTATGAGAAAAAGTTTCTAAGTGTCAACTTTTAAAATACAATAATATTCCTTAAAAATCACGACTGTAACCAAAACGCTTTTACTCAACTGTTTACAGGAGATGTACCAGGACTGAATCTAGGATCCAGTCCTGTGGTTAGAAAAGTAATCCATAAAGTAACTAATTGCATTTAACTAGAAATTCACATTGAGCTGAATGTTGCATTGTGTTTGAAAATGTGTTGCCCATTGCAACAACTGTAACTACTGTACTTAAAAGTCTATTGCCTATCTGCAAAGTATTTAAACTAAAGTAATTCATTAAGAGAAAGTATTTTTTGTAATGTAATGTATAATGTAATTACAATGTAATTTAAAAAATAAAATATGTAAAAAAAAATTGTTTCTAAAAATGTACTAAATCAGTATGAAAAAAATTAATATAACAATTAATACATTTAAAAATTGTCATTTACAAAACCTTTGAAATTCACTAAAAAAAACGTAGGTTTCAGGCACGTTATAGTTAGAAGTTAGCATTTAAAAAACCTTTGAAATTCACTGAAAAAACCATAGGTTTCAGACACGTTATAGTTACAAATTAGCATTTAAAAAACCTTTGAAATTCACTGAAAAAACCATAGGTTTCAGACACGTTATAGTTACAAATTAGCATTTAAAAAACCTTTGAAATTCACTGAAAAAACCATAGGTTTTAGGGACAGTTATAGTTACTTGGACATTGCACTCGTACAAAACCCGTGAAATTCCCCCGTTATAGTTAGTTCAGCTAACTATAACTCGCGCTCCGCAATGCACTGCTGATGACGTCACATATTACATCACTCATGACATGGTCAGTGACATCACTGATGACATCACTGATGACATCTCAAATGACATCACTGATGACATCATCCACGTGATAATCTGATGCACCTCCTCACACCCTAATATAATCTTTGATACACCCACTCTAAATTACAGACTGCCATTCGCAAAACCATAGACACTCCAACACCAATAACCACATACCCACTCACTGATTCTTAGGTCTACACACACACATCCACTCACTCACCCGTACAGTCACTCATACTTACGGTCACTCAGTACAGGACTATCATATGCACTCTTACTCCTATATAAACACTCAAACAACGCCACTCATCCATAGAGGTACTCACACACCTAGTCAGTCATGCAAATAATTAAACACACTGCCATTTACTCACCTATATAGTTATACACACACCAGCTCACTTACTCATACAAATAGTAGCACATTGTTACGCTCTTATACAATCACTGATACAAGCACACACTCATCCATACAGCCACTATCACAATCACTCACTCTCGCTTATAGCTATTTATATACTCCAACACACATATATACTGCCTTTCACATATGTAGTTACTCACACATGTACCACTGGGACATACATTCACTCACTAACACACTCTTACACACACTTACCCACCCATACAGTCTATCACAGATGCACTCTTGAAACCATCCACCCAGTGAATCACCCACTCACACATCTATGCACAGAGTCGCACACACCCCTCCCACACAAACACTCAGGCACCCATACAGATACTCACACAAGCATTCAATAACTCAAATAGACACTCATGTAGCTATTCACAAACACATGCAGCCACTTACACAGCAACAGACAGACGGATACAGACATTCACCCAGTTTAGTCACTAACCCATGCATTCAGTACGATACGTTAAATCACTCACTTATACAGTCAGTCACGCACCTACTAAATCATCCATACAGACACTTACACACCCACTCATTCTTCAATACGTCTTTTCCTATATATATTAAAAATATTTAAACTTTAGAGAAACACACAGTCACTGGATGATGTCATCAGTGATGTCATTTGAGATGTCATCAGTGATGTCATCAGTGATGTCACTGACCATGTCATGAGTGATGTAATATGTGACGTCATCAGCAGTGCATTGCGAGGCGCGAGTTATAGTTAGCTGAACTAACTATAACGGGGGAATTTCACGGGTTTTGTGCGAGTGCAATGTCCAAGTAACTATAACTGTCCCTAAAACCTATGGTTTTTTCAGTGAATATATATATATATATATATATATATATATATATATATGCAAAAAATGTTTCAGGAAGTAAAACTCATATATGGACATACAATTATGGACGGAAAATTATGAAAGAAAAGTTTTTGCTTGGGTAGGCAGCTGAGTGGGCGAGGCAGTCCGGTCTTTTCAAAAGAAGGGCAGGAAATCCAGACATCCAGTTTTCCATCAAAGCATTTATTGCCAGTGGGATAATTCGACCCAGTCACTCAGTAGTCAGTTTATATGTGTTAAAAACAGCACATTGAAATTCGTTGAGGGGCAGTGGCAGGGGAACATGATGTTGGGGAAGTACTGTGGAGTGAAGCCGCGGCGTTTGCTTGACCAGTGCGATGAGCTGCACAAGGGAAATAATTGGAAGAAGTCAATTGGAAGAGCATCACAGATCCCACACTATGGTTATGAAAGGTGGCATCCTTACGCGCCACCGGGTGGTGGCACCAAGTTACTGCACAGGTCTAAAACGTGATTTTCAATGTAATAGGAGGCAATATTGCCTGGAACGACGGAAATCTTTGCACCAATGTAAGGGCTTCCTTTGAGATAGAATATGTCAGACAATAATCCAAGTAAGTTTATAAAACAATGTAGTTAAGAAGTGCTGTTATGTCGAACAGGTTTACCTGTGATAAAATTGCCTACTCCAGAATTGGACACCCCCACCCCAAAGTCACATGAAACCATTTCGCTCTTACCCCATTTCAAAAGAGCTTGCCACAAAACAGAAAAGGACAACCTATGATGCTTATTTCTTATAATGTCATAACATTTTACAAAATGTAAAAGTGGCCTTACTATTTCACAAACCTCGTTTTCCGTAAACAGCCTTCTCCAGGTTGTGCTCAGAAACGTATTCATATTTTCTCTAATTCCACAGCTCGGTCCCAAAGACGCTGTGAGACCTTTTGCCCTTGAAAGCTATAATATCATTTGTTAACATTTTTATGATGCCAAATGGTGTCTGCGAGAATGGGTGCCGTTCTTTCGCTGGGGAACCATATGGCATAGCAAGTCATAAATAAGGTATTGTGATACTTAATGAACCTAATTGCTGGCACAGGCTTTAATACAGAGCGTGTGCTGCTGAGAATTTAGCACCGCATTAAGGAGGCAGCGGCGCCCGTCTGACTTCTCAGGCTTAATTTAAGTTCTGTATTGCAAACTGGAGAAAATAATTCCAAAACCCTCCTGCTGGAAAAGCAACCTGCTGCTAGACTGTGATTATACCGAATTACTGAAATCTCGATCCATTTTGTACACACTGTTAACCCTTGCAATGAAATTTGGCATTTGAAGTCGACTACAAAGCGACGGGCTCTTTATATTGCCTTTCCCGTTCAGCGGCCATGGCTCTTTATATTGCCTTTCCCGTTCAGCGGCCATGTTTTTTTTTCTAAGGACATTTCTCCCTGGGGCTCCTGCTAAGACCATGCCTATGGTGAGTGTGTGATGTAAGTGCACTTCTAAAGGGCGCTCTGGGCTGACAAAGCTTGGCTCGTGTGTGTGTTTTTTTTATTACATCCAGTGCTTTAAATGGGCAGGTACTGTCCGGTACTGAATACCTGCACTTCTTTAATTTGAAAGGGTAAGTACCTGGGGAGTCGAATGTTTTCTCCAATGTGCTGCATACACCCTGTATCTCTTTCTGGTTTGCCTAGATTTGATCTGTGCTGTCAGTGCCAACAACAGGTTCTCCACTGTTGGATCAGATAACGTACCTTTGTGGTGCTTGACATAATTAGACTCGTGTGGGAAGCGTCCAAGGTCGCTCGTCTCTGCTGCTGGCCCTGGAGCGCTATTTAGAGAGAAAACACGACTGCTCTCTCCACCCGGGCCCCCTGTACCTTAAACCTGTGGGCAAGGTCCGCCTATCGCCCCCTGTAATCTCTGCACCCTCGTCTCAGCAATGTCGTCTAGGGCCTGGTATCTGTTTGAGGTGGTGACTTCAACCAAATTCCCCTAGGCTGGTGCCTTTAACCATATCCGTAATGACAACAGTGTAGGTTGTTCCCGGCGGAGCTCGCGTAGTTGATAAGTTTAAAACAGGGTTACAATCAATCAATCAATCAATCACGGCATTTATAGAGCGCGCTACTCACCCGGGAGGGTCTCAAGGCGCTGGGGGAGGGGGTAAGTTACTGCTCGAACAGCCAGGTCTTGAGCTGCTTCCTGAAGGAGAGATGGTCCTGGGTTCGCCGAAGGTGAGTGGGGAGGGAGTTCCAGGTCTTGGCTGCCAGGTAGGAGAAGGATCTTCCTCCGGCGGTGGTTCTGCGGATGCGTGGTGCGGTGGCGAGGGCGTGGCTGGTTGATCGTAGCTGGCGTGTGGGCGTGTAGAAGGTCATGCGGTCGTTGAGGTACTTTGGGCCCAGGTCGTGGAGGGCCTTGTGTGCGTGGGTGAGGAGTCTGAACGTGATTCTCTTGCTGACGGGGAGCCAGTGCAGGTCTTTCAGGTGCACGGTGATGTGGCTGTGTCGGGGGATGTCCAGGATGAGTCGTGCGGAGGCGTTCTGGATGCGCTGGAGTCTCTTTTGAAGTTTGGCTGTGGTTCCGGCGTAGAGGGTGTTCCCATAGTCCAGTCGGCTGGTGACGAGTGCCTGGGTGACGGTCTTCCTGGTTTCAGTGGGGATCCATCTGAAGATCTTGCGGAGCATGCGCAGGGTGTTGAAGCATGAAGATGAGACGGCGTTGACTTGTCTGGTCATCGACAGGGAGGAGTCCAGGATGAAGCCCAGGTTGCGTGCGTGGTCCGTTGGCTTGGGCGCGGTGCCCAGGGCCGGGGGCCACCAGGAGTCGTCCCAGGCGGAGGGTTACAGCCCGGTGCTTGTTCCTGTGCTTGAGCAATGCTGTGATTATTATTAGGTAGTGCCTTGAAAAAGACCTTACCGAGGGGGTGACCTTAAATCTCTGCTGAGTTCTTATGACTCTGCTCCTGCTGTGTTTTTCACTAGGATGCTCCCAACCACTTGCCACTAGTCCAGCATTGTCTTGAAGCCACGGCCCGTGCAGGTAAGAGTAGTGGGGCTGTGGGGCTGGGTTGGGGGGATTCAACAGACGACCACAAGGGAAAATTAAATAATTAATTAATTTTCCCTCGTCCTCATCTGTCAAAATCCCCCCCTCCCCCCCCCACCGCTCTTACCTGCATGGGCCGCAGCTGTTGTCTTGTCTCTCGGTTTGAGACTGGCCTATTTTACCCAACCTGTATGCTGCCCTAGTACTCTTCTTATTGTCAACTGAATTATCTTTTACAGGCTTGCCTTCAAACCCAGTTAACTGAGTGCTTTCTGGCAGAGTGGGCTCTCTGTATACCACCCTGCTGCATTCCCTTGCTGAACTTCTCAGGATATATCGATGTTTTTCTCTAGGCATATGCTCCCTTATACCCCATCACAGTTACTGGTGCTCTGCTGTGCCTCCTTACCTCCTGTACAGAGGAAAACCTCAGAGTTCCGTCTATTGCTCTTGCATGGACTCGCCAACATGCATAGGCAGTTTCTTCCTCCTGCCTTGACCTCTTTGTGACCGGAGCTCCAGTCGATTCAAGTCTCAGGTATATGCGAGCTCAGACTCCTACTTGTGCTGCCTCTTAATCTCAAGCCCCAGAATGAAATCCTCACTGTGATTTGGCACCTGCGCTGAATCTCCGAGGCCACCCACTTCCAAGGATCAGCTTTGGCTCTGTGTGAGTGCACTCCTGCCGTGGCTCATCCCACAGAGGAGAAAACAAGGAAGCTGGAGTTGCACACTGGAGAGGGACAATTCATGCCCCCTCACCCTCGACCGTGCTCCCGGTGCACCCGTACAGAAAAGCTCATGACGCTGCAGCCTCTCAGTGCCTCTCAGAATGAGTGGTGAGTGACTCCCTGGGAGTGCTCCTGCGACCGCCTGCTAGTTAGCCACCACGTTCTCCGCTCCCTCCCCGATGCACCAATTCCTAGAGGAGACAGTCTAGGACTTCACCTTTGAAATCAGGTCAGATGTTTCCCGCTCAACTGCAGAAAGACAATGGGATCTAGGGAAGCGTATTGAAGAACTCAAAAGATTAGGCACCACTGCTAAACCAAAGTTCCCCTCCACATCAAGAATGATGTATAATAATAAAATATAATCACAAGAATGAGTATGACAGCACAAAGTACGAAAAAAGAGAAACAGATGGTAGACTCTTTCTTAATCTTAAAGAAAAGATCTAGGGTCCAGAGTCTGGATGTCACAGGATTTCGGCCAAGCTTTGGAGGAAAGCCATCCTTTATTGAAGAGGAAACCTCACACACGTACTAGTTTCATGCTTCATCTCAGGCATCTACTACAAGCAAAGAAGGGAGGTAGAGGTATAGGCTAGGTTTATCCTCCTTAAAGATATGTATCACACAATAATCGAAAAATTCGAAGAAAACCTGCCCAGGGAGTCGGTGTGTAGGATACAGCGCAATTCCGCTGTAATCGCTCAATAGGAAAAAAACTTTTTTCCTAGAGACGCCCCACCCACCAGGGTTGCCCCTCGGTGGCATGCTTCATCATTGGGCTTCATCCCAATCCTCTAGGGATTGAGGCATGCTGTAACTTGACAATTACGCAGGAGCACTTGTTGGTGTGTTTTAATCAAATAATGAAATAGGGGGGAGTGGAAAAATTGGAGTTTTAAAATACCTGGCTAGTTGGACTAATATTTTATTCCTGTCCCTAGTCGGTAAGATTAAAATCAGGGGTTATGACTGAAAACATGGACTTTAATGAGTCCATCGTTGTTTCAGTGATAAGCAGTCAATATGTTTTGAGCCGTTCCCCTATTAGCTCTTCTTCAGGACTAAAAGGGAACCTAATCCCGTTAGTACCACTCCTCTATATCCGCTAATAAGGATACACTAGGTCGCATGCAATGCGCATGCACTTAAATATACATACGGTTTCTTTGAATCATCCCGTATCTGAAATAACAAAAGAAAGTTTATTTAAAAACACTGGCTCATCAACCTGGCTGATAAACCCAATTGCGATTTAAAATCAGTGATATGCAACACCTCTATCATGTGGGTGCTCCATAAAGTACATCAAGTAGTCACTCCTTGCGTGTCAAAATCTCTTCGCTTAACACAGTGGTTGTGTGAAAATCTCACCCGTGTAGTGAGACTCCGTGAGACAAACAAGAACAAGACAACACATAGAACAGCTAAAGAATTGTATATCCTATTTACATACTTTTAAGGCGCTACACTATAGCGTCATGGTCATATCCAGGGGCGAGGTGCCTGTAGTCAAACCCTAATGGAAAAAGGATAACCCAACCTTGTTAGACCTGATGTTTGGTAAAAACAGGGTCAAGAATCGCTATTCGTGGTCCTCATGGAGTGCGTCCCACAATATTCCCCCCGTAACTTACTGCATCAAGGCCAACCTCTGTCCAATCACCTACAATATACCCTGGAAACCGCATCTTAGCAGTGTACACAGAGGACAATGACTCTAACCCATCTCTTATCTGCCAACATGTTTCTGCCCACCAAATCTAGCTGAACAGGTCTGGGGCATTCTTCAGGGCTTTTGGATCCCTTAGCTAACCTCAGAGGCTCGAATAGCCACATAAAAAGAGGTTCTGCACCCCTAAATCTAGTTTGAAACACCTTCAAGGCCTATAGTAAGGGCAAATTAAATAGCATTTCGTGGCATAGCAACAGAGTATACAAGAATTAATTTTGGCAACCGGAAGAAGCTATGAGGAAACTGGACGAACAACTGATAGTTCAGATTAATTTAAACATACAGACGGAAGCAATAGCCGCTAAACTCTAGGAAACCAAATACAAGCTATCAAGATTAATGGATGAGAGAATAAGGAAGAGGTGGGAGGCTAGTAAATTGGCGCACTTTGAGTATGGAGGTAATAGTGGCAAATTACTGGCCTGGAAAACAAAATCAGAACTAACGAAGAATAGGGTTAGGGAAATAGAAAAGCTGGGTATGGTTGAGCTAGTTTCCAATAGCAAGGAAATCGAGGAGACTTTCTTGAACTTCTTCAAGAAAATCTACACGGAGAATTTAGATGCCTCTGAAGACCGAGTTCATGAATGACTTGACACTGTCCCTCTAGAGATACTCTCAGATTGTCAAGGAGCAGCACTTAATAGGGGGATAGATCAGTGCAAAGTTTGGCAGGATGTTGAGAAGGGTAAAAATTGGAAAACTGAGGGGCCCAAATGGGTTACCCTATGAGCTTTACAAGGCTCGGGGAAAAACAGTTGTCCAAGTCTTGACTACACTCTTTACTGAGATTTTTAATAATGGGCTCGAGCTGTCACCCTCCTGGAGGGAAGCAATAATTACATGAGTGCCTAAACCCGATCAGAATCCGGCGAGATGTGAGTCCTATAGGCCCAAGTATTGCTGAACTATGACTAAAAAATATTGCAAATACCTTAGCTACGAGATTAAACAAAAGAGCGGACCTCCTAATACATAAAGATCAGAAGGCCTTTATGACAGGGAGGTATCTTCATGAAATTACCAATGGGTTGATGGGGCGATTGATATAGCATCCACTTTTAACCTCCTCCTAGCAATATTAACACTGGGTGGCTCCAAAGCATTTGGAAGTTCCTGGTTTCAGTGTTAAATTGTAATAACCTGGGCAGTAACTTCTGTAGATCTGTTCAGCAAATTTATAAAGATCCTACCTCTAGAATTCTTCTTAATGGAAGCTTAACATCGGAATTCAGAATTACTAAGGGTACGAGGCAGGGCTGGCTGCTCTGTCCACTGCTACTGAACCTGTATATAGAGCCCCTAACAAGCCAACTTAGGAAAGAGCAAGCAATACTGCCTTTTAGGTATAGTGGTTGGGAGAAAATTGTAGCTCTTTATGCAGATGACCTCATGGTGTATACATGAGATCTAGGACAAACGTTGCCAGCTATTGGAAAGTTGACGCAGGAATTTGGGAAACTGTTAGGTTATTTGGTAAATTCGGAAAAGACAGAGACAATGGCTTAGAACTCTTTGAGTGGGAGTAAGCAATTTAAGAAGGAGTTGAGATACCTTGGGATCAGAATCACGCAATACCTCGATAAGTTAACAGAAACAAACTTCAAAATAGCCCAATCAGAGGTGTGTAGACTGATAAGAGGTTGGGCTCACCTGCTACAAACCATTTTGAGCAGAGTCAATTTGATAATAATGTCTGCCTCCCAAAGCTTACATTGCTTTTTAATTCCATACCTCTCAAGTTTGAAAAAGCCTGGATAGACAAACTTCAGTGGAAAATCTCAAGCTTTATTTGGGCCTCAAAGTAGATAAGGATTTGGGGGAAAAACCAAGCAGGAAGAAAAACAAGGGGGGCTTATCTCTCCCCTACCTTCAATATTACACATAGGCCTTTCAATTTAAAAACCATAGAATGGTGTGCAGTGAGCGAGACCCCTCTGAGTTCTGGTGTTATTTTCAGCAATGTTGAAAGACATTAGATTGGGGAACCCATCTTTTCTTTCCAAGTTTGGTGATAAATGTTTTTTTAAAATGTAAGGCTGAAAGTCCTGCGAGCTGCAGCCTCATTATGGGCTAAAATTAGAAAAGCTGAAAACCTACACTACTAAAGCGACCAAGTTCCAATATGGGATTTGCCAGGTACCCCAGAATGTCTGGAAGACAGTTTGGTCAGCCGCTTCCATGCAACTGGAATACACAGATGGGGACAACTTGTGCAAGAGGGGAGGTTTCTGTCATGGGAGGAGCTATGCAGGACGACTGGTGGGAAGCTGTCGAGGTATAAATTTTACCAACTGAGGAGCTAGTTCCAAGCCTCATACATCAAGGGTTCCTGTACGAAATCTTTTGAGGTCTGTTGCTGGAACCAGCCCCTAGGAAAAGAGAAGTCTCCACCAGGTATTGGTCCATTTTAAATGCAGCGGATGGAGACTTCACACTTCATGAGAAGATATGGGGAGAAGCTGTGTCAGCACCAGTAATGCAGGACATATGGCAAGTATCTCTGTCTACATTATATAGTACAGTAAGACCTGTTTTTTATTTTAAAAGAACCATTTATTCACCATGCACATGACATATCGAACCCGCTACATTATGGCTAAAATGGCGATAATGGCCACTGCAAAACAAATCAAGTGTGATGATGATAGAGCAGACGACATCTGCATGTTCTTTCATTGTCCTTTGATAAGATCCTACTGGGAAGATGTGGGTAAGAAGTTAACAAACATTCTACAATCTGAAATGAAGGTAAGCCTATTTGGGCGCCTGGTCCAACTGACATCTATAACTAAAAGCAAAAGTAAGCTCCTGTTTTACCTGGTTCTCCGAGCAAGGAGAGAAATATGCAAAAAGTGGTTGCTTAAAGAAGCCCCTGTGAGAGCGGAATGGGTCACCTGGATGAATTATGCCCTAGAGATGGACACAAATAATTTTATTTATTTTTTGGGAAGTTTTACATAGCGCAAACTAGACTTGAAGGTATCAGAGTGCTTTACATGATCACCAGTTGCTTTACAGACGGACAAATTCATGTTTGTTAGGCACAGGGAGATTAAGTGATTTGCCCAGAATTACAGGATGTTGAGCGTCCCTGCTGAGACTTGAATCTAGTTCCCCAGCTTCGAGGTCAACCACCCTAGCAGTTAGGCCCCATCCTCTCTCCAATGAATTGTTCATATGAGACAAAATATGTGGCAACCAGTGTTCACCTGGATCAATAATAATAAAGGCCCACATTAGTTGATTCTCATGTACTCTATCTCACACCGACCAGCTTCCTCAACGTGGTTTTTTTTGGGCCACCACTACGTCCCATGATCACACCCGACTCCCAAGACTGAGTCAACTCGAAAATGACAAATAGCCTCGGTTTGAGAGTTCATGATACCATACTCTCAAGAGTTGGAATAAGAGATCCCATAAGCGAGGGGGTCAGGGCAAGAGGTGAATGAGGACAATAAAAAAAGATATACCTTTAATGGGAGAGTACTAGCTCATCTCAGGAGCAAACCAGTACTCTAAAGAGTGGATACCTACACTTTTATATTTCCATTTAAAGCATTGTTTACATCAGGGTTGCTCATGGAAGTCCAAGACGGCTGGATCCATGTCAGATTTTCAGGATAACCAGTAGGTACGCTGGGTTCAAATTAGATTCATTTCATATCCGAACTCTCACTTCTACACCGCTGGATTACTAACAGAATGATGGTTTTGTATTATCATGCTTGGCAAAGAGTATTCACGTCCTAATCTAAAGCCATGGCAGAAGACAGTTTTCTACTAAAACTTATAAATGGTGACTTCTCCAGTGCACTTCACCTCTCTCACAAAGCATCCCCTTCGCAAGTGACACCTAAAAAGTGTAGATCCAGCTTTAAACTTTGGTACACAGAAGGCCTTGGCAGTTATCATGGAATCACAGTTTTGACACAGAGGTTGCATGTGTAACATTTTACACCATCACGCTGACTATACATCTCAACCTGAGTAGATTTCCAAAGTGACATGTTAGGTTATTCAGGTCGTAGAAGGGAAAGGGTGGTTATTTCACCATAATTACTGTACTATCGTAGACAAAAGAGTGGGTAATTACACAGTGAAGGAGGGCGCCTGGAAAGGGCTGGCAAGGGCATCATTATGAGATGTGATTGAGAGGGGATGGGTTGTGCAGTGAAAACTTGATGCAGAACGGAGTGTCAAGGGATGCAGGTCAAGGCACTTGGACTCACAGGAAATACTGAAGGAACTGGGTTAGAGTGACACCCACTGGTAGAAATGCACAGTTGCAACCCAGTTGTCGCTGTCTTTTCGTTTCCAACCAGGGACTCATTCCTTTGCTTGCATTATGGCTCAAGGTATCTTTGCTACACTATTCTGGAAATCGGTTCAAGCATTAGAAATGTGATGAGGTGGTATGACTCTTGGGAGAGACAATTCTCAAAGCAGTGAAGCCAAACCACTGTTGTGCTGTAGGAGTGCATCTTCACCCTCCTGTTATAATACTCACTCTGACGATTGTGACATGCGCAGACATGCAAAAAGTAGAGTTGGCATGGTCGATTCTCACACTTATGATGGTCCAAATAGGCTCATTCATTTTTTCCATCTGTAGATTGCTGCTCGTGACAAGAAGTGACTTCCTGCTCCCCAGAAGCTCATGCATATAGACTACCCAGTGAAGCAAACTGAAGATGAAGTTATCAGCAGTTGCAGCTGGTGACTTTTCAAAGTGGTGGGCCGTAAAAGTTGGTGGTAAGTTTGACATAGCAAGCGAGTGTAGCAACTAAGTAAGACGAACATAAGGGGAATTCAAGAGTGCCCTCATCTTAGACATTTTTAAAAAGAGAAAGCATTTTAGAACAAAAATGACAAAGAATTTGATGTAAAAGCACTAAAGTTTATAAGGCAATCCGGGAAGTGTTTCCTTGAAATATTCCAAAACTTGAAAAACTGCTCCCATGTGTTGTGATCAAAAATATTTGCAACAGGTACTGCAGTGAGCATGTTGCCTCAAACCGGGAGGGTTCTCTTCATCAAATGATACTGTTCAGCATATGTGATTCACATATTTCGCACCTCATATAAAAATGCACATTGTTGGCATAGAAAGAGTTGTGATTTAATGGGATTCAGTTTGACGCATACCAACATTCACGTCCAAACGCAAACACTAAGCATCCTCATCTCTCAAGAACATGACAAAAAGGATGCAGGTATTTTGCACACATCGGCTGCATATGTGATGATCTAATTTCGTTTACTACACATTTTTCTACAGATTTACTCAAGTGGAAATAACTTCTACGTGGGCCGTGCTGTGTTAAAAGTATCAGGAAAAGCAATACGGTTAGCAATGTAAAATGTAAACATTTTGGATAAAGGGAATATCATTGTTTTACATAGTTATCACAGATACAGTAGGGGGTGGTACAGTTACATCAAATGCATGCTCATTACATCAAACTATTCCATGAAACAATGCATCTTAAATTCCCTCAGCAAACTGTTATCATTAAATATTCTTATGAAGGTAAATGCTCTTGCTTGTGTAAATAGAATATCCCCAATCACCTCTACAATATGAATTTAATTATGTTGCTTGTTATGAGTACTGCAAATAAAAATAATCTTACCGCAACTATCTCCATCTTATATTATTTGTAGGATCAACACATATGTTTTGGCATGATTTTGAGCAACAAACAATTACACACCCAGGGCTATAAATCCTCCCTCCTGTGCTGCCTGGCTGTAATGATGTGCTCATCAGGCCCACAGAAAGTATGTTCCTCCCATCCCAGCTGAATACGCCGGATTCCACTGTAAAAGTTACTAGGAACCCTCAGTCGACTGGACCTTTATTACCTGCTGAGAAGTGTAAAGGGGAGAAACAATGCATTCATAACAAACTAGCATGAATCAATTTAAGTAAAGCTCGGAAAAGATCACTGACTCCGAATTCCAAACTTAGGAGTTTATTACAAAACCAGAAATAACTGAACATACAAACACCTCAGGACAAGGTTGTAAAAATACAAAGGCACTAATACAAAGTCCATCCTACGAACCAATCTAATCCGATACAACATAAAGAGAATAAGCAATTCCAAAAATACTAAACAGGCAATAACTGCACCAACATCTATATTAGTCTTCATTAGTGGCTGTAAAGGAAATCCATTAATCTATCCGTACACTATCTGTAAAGTGGCATCCCTACTTAACATTTTCCCAAGCAAGATCAAGAAAAGATGTCAGCTCGTGAAGACTTCCTAAGAAGTACACTCACGTTGTAAAGGTCAATAGCCCAGATTACAAAATCGTTCTAAGTCTTCATTCTAAGAATCGATCCCTTCCTTCTACCCTCTAACGGCTCTCTGCTAACTCATCCCTCGGGACACTGTCCCTAATACAAAATGCTCAATTGATAAACACGCCCCTGAAACACCTCCTCTGGCCAAGCACCTCTCATAGGTAATTTTCCACCAAAACTTGTCCTCGGTCCAGCGACGGTTGGTGTGTCCTTGGGTCTCAGGCTTCTTCAGCAAAAGAAAATCTCGGCTCCCAATTATCGGCAGTCCTGAATACTTTGTAACAGGTCTCCTCCATACCAAACTCCTAAAACAAAAGCGTTATTCTAACTAATGAGGACGGTGTCCTTGCACCTGCAACGAGAACATGAGAACAGAACAACCTTGCACGCACTTGAATTTCGCTGACTACCTCCAAATGAGAGCCTTATCAGGGGAAAATGCATTTCAGGCCTACATAAACCAGCTAACATAAGGAAAATGAATAGGCCTTTCTTAGCACGAAAGAGCAAATACTCCATCTAGGCATTTGACATCAACTTAAACACACACATTTAAACTGTTACATCTATAAGCACTACATTTCATCACATTTAAACACAATCACCTATACGTGTGCAACTTCAACATGATGCACATTTAAATCTAATGCATTACATTACACGTAAACTACTTCATTAAGCATTTGCAATGAACATCGAAAATTACATGATTCCCTCTAACTGCCATTTTACGTTTCTTGAATGGCACAACTCATCCTAACATTTCAATTACCACTGATTATTACAACACAGGTTCTAACTAAGATTAACACACATAAGAATATATGTGGGTACGGACTATTCATGAATATAATGTACCCCTACAATTTTCAGAATATCACTGCGCTCTATCAGTTCCCCCTCTGATGACTAGTGTCATCAACAAAATCACAACTCCCTGGAGAGAGAACAAACCTAAACAGAGCTTGTAACCACTCTTCCCTGTCGGAACCTTTCTAAATTCTTGATATTCTCATAATGACTGTCCTGCAGTCTAGCCATCCTTACCTCTCGCTCCCTAAGGGATCTTTCGACTTGGTTCGTCCTGTACCACTTATAAGCCCTAACAAAACCCCACAGGCAAACCACTCAGACCACGATTATAATGATAGGCCTCAGAATGTAACCAAGAATACCCTTTCCCAAGCTCGCAAACCAACTCCCCACTCTACCAAACCCTTTACCAACTTTCTCCCAAACTCTCTCTTCAGCCAGATCCTGGTTCTCATGATGAATCTTAGTGATGTTACTTATATACTTCTTCAGATCTTTACTATTATCTGGTATATAAGTACAGCACTCTTGCACTTTCAGCATTTTACAGACTCCGCCCTCTTTTGCCAATAAGACATCCAAAGCAAAACGGTTCTGCATCACCATCGCCCTTATCGACAACATCTCTCCATCAACAAGCAATAGTGATTTAGCCGTATTCGTCGACAACTTGTCCACAACAGTCGCCAGATTTCTAATCTTCACATCATTCAAAATCACTCCCAAACTTGGTATTACGGCTCCAAAAATATCTCCAATCACTCCTCTTGCACTTGCATCTCTCCTTATTCTAGAATGCATTCCTCCTTCCAGGAGTTCTAGCTCCTCTACATGGTAAATCTTGGGGAAAACAGCTGCCAGGTAACAAGTACCGTACCAATTGGCAGGCAATCTCACATAAGCGTTTTTCCCACATACAAAGTATACTGTTGGCACCGCTTGTACCGGACCCTGCAAAAAGTTCTTTGCTGACTCTTCCATAGTGAAAACGTGATCACAAGCACTCTGTCCCACATAGACCTTGTCATAATAGGTCTGGATACGTTTCACACAGAGCTTCCCCTTTTGCTCTAGATCTAATGCTATCGGGCCATAGCTCCCCTTCGCTCTGTGAGCCATCTCCTCCTTTGTCCAATCTAATGGACTTTCTCCAGTGTTACGTGTTTGTGTTAGTTGTCTATATCTATCCTCCACTTGATCTACAAACTTTTTTTCTATCTCTGTTAGTGAACATGTCAAATTATGTCTATGTGCATAAGCTGTATCTAACGTTGTAGTCAGTATGAAATACTTCCCAATCCTATCCTCCTGCTTATAATAATCGTGCTTGTTCAGGTGCTTGTATGCTGGAACCTCTGAAAGCACTGCATCATAATTGGAAAAGAAGTATTCATAATGACCTCTCCCATAAAACATGCTAAGCAGCAAACTACATGAAATCCCATAAGTCAACGGAAGATGATGATATATAATGCCCTCATCCACTGATGCAGGCAATTGCATACACACATAACAGTCTCTCACATCCATCGTCTCAACATACTCATATAGAAGCTTGGCATACGCATTAAGCTTAAAATTACCTCTAGACAAATCTACATGCAATCTACGACTATTTTGATCTAGCATAGCCTTTTCAGCTCCTATGGTATCCTCTTTCTTGCTAGAAGTACTGGGTGTAGGTGTCCCTTTCACCTCTACGACTTCTGCCTCATGTGGAATAATAACCGACACTATAATAACTATGACTATTAGGACTATCACTCCTACTATGGAAGTACCTATCACACACTTGGACCTACATTTCGGATTCCAGACTCCATCTTCTCTTGTCAGAGCAGTTCAAATAAGAGGATACACAAAAGTCTCTTCTTTCAACCTCAAATTGCTGCTCAAAAGTTCAAACAAAGTTCATTGAAATCCTGGAAATTCGTTCAAAGCTCAGTTCCTCTGGATTTATTTACACAGTCCAAAAAGACTTCCCTAGCCCTCTTTCTTCTTCTACTGAAAAAGCCCTAATTTTATTCTTCTTCAACTCAGGCCTAGGTTATCTTCTTTGAAACACCTATTTACAGATCACAGTTCATTCGCAATCTATGATAAGTTCAGATCCAATTGCAGCTAAAACATGTTGCAAAATTTCAAGACGAACATCTACCATTTCATGAGGTGGTGGTTCAAATCCAAACGTTGGGAAAACTAATTTGTGCAATATCAGAATTCGCACCTTGCTCAAAGCTGGAGGTTTTGGGACCGTGATTGTCAGCACACCTTCAACTTCAAGTCCTGGAACTATCAGTCTCACATCAATTTTCAGTAGAGGATCCTGCTGATCACTTGCACGGACCTCAGCCTCCCGGAACTCACTACTCCCGGCATCAGTTACTACGTAAGTCCACTCCAGAGCAGCTTATCTCTGGCAAGGCACTCTTGTCCTTCTCGATCTTCTCAGGCCTCCTTGGGCTTGTTCTTCTTCACTCACTTCCGATTCAGATGTCTCAGACACAGGGGCAAGATCTCTTTCAGGGGCCAATCTTAGATTCAGCCTTCTCTGTCTCTCAGGCCACGATTCTTTTGCTCGGTCAGCCCTTTTGCTTTCCTCTCGAACACTCTGCGCACCACTTCCTTCGGCTGAGCCTGACTCTACATCACTTGCAATGTTACCTTCTTCCTCAGAGTCAATACCTGGGTTGTGTGTAGCGTAACCCTCCTCAGCCTGGTCTGGTGAGCAACCAGCTTCGTCAGCAACCCTCACAGCTTGGCTTGTCCTCTCTCGTGGCCCTGCCGCCACAGCTGGATTTTCATTCTCGAGAGGAGCTGTTTCTTCCAAGGGTTCTGAAACTCGGCGGGTGTGGGAGGCATGTATCCAGTTCGGCAACCCTCCGCACTTCACCGCTGTGTTCGTTACCAGTATCACCTGGTAGGGGCCTCGCCACCGAGCATCCAAACAGCTCTTCCTCACGTGCTTGCGGACGAGCACCCAGTCACCCGGGCCCAGGTCATGGCAGAGATCTCTTGAAGCCAGAACAGCAGTAGCTTCCACCTGCTGAGACATAGAACGGACCACATCAGCTAGTCCTTTGCAGTAATCAAGGATTAAGTCATCAGTGATGTTTATCAAGGCTGCAAATGGTACTGCTGGCAATCGCATCGCCCTCCCCATAAGGATCTCATGCAGGGAAAGACCGGTCTTCCTATCTGGGACACTGCGAACACTCATCAACACCAGAGGCAACACATCAGGCCATTTCAGAGATGTAGACAAACACACTTTTGCCATCCGTGCTTTCAAAGTTCCATTAATCTGCTCCACTATCCCAGAAGCTTCTGGTTGATAGCTACAATGGAGTCTCTGATCAACATTTAAAGCAGCGCAAAGCAATTTCATGATCTCGCTGTGGAAGTGTGTTCCTCTATCCGATTCCAACGAAGTTGGAAAACCGAACCTAGGGAGCAACTCCCTCAATAACAGCTTCGCTACTGTAAGGGTGTCACACCTTCGTGTTGAGTAAGCTTCCAGCCACCGTGAAAAAACACACACCGCCACTAGAATGTACCTCAGTCCATTGCACCTAGGCATTTCGATAAAATCAAGCTGTATCCTATTGAAAGGTCCTCCTGACCTCCCAATGTGACTCAGTGCAACCACAGTTTTCTTCCCAGCATTCATTTGTTGGCAGGTAACACACCTATGACACACTGCTTCAGCAAATGCACAAAACCATGGATTGTACCACGTTTGTCTGAACACTTGCACCACCGCATCTCTTCCAAGGTGCACAGCACCATGAATTTGCCTTACCATCGGGCTCAATAGGTCATCTGGTAACAGTGCTCGACCATCACTTGAAACCCAAATACTGACATCCCCCTTCTCAAATCCCGACCTGATCCATACATCCCTTTCCTGCTCTGAAGCTCCTTCCTGCAGGCACTTGAGTTCCTCCCAAGTGTCTGCCATGGTTAACATCATGCTGAGCTCAGTTCTTTCTTGGCTCTCTCCAGTGTAATCTCCAGTAAATATACACCCTTGTTCAGCGCAAAAACGTGCAATTTTATCGGCATACTTATTTCCAATGGAAACAAAATCCATCCCCCTCCCATGTGCAGCGCACTTTACCACTGCTATTTCCCTGGGACGTTGCAACGCTTCCAACAGTTGTCTCACATATTCTCCATTCCTGATGGGAGATCCAGACGATGTCAGGAAACCCCTCTGCGACCATAGCTGCCCGAAATCATGAACCACACCGAACCCATACTGGCTGTCGGTGTAGATGGTGATTCGGATATGATCAGCTGCCAAGCAGGCACGAGTCAAAGCAATGATTTCGGCCATTTGAGCGGAGTATACTCCTTCTAAGCAAGCAGCTTCAACCACTCCATTAATGGTACATACAGCAAACACTCAAATGACCCACATTGTCTCTTAAACATGAAACATCGAAAAAGAAAATTTCATCAGGGTCAGACAGAGGTTCATCAACAATGCCAGGTCTCGGTTTGGTGCAAAGTTCAGTCACATCAAGACAGTCATGGTCTTCACAATCTTCATCATCTGCATTTGGCAATGGCATCAATGTAGCAGGATTTAAAACAGAACACCTTTTCAGAGTCACATTCTCCGCGGCAAGTATGACTTGCTCGTAGCATGAGTCTATTGTTTGTCAGGTGCTGTGTTTTAGTCCTTGTCATCAAAAGCTCAACAGAATGCAGAACATACACAGTTAATGGGTGACCCATGACAATGCTTTCACACCTCTCAATGCTGACACCTGTTGCAGCAACAGATTTGAGACATCCGGGCAACGCTGAAGCTACTGGATCTAAAGTAGCTGAAAAGTAGGCAACTGGTCTATGGACACCTCCATGACTCTGAGTCAGGACTGACAATGTGCAACCTTCTCGATCATAACAGAACAATGAAAAGGACTTGTTGTAGTCAGGCATTCCCAGAGCCGGAGCACGACATAGGCCCTCTCTCAACTCCAAGAACGCAATCAGACAGTCATGGTCCCATGGTACCGGATCACTCACATCCTTATGCGTCAGCCTCTGCAAAGGCTTCGCCTTCAGTGAGAAATTGGGAATCCATTGGCGACAGTAACCAACCATTCCCAAGAACATTCTGAATTCCTTCTGAGTGGTAGGCACAGTCATGTTCATGATCGCCTCAATTCGATCTGGTGACACCTTTCTCTTGCCTTTCTCAATTCGATGACCCAAGTATTGAACCTCACTCAGACAGTACTGTAGCTTGTTTGGGGACACCTTGTGTCCATTCTCCCCTAAATGATTCAGTAAGGCAATTGTATCAATTCTGCAAGCATCCTCCGTTTCGGACGTAATGAGGAGATCGTCAATGTACTGAACGAGAACAGAATTCTGTGGCAGTACAAGACTCTCAAGATTCTTTTTCAAGATCTGATTAAAGATTGATGGACTCTCTGTATACCCTTGAGGGATACGACACCACGTTAACACACGATCTTCCAGCCGGAAAGCAAGCAAAAATTGGCTCTCCTCGTGCAAAGGTATCGAAAAGAATGCTTGGCACAAGTCAATCACCGTGAACCACTCGGCTTCGCATGGAATCTGGAATAGTATCACTGATGGATTCGGTACCACTGGACAACATGGAACCACAATCGCGTTGATCTTTCGCAGGTCTTGCACGATTCTGAATTTCCCACTTGGTTTCTGTAATCCCATGATGGGTGAGTTGCATGGACTGCCCATTATCTCCTTCAGAATTCCCTGCTGAATCATGGAATCGATTATAGGTTTAATCCCTGCGATCGTCTCAGGCGACAGATTATACTGGGGCGTTCTCGGAAACTCAACATTTTGCTTAACCTGGATCTTGACAGGCTCAACACCTCTAATCAACCCGATCTCTACTCCTGTAAAATCCCACACATCCAATGAAACAGAGTCCCTTAGGTCAAGTGGAAGCTCTTCCACTGTTAACATAGGATACACCTCTATGCAGAAATGCTGACTTGCAACCTTGAAGGTGGCATCATCATCATTTGTCTGTAATTCCAATCCCTTGGGGGTGCAATAGATGGTACAATTCAGCTTGCGCAAAAGATCACGTCCTAGCAAACAGACTGGACTTGAGTCGCACACCACAAACTGGTGTCGATCTCGGAAAGTTCCTATTCTCACAGGAATCAGCTCGGTCAATGGGTTAGTCATCTTCTTATTCGCCACTCCTACTACTTGGATTGATTGTCCCGAGAGGGATAGGTTGGTAACTACTGCAGATCTCACAGTAGAACGGGTAGCACCAGTATCAACCAAAAAGGTGGTGGGATGACCGTCAACATGCACCTCTACAAACGGTCCCCTCTGGTCTACCTCTAAGACTGCCCCAAGAGTGCAGTCTTCCTCCCCCCTCAGGCACCGTCATTTCAAAGGGTCTGAGCTATACTCATCGCAATCCTCGAAAAGGGGCATCTGCTGGTACGTTCGATTTCCCTGTGGAATTCTCGGAGGTTGCGGAACTTGCACCTGCGGGCACAATGTCCCCCCTTGCATGGACCTGGGTCTCGTCACTGTATTAACGACCTCAGATACCTGCACCGTCTCTTCCTCTTGTTGCACTTGGTTCGCTGGATTAGAGCTACACTCGCGCTTCCAATGCCCGATCTTGTGACAAAGGTGACACGCAGTGGTCTTTTTCAGTGTTGCCACATCCATCCCGGTCTTAGGGTCTATAGGTTTCCCCCTTCCCGGACACTGCACATTCTGGGTCCCTCCTTGATTGTTTCCCTGTCTTCTCCCTAGTGTCCCTCCACTTGGCTGTGTCTGAACTTCCCTGTCAGCGTTTCGCATTTGGACCAGCATTAGCTTATCCTTAAGCTTCCTGTGTTTTGAGTCCACTTCATCGCTGCAGTACCTGGCGTACCGCAGTATTTCGTCCACCAACTTGTTCTGCCAGCAGATCAAATGCTGCTGAATCATGAAGCTGAATTCTGGTCTCAGACCCAAGACGAACTTAGAAAAGAACTGTCCCATGTATTTGGGGTCTAACGTGTATAGCTCACTGTACTGCTTAAAGGCTTGTAAGAGCCTCTCGTAATATTCATGTACGGACTCTTTTGGTTCCTGGACAGTTCGATCTATCTTAACCCAACCAATGTCCTGTGGTGAGATTTTAGATTTCAGCCATGTAATTACTTGCTCAAACCTTTTCATAACAATTGGTGAAGGACCATTGGTAACAGAATCCATGTCTGGTTCGGAAGTCGGCCAATCAACTGCAACTTTACAAGCTGCCCACAAATCACTTGGTACTACGATATCAAACAAGGTGTTCAGGTCAACCCACAACACCTTCGAGATTTTAACAAACCGGTCGACCTGCTTGTACCACTCGACAGGCTTCTCCCTCAGCCAAGGGAATTCGTTCGTAAACGCTGCCAAATCACCTCTACTCCAAGGTACATGCACATACCCTCCGTTTTGTACCTCTCGCAAAGGGAAATTCTCCACTCCTATTATCCCCCCTCCTGGAGGCGGTGTCTCTCCTACGCTCTTTTTAGTGCTCTTCTTTTTAGACCACCTTTCCTCCCACTTGTCAAGCATGCTCCGTGCACGTATCCCTACAATCGATTCTCAAATGTGAGTTTTCAACCCTATTACTCTCTTCTCTTTCAGTTCCTGGTCACTGTACTGCAACCTGTGACTTCCCTGCAACATCTTTGTCTTGGACAGATCCACCTAGTATCTTCTTGCCAAATCTGTCAGTTTCTCATGCGCTGACCTCGCCTTGCGAGTTACATCCTTTGCTACAAACAGCAACTTGTCTGGTTCATAAAGCTCCACTCTTTCCAAAGGCAGGTTCCCACTAATTATCTCATCTACCTCAGCTTTTAATCTCATCACATCCAACATCTTTGCTCTTATAGCAGTTTTAAGGGCTCCTCGACTTAATGCACCACTCGACTCTCCATTCTCACTGCTCTGATCCTCACATCGGTTCCCTTCCACTATATTCCCTAGGACTGGTCGGCTTCCTGAATTCCCTCGATCCCAGTCTCCTGTCATCCTATCATTAGGGCCTCTCACTGGTGGTTCCCACATCCTCATGTCAGATCTTGAATCGGCCAAAGACCTCGGTCTCGCCGTTCTTACATCTCCCTGTCCTCTAGAGGAGTCTGTAGTGGCTGGCAAAGGCGTACTTGATTCCATGGGTCTCGGAAGGTGACCTATTCCACTCACTATGCCATTCCCTCTAGAGCCAGGCCCTTCTCCTGCTACTGATCGTGCTAGACTTCCATTTCCTGCCTGATCTGGGTCATATACTGACACTATGGGGTCGATGGTAACCGGCACTATAAGAGCATCCAGTAGCCTTGTAACAACTGTAACTCCGTTAGCTTCGGTGCTTGCTGGTGTCTGTGTTCCCATCCCTTCTGTTCCTGCTGAGATTCTTTCGACTACTCTCACACTAGGTTGAGTCTGCGATTCTCCAATTCCCTCTGTTGCTACTGCCTTTCCCTCTATGGAATCTGGATTATATGGAGGTGGTCTTTCTGATAGTAGTCTATCTAGCAAGCTGTCATCTGTGTCACTATCGTCTTCCTCACCCCACTTCTTCTGGGTATCTCCTACTTTTACCATCAACGGGAATAGCCTATCCCCTTCAATAGTTTCCACCCTCCATCTCTTCTCCAATGCGTCCCATCGCGCATCTTGAAACGCCCTGATCGACTTTTTCACCCTTTCCTGACTTCGGTCTCTTTTCCTGTCATGTGCTGCTCTCATCCATGCATGTAGCACCTCAAACTGTGTTGGTCTGGGTAAAGGTCGCATTGAAGACATCACTGTTTTCAATTGGTACAACACTTACAACCTGAAAGTGCCATAACGCGGAAAAGCCAATTCTCCCTCATTTTCAGTCATTTTATGCCAATTTTCGAGCCAAATTATAGTATGTAACCCCACATTCGTAGCCATATAATGGGCTGGGGTCTCCTTGGGTGGAGCTTCTCGAGTAACCACTCTTCTGTCTCCTCTACACATGTCTCGTAAAACTTTAAAACATTTCATGATGAAATCAACATTTTCTTCACTTGTTTTGACTCGACTTCCTGATGACAAACCACCAATACCAGCGCGGCTTCACACCAACCGACCTATCACAGCGCGGCACTCTCTGACGTCACTCTTCCTCCTCATGCAGCAGTTCCCCTCCCTTAAAATTCGTCTCTCGCACACTCACGCATCTCACTCATACACTGAAATAACTGTTTGTCCACCAAACGACCGAACAGTCACTTCTCTGACTGTCTGTCCACAAAACGACCGGACAGTTTCACGTAATTGTCGACCTCAACTCTGGCAACCGTCTGTCCACGAAACAACCGGACAATTGCCCCAGACTATCTGCCCACGAACAGCCGGACAGTCATGTACTTAATCGATAGGATCCAATCACTCAATGTTCCACATGCAGTAACCCACGACCTGCGTCGGTAACTCATGCACTCACACACACGTTTCCCTATCACTGGTGGGTTAGTCAACAACGTCTCATGACTCCCACAATCACTGGTCAGACAATTTCAACTCTGGGTGTCTTCTACACCACAATCTCTTATCCCGGGATATCAATAAATCAAATCTCATTGACCGCACGCGTTCGGCCCGAAACCACAATCAATTAACTCTCATTCCAACTCCGCAAGACATCACACAATCAAAACAACACTGCAATCTAACAGACATACATCCCTGTTCATACTCACTCCACCACGAACTGCTGTTTCCGCCGCACCGTCACTCGCCGTCTGTTTCCATCAAACGCCGTCGTCGTCCGCTCACAATCCACTGGATAACCATCACTTGGGCTCTATGGGGACTCAATGACTACCCTTCTCTACGTCTCCCCTTACTGCAGAGGTAACCATACTCTCGCTACCAACTGATAACGCCGGATTCCACTGTAAAAGTTACTAGGAACCCTCGGTCGACTGGACCTTTATTATCTGCTGAGAAGTGTAAAAGGGAGAAACAATGCATTCATAATAAACTAGCATGAATCAATTTAAGTAAAGCTCGGAAAAGATCACTGACTCCGAATTCCAAACTTAGGGGTTTATTACAAAACCAGAAATAACTGAACATACAAACACCTCAGAACGAGGTTGTAAAAATACAAAGGCACTAATACAAAGTCCATCCTACGGACCAATCTAATCCGATACAACATAAAGAGAATAAGCAATTCCAAAAATACTAAACAGGCAATAACTGCACCAACATCTATATTAGTCTTCATTAGTGGCTGTAAAGGAAATCCATTAATCTATCCCTACACTATCTGTAAAGTGGCATCCCTACTTAGCATTTTCCCAAGCAAGATCAAGAAAAGATGTCAGCTCATGAAGACTTCCTAAGAAGTACACTCACGTTGTGAAGGTCAATAGCCCAGATTACAAAATCGTTCTAAGTCTTCATTCTAAGAATCGATCCCTTCCTTCTACCCTCTAACGGCTCTCTGCTAACTCATCCCTCGGGACACTGTCCCTAATACAAAATGCACAATTGATAAACACGCCCCTGAAACACCTCCTCTGGCCAGGCACCTCTCATAGGTAATTTACCACCAAAACTTGTACTCGGTCCAGCGACGGTTGATGTGTCCTTGGGTCTCAGGCTTCTTCAGCAAAAGAAAATCTTGGCTCCCAATTATCGGAATTCCTGAATACTTTGTAACAGGTCTCCTCCATACCTAACTCCTAAAACAAAAGCATTATTCTAACTAACGAGGACGGTGTCCTTGCACCTGCAACGAGAACATGAGAACAGAACAACCTTGCACGCACATGAATTTCGCTGACTACTTCCAAATGAGAGCCTTACCAGGGGAAAATGCATTTCAGGCCTACATAAACCAGCTAACATAAGGAAAACGAATAGGCCTTTCTTAGCACGAAAGAGCAAATACTCCATCTAGGCCTTTGACATCAACTTAAACACACATTTAAACTGTTACATCTATAAGCACTACATTTCATCACATTTAAACACAATTAATCACCTATACGTGTGCAACTTCAACATGATGCACATTTAAATCTAATGCATTACATTACACGTAAACTACTTCATTAAGCATTTGCAATAAACAACGAAAATTACATGATTCCCTCTAACTGCCATTTTACGTTTCTTGAATGGCACAACTCATCCTAACAGTTCAAATACCACTGATTATTACAACACAGGTTCTAACTAAGATTAACACACATAAGAATATATGTAGGTACGGACTATTCATGAATATAATGTACCCCTACAATTTTCAGAATATCACTGCGCTCTATCAGAGCCAATCCAATACTGCTCTCATGCTGTTTAAATAGTAAAGTGAATGAGAGCAGTGTCAGGATTGGTTGGGGCAGGCAAGCACAGGACTCCGCATGAGACAAAGGGAGCTGTGTCACTGCTCCCACAGCTCTCAAAGAGTGTTGATTGTGGAGGCCTGACTTGGGCATGTCAGGCTGGCCACAGCAAAACACCGGTCAATCTGAAATGTGCAGTTCAGTTACACAGCCTCAGCTGGTCTTCCCAATTAACCACTTCCTAGAAGGCACTTTCCTACTGCTTTGCCGGGACAGAGAGCTCCATGGCCCGCAAAATGAAGGAAGCAAAAGGAATGCTGGTATAGGGGAAATTAGTTCAATTGAAAAAAAAAATTTTAATAACTAGTCTGGGATGTAGTGACTCACAGTGGAGGGCAATGTGCACATGCACAGATGAAAGAGCAGTCACTGGACAAAAGTCCTGTATTACATTAGTGACTCTTGAGCACTTTATTCCAGGCGCAGCCGGCACAGGTAACAGCGGTGGGGCGGGGTGGGAGCGTGGCGGGGAAGTGGATAGACAACGGGATAGGGAAAGTAAAATAAATAAATAAATAAAACCACTTACCTTGCACTTGCCGCATAGCCGACTTGGCGATGTGGCGAGCGCAAGGCAAGTGGCTTCATTTCTTTTTTTATTTTACTTTTCCTATCCTGTCTGTCCACTTCGTACCCCACCCGCCCCGCCCCGCCCCACCGCCCCACTGTTGTTACCTGTGCCGGCTGCGCCTGCTTTATTCATGTCCGATAGTAGAATGCAACACTTATGGTTGGCAACAATAGCACTGAGGATGGGGTTCTGAGCACTGTACTCTATTTATGTCATTCTAAACACTTCCACCTTTTTAAAATAGTGTTTGCTACAGCACCACAATTTTTCCAACACTTGTGAACAGGATTGATCCATCTTATTTACTCTATTAATGCAGCATCTATTTTTCACTTGTTTCTTCTCCTCATCTCGGTATTTGAAGGTGAGTGTTAGATCATTACTATGTGATGATCTCACTCATTAAGGTGAAGAGATATGAAGTTGCATTGTTAATTCGGTATCATCTGAAAAACCCTGCAGGGTGTACATGGCCCTAGTCCATTGGCTGTCTTCTATGACCTCACCTTTCTGGTTTGACACATGCCTGCTGCCATGGGTCTCAGAGCGATGCCCTTATGTGCATTTGCCATCAGTAGCTTTCAGATATGTTCATAAGTGATGTCTCTTCTCTGGGAAGGAAAAGGGTAAGCCACTAACCCATGGGCTGCAATTTGTTTGTGAACTAATAGAAACATATTATTTTGGACGCCATTGACAATACTCCATCAAAACAACGTATGGTATTTACTCCCACATGTTTCTCCTACTTTTGGAGGACATTTCTGACTGTTTTAATGAAAGAAATTCAGAAGCACATCTCAATATCTCAGCAAGTTCTAAAAATGAAGGAACATTCAATGGCATAATTGTTTACACATGTTTACAATTTGTCTTGTGGAATAGAAATGTAAAAGTGTATATGGACTTAAAGAATATTTTTTTCCCTAGGAGAAAAATATGTTTCCTTTAGAGAAACCACTTCACCTACCACCCCTACCCATGAATTATGACTGGTTTAAAATATTAATAATATGACCACGACTTCTAGGGGTATAATGGTGTGAATTATGAGCAGAATCACTCACTTTTCAGAAAATGAGGACACATTTACCTTGAACAGAAGTACATTTTAGCTTGTTGTAAGGACAGAAAGATACCCATGTGTTTTGGTAACTAACTGTAAACCCGTGATATTTCAGGTCTTCGCTACCAATTACAGGTGGACCCACCACTGAATATATAATCAGATTTGCTCTGTGCATCGAAAATAACACGATTGCTGTAATAAAATGTGAGATAAAACAAAAGCCTTTGTCACCAACAAAGACTGGGAAAAAGATAAATCGTGAAACATTCTCCTGAAAGCCATAGCGTTCAAATAGCAGGATATCAAGGGTTAGTTTGTTATCACTGGAGTCAGGTGGAATCCATACTCATTGTCGTTTTCACAGGCGATGGCCAACTTTCTCTAGATTCTGGCCAGAAGCTTAAGTATTGTTTAAAAGTGTATTCATGTAAGTTTCGAAAAACGTTAATAAAAACAACAACAAAAAATTATCATATTAAAGTGGAGTTGCTCATAATAAAACCTCATCACAGTCTGCCTCCATTTTCCCATTTTCCACTCACCTCAGTGCAGCGCAGTATTTGGAGTCATTTTATTAATCTGACAGCCCCCTTTCCTCTTTCCTAAACCTGTCCTCCTCACAGACTCACAAAACTTTTCAAAGTGTTTGACCCTACTGCTGGCGTCAACATAGGATGTAAATTGAAAGCATAATGGAAACCATGAAACATAACACGAGACCAGCATCATAATAACATGGCTGATGCCTGGTGGAGCTGCTAGGCAGCTATAGAGGAGATTGGCCCGGGTTTCCCCCTCGACCGTCACCTACCCAGCCGGACATTGGGCACAGTTTCGTCTTCGTCTCCCTGCTCTGGCTCCTTCCTCCCCTCCTTCTTACGAATTCTCACAACTCTGCTTCTGTTTAATGTACCTTACTATGCTCCTGTAACTGATGTAACTTGTAACATAATGATACTGTGGCAAAGCGCTCTGATACCTCCGTGTCTAGCCTGCGCGATATATAACTGTGCAAATCATATCAAATCAAACCGTTTTCCCTGATCACTGAGACCTGGGCAACATGGCTGATGCCCGGTGGAGCTGCTAGACAGCTATAGCTGAGATTGGCCCTGGTTTCCCCCTCGACCGTCACCTACCCAGCCGGACATTGGACACAGTTCCTCCTCGTCTCCTTGCTATGGCTCCTTCCTCCCCTCCCTCCTACAAATTCCAGCAAGATTGCTTTGTTTACTGTACCTTACTATGCTCTTGTAACTGATGTAACTGTAATGCAATGATCCGAAATGTAAAGCGCTCTGATACCCTCTAGGGTCTGGTTCGCGCTATATAAAACCTTAAAAATAAATAAATAATCATTTGTGTAGTTATTTCTCACATCTCCAGCACGATCACACTCTTGCTGGTCACACGCATGAATACATTTGCTTTGCATGTAGCATCACAACAAATATAGCACTCTACTAGCCATTCACTCCCATATGAAGTAGTGTGCTACCCTTCCACAAATGTGCTCAGGCACTCAGTATTGGAGCATTCAGCACTATATAAATGCTACAATGCAATGCAATGCAAGCTAAAAGATCTGGGTGCCAGAAGAAGAGCCATTGCACCACACTTGGGGGTCCTCTAAACCTACTGTGCTCAGCAGACATCCAACAGCTGTCTGACTGACTTATGCATCCAGTACTTGTTGAAGGCCCCGAACTTATCACATGTGTGTGCATGTGTGTGTGCACATGCATCTTGTGCCTCTGATATCTCACACAACAATATCTCAAAGGGGGAGAACCCTGTCTCATCCCCTCCATTGTTAAGATCTATCGTCCTTGAGTGTAACCCTGCCTGAGTGCCCAACTGCATGTGAAACTGCCATCCTGATCTTTTGTTTGGCTCTACAGCCATGCTAGTCAGGCAAGTGAGCAGAGCCCTAAGCCTGTTCCTGCTAATGGGATGTGCAGACCCTGTTCTGTGACTTGTAATTGGGCACCATGCCTGCGCTCATAGTGGGTATAGGACTACTGTCCACACCTGTTGGTGAATCACATAAACCAGTGGTGTCAGCATACCGAGATTTTGTGAATTATTAATGTGACCAGGGACTTTTTTCTGTTTCATGGAGCGTATGAGCTGTTGATCCCTCTTATGTAAAATTCAGCTGTTATGCAAACCTCAGATTCATAAACCAACATTTTGCATGCACTTATAATGCGTGTTTGTGCAGTGTGTGGGTGGCACATGTATGGTAGTAGTACTTCTGTGTGTGGTAATGGTTTAGTGTCTAGGACCAGTGGAATCCATTTTAATGCACCTTACTTAGCATGGTGCAAGATGGAGCATTGATATTGCTTCCCCAGACATGAAAGTGTATTGACTGCATTCTTGTAGCTCGTGGGTTGACACCCAGACACTCTAGGGATGGAAGGAGACAGGGCTCCTCTTAGAAAGTCAATAAGGAACTTGTCATGAAAGGGCTGCTGATTATTTCTTCGTGTGCACTGTCATTTGGTAGATGGTAGGGAAGGAAGGCGGGAGTGCAGTTTCTGTCATTCAAAGTGTGGAGGTTTCTAGGCAGGGATTTGTCTGTTTCTAGGCAGGGATTTGTCTGTCCATGATTATTGCTTCAAGAAGGACACTGACAGCCAAATACAGATACCTCACACTTCAGTGACCCCTTATTTTGGACACTCCTGCTTGGAGCCAGCATCATTGCTATCAACTTCCTGAGCCATCACTTTGAACAATGATGTGTCTGAGGAACTGACCAGGAAATGACATTTGAAAGAGAACCAACCCAAACCGATTAAACTTGCATCCCCTGCTTGAAAAAGTACATCAAAGTAAGAGCCAAACCACCACACTGTGTTCCAGTTCTAAGTTCTTCATGTCCAAGGAAGGGAATTCTGCACAGAGTACTTAAAGGATGTGGTGTGACCAGAGGATAGGGGACATCACCTGTAGTCTGCACTTTAGCTGAAGGAGATGAAGGTCTGAACTGGTGACTGGACTGACACCTACCCAGACTGGGCCCCAATATACACATGGTGACAACTTTACAGTAAGTGATGGATGACCTGCAATTACTGGATGTGTGACACCTCCACAATCCAGGCATCTCACCTACTTATACCGCTCACAGTTATATGGGGGATACAGTAGATTTGACTATGTTCTGGGACACAAGGAGGACATAGCGATGTTCCAACATTCCTCATACCTGAACAGCCGCTCCTGGTCACTATGCTCCCTAGAGGGTCCAAGCCCAAAATCACACTATGGTCACTGTGGGCTGAAGTACTGGCAGATGGGGGGGTTGCATCCCACATCAGGGAATTCACTTCCCAGTTCATCCAAGTGAACCGGGGGACTGCGACAAGCACTGCAGTGGAATGGGAGGCCTAGGAGGTGGCACTGTGAGGAGAATGCATGGCTAATGTGTTTGGGTGCAGAAAAAAACTAGAACCGGAGCTGCTCAGACTGGAATGCATACAGGCAGGGCTGGATGCAAAGACGGACCTAGAACCAGATGAACTGCACCAGTTAACTGATGTTAAACAGAAGGTGGGGTAGGTCTGGAGCAAACTAGAGAATTACGTGCACACAAATTATAGGCAGAGACTGTTCCAGGGGGGGTAAAAGGAGGTTAGGATGCTGGCATTGGTGATACAGCAGGAGCTAAAAAAACAACAACAAACGGCAGTGGGATGTATATGGCAAAAGAGTACCCACTTATCATTGAAAAGCAAAACGCAACTCTTCTAAACCCAAACATTCAATTATTGATCAAGTCCATTACCTATTTCCGGGTAGAAGTATATCAATTGATGTTGTCCCACTTACTGAAGAGTTGCAGAGGTGCGAGTGTGCTCCCTCTGACCATGTAAGTAGCAGTGATGGTGCTAATCCTGAAAGCTAGGCGGGACCCCGCTTCTTGACCTGCTAAAGACTGCTGTCAGTGCTCAATACGATGTAAAACTGCTCTGTGCTCACAACACGGATGTAAAACTGCTCTGTAAAGTACTGGCTCACAGACTACTCAAAATGATCAGCTCTCCTATACACCCTGACCGAACAGGGTTCATCCAGTTTAGGAGTACGATGTATAATATCCGGAGGGTTAGCCATGGGATGCCCTCGCTGGCCGAGCCTCCCGTACATGCCGTGCTGGCCATGCTGGATATGGAGTGTGCGTTACAAAGGGGTGGCCTATATGTTGGCAGTCTTGCAGCACATGTGATTCAGCCCCAACTATATTGAATGGGTGCGGCTGTTATACATGGACCCAGTGGCTACGGTGCACACGGGGAACATGGGCTCGGATGTGTGGAGTCTGGATGGAGGGACCAGAAAGGGACGGCCACTGTCCGCTGTACTCTTGGTGTTGGTGGTGTAGCTGCTTGTGTGTCAGTTGTGGATGAGATTGGGGTCCTGGGGAAAAGAACTGGGTGGACAAAACATGTTTTGTCCCTCTATGCCGATGATGTCCTGGTTTATCTGAATGACTCAGCTGGTTCCATGCCCTTGTTGCTGGACTTTCTGGGCGAATTTGCAGCAGTGTCTGTCTTGCACACGAACAAGACAAAAAGTAATTAGTTCCACCTGGAAGGCCTGATCCAACAGGGAATGGCCATTCCGCAGAGGCTGGGCTTGAGATGGGATGTTGACAGCTTCCGGGACCTAGGCATATGGATCACACGAACCATGACTACACACTATGGCCTAAACGTTGAGGAACAGCTAAAAGGGCTTGGCAGATCTGTTGTGTTTTAGGTCTGACAGTGGTTAAACTGCCTCTGTGACTTGTGGGCAAAATGGTGTTCCTCTCTAGATGTTTATACGTGATGCAAAACATGATGTGCCCGATCCTAATGGCAGAATTTTGACAGCTAGACCAGATCCTCAACTGGCTGGTGTGGGGTGGGAAAAGAAGCTGAGTGAAACTATAAACTTTAAAACTCCCCTAACGGAAGGTGGACTGGGACTCCCAGATTTGTTTCTGTGCTATGCAGCAACCTCATCTGCTACGTGCGATCAGTTGGTTTGAGGATGAGCCTAACTGGGAGCTAACCCTTTTGGTGGAAGCATGGGGGTGTACTCACTTCCAGAGCTCTTCCTAATGTGTTGGGGAGTCCCTAGGGACCGCCCCTATTTGATAAGACACGTGGTAGAAGTTTGGCACAGGGTGGTCAGTAAAACTCTGCAGAGGGCCCCCCTTCGCCTAAAACCTGCCACTCTGGAGGCTGCAGCCCTTCTCTGACCTGCAGAATGCAATGTCCTTTGCCCAGTGGCACGAGGGAGCTGTAAGACCGTGGGGGGACCTTTATTTACAACAACAGATTAATCAAGTTTGAGAGGGTGCAGGAACAGTTTGGGGTGAGAAGAGGACAAATCCAGCAATACGCAAGACTGGCACATGTGGCCAATCCAGCATGTTTGGCATTCCCAGAAAAACCACGTGAACCTTGCGTGATATGGCAGCTGATGGACCTGGCGGGATGCAAACTACTGATCACTCATATGCAAACAGTGCTGCTGGAGGATAAGGGTGGTAAGACAGAGAGGGCAAAGAACAGACGGGAGGTCACCTGTCTGGATGCACTGACAGCATGAGACTGGGCGAAGGCTTGCGCAGCATTGAAGTCCATATCTCCCAATGCCCAGCTCAAGTAAATTCAGTTTAACTATTTACATCAAACATGCCGGACACCTAACAAGTTGACCAGGGTCTACCCTTCTACGCCAGTGGCATGTGGGAGGTGGGGACTGCATGCAGCGGTTTTCCTGAACATGATTTGGACATGCCCCGCTGTGACAAGATTTTGGAGAACCGTCATGGCGGAATTATCGCACATTATTTATATATTATATAGACAGTGGCGTAGCAAGGTGGGCGGGGGTGGACCGCCCCGGGCGACACAAGTTTTGGGGGCGGCGGCCTCCACCCACCCCCCGCTTGTACCTGCGGCCATTGCGCAATCAATCAATCATGTCACTTATAAAGCGCACTACATACCCGCGAGGGTCTCAAGGCGCTGGGGGAAGAGGGGGGTGGTGCTGCTACTGATCGAAGAGCCAGGTCTTGAGGAGTCTTCTGAAGGCCAGTAGGTCTTGGGTCTGTCGGAGGTTGGTGGGGAGGGTGTTCCAGGTCTTGGCGGCGAGGTGGGAGAAGGATCTGCCGCCGGCGGTCGTTTTCCGGATGCGGGGGACTGTGGCGAGGGCGAGGCTGGTCGAGCGGAGCTGGCGGGTGGGGGTGTAGAAGCTGAGTCGTCTGTTGAGGTAGGCTGGTCCGGAGTTGTGGAGTGCTTTGTGTGCGTGGATGAGGAGCTTGAAGGTTATCCTCTTGTTGACAGGGAGCCAGTGCAGGTCTCTCAGGTGGGGTGTGATGTGGCTGCGTCGGGGGATGTCGAGGATAAGACGTGCAGAGGCGTTCTGGATGCGTTGCAGCCGTCTCAGGAGCTTAGCCGTCGTTCCTGCATAGAGGGCGTTTCCGTAGTCCAGCCTGCTGGTGACGAGGGCCTGGGTGACTGTTTTTCTTGTTTCGGTGGGGATCCACTTGAAGATCCTGCGGAGCATTCGGAGGATGTTGAAGCAGGATGAGGAAACGGCGTAGCCGTGCACGAATCGCCCCCCCGGCCATCGGGGAATCTGTCAGCACCCACCCCTCCAAAGCCCCCCACGCACACTAAAAGGACCGCAGCGGGCAGCAAATGCCGTGGATGCACCAGGCAGCCAAAGGTCTAGCTATGCCACTGTATATAGATGTGCCTCCTTGGCATCCTCAAGGAATGGAAGAACTAGAAAATGAGGAAACACATGGTGGCACTTGGCCTCGTGTTAGTTAAACGCAGGATTGCACTACACTGTGCAGCGCCACAGGCCCCTCAGTACCCAGAATGGTAAAAAGATTTATTCGAATGGGTGGTCAAAGATACCCAACTCATGAAACTAATGAGGCAAGATGATAGAGTGGAGAAAGACCTAGCAGACTGGGGTGGGATGGTAGTTAAGATTATGGAACAACATGACGACAGAACTCCCCTTAAGTTCGCAGTTGGAAGTGTGGGTAATGAATCTTAAATTGAAAAGACAGTGCACCGGGCAGGAGCAAGCAGAACAGACATGTGCAATTACATTGTACCATATATTTGTGATGTCTTGTACCTGTGAATACTACTGAGAGGGCTGCCACTGCATTGTTTATGTGTTTTTTTTTTTTAAACTCAATAAAAAGAAGTTTCAACAAACAATATAGAACACATTTATGGAGACAGTTGCAAAAATGTACTCTTATGCCTCATGTTGCCTCAATAATTTTCTCATTATGTTTCTAAACGGATACTTATAAAGCTCAATATAACCCTTTAAATGATCTCTTGGGGATTTCATTCAGTCTTATGGACTATTTTTATTATTAGTATTTCTTCTCAGTCTTCACCTATGAAGTTTACCAGGTCACTGAGTCTTCTTTGCTCAAGTGACGCACCTTGCTGAACATAAATGCCGATGTATTCTATTTGTAAAAGGTTCCAGCACATTTGAGATTTAGTGATAACGTGTGTATGATGCTTCCACTAGAAACCTTTATTGTGAGTCTGGGACCTAGATCCATGTTGTTCGCCAAGGAAGCATCACAGCAGTGAAAAACAGAATTGCTGTGACATCAGCACAATGAAGTTGCTGCTTCAAGAAATCCTCTCCACCTAATCCAGGTTTCAGAGACCTTTGAGGAGTGACAGAAATGGAGTTTCCCAAAGATCTCTATAGACTAAAGGGAAGTAATTAAATGCTTGTGAAGCCGAGACTCAACCACCTACCCTCACACCTGAAGGTTGGTTCAGACATGCAGGAGAAAGCGTATCTTTGGTCGCTCAAAGCTCTGACACCACTTCTGCATCCACAGCACCTGCTCTCTACCCCCTCTTAGAGCGCAGCACTCAGGGAGGAAGGATGTTTAAGAGTGAGGAGAGGGAGAATGGTCTCTTGCCAGAGACCATTAGAATATATGGGTTGGAGGACTTTGAGGAAGCTGGAGGAAGATGTCAAAACTTCACGTTTACGAAGATCCTTATTGTCGTGAGAAATTTCAGTTCTATGCCACCCATTCTTCTAGGTGTTTAGCTGCTATGTTATATTATGTTTATTTGTAAAGCACACTATCACATACGAGATTATCCTGGTGCTTAACAGGTGTGTATGCCTAGCCCTTCCTATGGTAGGTTGCTTAAATGAAAAGCCAGGTATTCAGCTTCTTCAGAAAAGGAGGCTCTCATCTGGAGTATGAGGCCATTCCACACTTTATAAGTTACGTAAAAGAATGCCCATCCTCCTGATCTGGTTCTGTTTATGCATGGGATGTGTCCGAACATGAGTCCTGTGGAGCAGAGATGTCTGGGGGATTGATGAAAGGAGATGCAACTGTTCAGGTAGGTGGTAGTTATACATACATGGGGTAATCCCGCTAACCCTCATAATACGGGATTAAGTTATATATATATATCATATGATGATTCTGTCGGGGAATAATTCGATAGAGTGAATTATTACTGAAAAAGTGGCTAAAAGAAGTCCACTTAGTGCTCAATTAATGACAAATAATGAAAAAAAAGAAAGAAAGTCACACAGTTATTATGTGGGAAATATCTATTTTCATAAACAAAACATATATTGTAAATCACATAAGGGTGTTCCTAATGGTGAGCTATGGCAGCGCAGTGCTTGCTAAAGTGACATGGTATAATACAGATAAATATTAAATAGAAAGAAAAAACAAAAGCTTGTAAATAAATAATGCAAACAAAATGTCCATTGGCAAACGGTTAACTCAATGTTGTGCCCATTTGTAATTGCAATAAATCAAGCACCTCATCATTTAGGCGTCGACATTTCGACCCATTTGGATATGATTTGTGGTCGGGTCTTCCTCAGGATAGACAAAGGGAATAAACCCTCACAAGTCTTGAGGTAAGCATTGGTGACCTGTGCGTGTAATGTCATCAGGCAAAAAGGATCACATACGTACCCTCTATTTGGTCAGGACCTAGCGGAATGAGGTCCAACTGCTATGTAAGTATCCGTCTACAAGGACCTCCATGATACTCTTGCGTCTTAGAATTGCAAATCCTACTCTTGCGTCCTAGAATCTCAAATGATCTTAATTTGTGATTCTAGGGTGCAAGAATATTGTGGAGGTCCTATTTCTCGGATATGTAATATTTGTGATGAAAATGGGGTGTGAGATGATGTCAAATACTGCAGAGAGATCCAGAATTACAAAGGCTGCTGTATCTCGTCTGTCAAGGATCATGCCGATGTCGTCTTTGGCCATGATGAGTGCTGCTTCTGTACTATGGTTAGGCCTGAATTGGGACAATGGAGCGCTGAAGAGCTGGTGGTTGCTGAGGTGGTCGGTGAGGTGTTGGTTGATTAGCTGTGATTCTAGGACAACAATACAACAGAGGTCTAGTACAAGAGCATATGATCATGATCCTATAAGACCTGTTCTATGGGATTCGATCATGTTTAGACATTCAAATTATTTCTCTACAGAATGTTCAGGTAGGAGGGGCCTAAGTTGTGTAATGCCTTGAATGTGAGTGAGAAGTTTGAAATAAGCCTGCTTGTGCCCTAGAATCTCAAATTATCTTAATTTGTGATTCTAGTGTGCAAGAGTATTATGGAGCTCCTTGTACCCGGACATGTATATAGAAGCTGGACCTCATTCCGCTGGATCCTGACCAAATAGAATGTACTTACCTGACATTTAATTCTTGATGACGTACCAGACACAGCTTACCTGTACTTATCTCAAGGTGTGTGACGGTGTACCCCCTTTGTTTGTCCTAATGAAGACCCGACCATAAATCATATCCAACGGGTCTAAACGTTGACACCTACATGCTCAAGTGCCCGATTTATTGTGATTAGAAATGGGCACAACATTAAGTTGGCTCTTTGACAATGGACATTTATTTTGCATTGAGAAACTGTCAAATAGTGAGGCAGGGTCAAGGATCATGAAGGATCATGAAGGCTGCTGTATCTCCTCTGTCAAGGATCATGTGGATGTCATCTGTGGTGGCAATGAGTGCTGTGTCTGTACTGTGGTTAGGCCTGAATTGGGACTGTGTATCCCAGAAAAGCTGGTGGTTGCTGAGGTGGTCGGTGAGGTGTTGGTTGATTAGCTGTGTTTCTAACACCACAGTACTACAGAGGTCCATCACAAGAGGGTATGATCCCCATCCTATAAGACCTGTTCCATGGGATTCGATCACATTTAAACCTGACAAGCTTTAAACACACTGCCTGTTTTCCTTGAGCTAGAACCTGTTGTTTTTGTAACTTTAGCTTTGGATTAATGCTTCGATTGCATCACAATGGTTCACTAGTTAGTCATTATTTTCCTTAAATGTGTTTCTTTTCCTGATTTAAATGAGTAATTTTGATGTTCCACTTACTCTGCTTGAACTGTGTGCCCTACATCGTCATGCCAGTTGTGTATTCCTTCCTCGGCCAGATCCAGCTATCTTTCTTCTTAACTCCTAAATCTATTAGCATTTGTTTGTTTAAATATTTTACCATCCCCTGTGGTTTATTTTTTGCACATGCGAAGTCCCAGATTTAGCTCTCCATTTAACTTGGGTCCCATTGCATGAATTATGCTTCTGACGCACAATTACTTGTGCGCAGCGTAAATTGAAACTGCAATTCTACTTACCATGTACCCTTCCCTCGATCAGCCTATTTATTTCTGGTTCCTTATGCCTTCATGTCTGATTAAAGGGCAATTTGAAATGCCATAGTTCAGCGGCCTAGTCATAGTTTTATGTTGATGAATTTCCAACACATTCTGTTGAACTTAATGGGTAACTCAGAGTTCACGTGGTGAACTCTGTTGGAAGGTCTTATTCTATGTGTTCAACTTTATGAATTAAACTCAATGAGAAGAGAAGCACCTGCCCACATACTCAACCCATTGAATCAAACTCAATGAGAAAGTCCTCTCCACGTGTTCCGCTCAATTCATAACTCAATGGAAAGATCTGTGTCCATATGTCCAGATCACTCCACGAATCTTGGTAAATTTAGAGTCTCTCACTCAACATGCTATCATAAGGGCTACCTCCAAAGATAAGGCAGTCTACAGAGCTGTGATCTCCTTGATTATGTTCTGCCATGGCTCCAACTAACTTTAGCTTTCTCTTCCCTCATTCTCTTCCACTAAGCCCCCAGTTTGCTCATGGTTCCAAGATATCCATTTCTAAAGACAAAACCTGTTGCTGGCCTTAACATCGGTGTCCATAACACTACACTCTATTTTGACTTTTCACAATTTCACATGTACTTCCTTAACTTATCATTTTGTGTCAGCTACATGCAACATTTTGTCTTCTATCCCACGCCCACCAAATCTAGGCTTCAATTCCCTCTCACACCCTGGTACTAGCAATTTTCAAACTATGAAACCAGGGCCAGCTTTGGAGCATTGTAACAGGTGCTGCCACACCTGGCGCTGACTTTGATGGGGGACGCTGTGTTTCAAAATAGCTTATGGATTTAAAAGCAAGTGAACTTCCTTGTGCATCCAGCAGTTTTCAGGCAACAATAAAAAGTTCAAGATAACTCTGGTGATTAATGTTATTGCTGGTGAGAGATCAGAATTCTGTTTAGTGACAGTTTTTACTCATCATAAAGTAGCTCAGAGGGTTATGTGCCTGCTGCAAAAAAACGTGTACCATGCATATCACAAAACTGAGGGGCCGATTCCGATCTCTGTCGGAAGCTCTCCGAACGGGATCCGGCCGGAAAAAGTACGAGCCGTACGCGTTTTTTCTGACCGACTCGCACAGCTGTCCGACCGAGCGAGTACGATGCGAATGTACGCATGTGTTCCGACCGAACCGTTTCCGGATCCGAACCGCTCCGACCGACTCGTACGGAAACGAATCGCACCACGCTATGGAGACGTTATCCGACCGAGCGAGTACGATGGACGCGTCGGACAGCTGGATCGAGTCGGAGCGTCCGGCTCGAAAAAGCTCCCGGAGCGGACTTGGGGGGTCCGTGCCGGAACCCCCTGCACCCGTAGCCGTACGAGTCGAACACATATGCATGTACGGTGCGAGTTGCACCGACGCGTACACACTGTAGGGGGCGCACTTGTTTGCGACATACCCATTGAGTCACTGGGAGCCCATGTACGCGTCGTACGACCGGCTCCCATTGACTTCAATGGGAGTCCGACCGAATCGAGTCCGGCAGCATGCGGCCGCATCGTACTCGCTGGGTCAGACTGCAGGAGTCCGGCTCGGTCGGAAATCTCTCCGGATGCGTCTCGGTCGGAGAGTTTTCAGACCCAGATCGGAATCGGCCCCTGAGTGTGAGCAAACTATGATTAGCGCTTTAAAAAAAATTAAATGTACGTCAGAGAGGGGCAATGGAGAGGTGAGGGGCACTGTTGGAGAGTGGTAGTGAGGGAATTGGTGGAGAGGGAGGTAAGGGTAGTAAGGGGGGGCACCAAAAGAGACTGTCGCACCAGGTGCCACCAGCGCTAAAGTCAGCCCTGTATGAAACAGACCAATCGTAGAGCCAAGTCTAAATGGAGAAAACACTAATGTCTGATCAACAAAGTAAACTATGACTCCTAAAAATGTGAAACTGCCATACTTGCTGCCAAATGCCATTTTTTGTGCAGAAAAAAATATATAGAAGGAAGAAAATCAACCCAGGAAACTGTGTAATCTGATATGTGCTGCATATTTCCTCCCCCCTGCAACCTAAGTCTGGTGCAGTCCCTTTGAGGCAGGTATGAGAGGATTTAAATAAATTTTTCATTTATAAAGTTGATACCCGCATAGGGCTGGTTTGTAATCAAAGTACCTGGTGCAGTGTTTTGAATCCCCTCACTCCCAGGTAACAATTTCTAATGCAATTCGACTTCCGCTAAAGAGATTGAAGGTATCCTCAGGACATCTGTGTCCATGACTGCTCTTGAGATCAGACCATAGTCAGGTTTTTTAGACCAAAATGCCTTCCAGTATGCCCCTGTCATCCGTCAGTTCAACAACAGCACATTCAGAGGATACAGTACTCAATGCAGGCAACAGTCATTTTGGCCAGGCCATTCTTTGGATTTTTAGGCCCTTTACTATTCTGCCTGTTTGGTCACAATTCTGAAGAAGATGTTAGTCAAACAACTCTAACCACATGTATAGAGAAATAATTGTCTGTCTACCCTTTGATTCACTTTTTGGCTTGGTCATGGTAGTGACATATCAATTTGGAATCACTGACAAAATATCGACCTCAAAAATATCAAGGTACAAAAATATTGTGACAAAAATATCGAAGTCAAGAATATCGACATCCTATCTACATCATGGTAAGTAAAAAAATATCGAAAACAAAATATCGATGTCAAAAATATCGTTTTTTTTAAATGTTAAAAAATAATCTAAAATAATGTAAATAATACATAAAATTAAAAGAAACATAGTTAAAATTATTTAAAAATGTTCAAAAATAAAAACTGATACATATAGGGCCCGATTCTGATGCGGGTTGGAAAAGCTTCCCGACCGAGGGCCTGATTCTGATGCGGTTAGGAAGGCCTCCTAACGGCATTTGCTCCTTCCAAATCGGATCGGGAACGTGTCTTCCCGAAAGAGGGCCCAATTCTGATGCGGTTAGGAACAAATGTTCCCATTGAAGTCAATGGGAGTTCAACCAAATCGTATCTGGAAGCATCCGGATGCATCCTACTCCGCCGGTCGGACTTTCCCGATCCGAGTGGGTCGGACACCATTTCCCAACCGATTCGGTCGGGAAGCTTTTCCAACCCGCATCAGAATCGGCCCCATAATGTGAAAATAAATTGAACATATACAGTTAAAATAAAATATATATACTTACCTAATAATATTCATAAATAATTATTTTAATAACTTATAAATTGTTAAAAATATTTTATAAATTATAAATACAGACATACACATACAAAAATAATATTATTAAAAAAAATATATATATATTTAACAAATATAAAAAATTACAATATTTTTAATTTTTGTAAAATAAATTATACACAACATTAAGTAAAACAATACAGAAAAATATTGGATAGCGGAGGGAAAGAAATTACTATTACAACTCCAAAGAGTGCAACAGTAGGGAAAGTGTTGGATAGCGTAGGGGTAAAAATTACTATTCCCACTCCAGAGAGTGCCACAGTAGGGAAAGTGTTGGATAGCGTAGGGGTAAAAATTACTATTCCCACTCCAGAGAGTGCAACAGTAGGGAAAGTGTTGGATAGCGTAGGGGTAAAAATTACTATTCCCACTCCAGAGAGTGCAACAGTAGGGAAAGTGTTGGATAGCGTAGGGGTAAAAATTACTATTCCCACTCCAGAGAGTGCAACAGCAGGGAAAGTGTTGGATAGCGTAGGGGTTAAAAATAACATACTTATCAATAAAATAATTGTTTTAATTAAATAATGATTCATTAATAAATTAACAATAAATTAATTATAAATACCAATAAATGAAAATTAATAATTACTTTAATAACATTAAATTTCTTCCCACCCTATTCCCAATAAACACAAAATCCACTCTACATAAAATTTAACACAATTAAAATAATTATCAATTAATCAATTAATAAAAATTAATTACCAATTAATAATTAATTTTATCAATAAATTAATTATCAATACCAATAATTATTAATAAATAATTACTTAATTATAATAAATTACTTCCCACCCTATTCCCCTATAAACAGACAACCCGCTCCTAAACTAAATTAACACAATTAATATATTTATCAATTAATTAATTAACAAAAATTAATTACCAATTAAAAATTAATAAACAATATATTAATTATAAATACAAAAAAATAAAAATTATTAATTACTTAGGGGCCCATTACGATACCCGGCGTAAAAAAATCCGCCAGGCATGGAAGCGGCAAAAATCCGCCCGCACACACCGTCTGAACACCGACCACGCCATTACGATTACACAAACCGAAAACCGCCATCGGCGGAAAAATCACACTAAGATACCGCCCGCCATCGTCCGAGTCGGAGTCAAACCGCCCGCCACGGACGGAAACACGCACGACAACACAAAACCGCCCGCCCTCACGGCCGACACACCGCACGTGAGATTACGATCGCACCGCCATGAGCGCGGGAAAACTACAAATATACCGCCCGCCAGCGCAAACAACGCCGATGAGAATCGACACGGCAGAAGCCATGGCGCCCACGTCCCTGCACAGAAACCATCCGCTGACAAAAACAATCGCACACAACATGGCCAACAAGTCCACACAGCAAGGCACGCACAAATACACAAGCACAGTACACATCCCGAAAACACCCCCCTGGACAAACAAAAACTACAAAGGCCAGAACCCCAGACACAACACACCTGAAAACAACAGACCATGAGGACACACCCACATAGGTAAGTACAAAAGCAGCACTCCCACAGACCACAACCCCTTGCAACATTGCAAACTAGAGAGGAGAGGAGAGGACACAGTGACACAGCAAGGACAGCAGCACACCACAGAAACGCACACATCACAACCACCACCACCACCACCACCACCAAACACCGGCACCACAAACCCCCTGCACATTACACAACACACACCGCACCAGCACCACAAACACCATGGCACCACAAAGAATGCCCAAGTTCACGCCCATGGAGCTGACGGTCATGGTCGACGAGATCATCAAGGTGCACCCACAAATCTATGGGAACCTGGTCCAGCACACACCACTAGCCACCAGAAAGAGAATGTGGAACCGGATCGTAGACCAGGTCAAAGCAGTCGGGACCTTGCCCAGGAACAGAGTCGAAATAAACAAACGGTGGAATGACGTCAAGAGCCTGGTCAAGAAGAAGGAGAGCAAGAACAGAGAGCTGGCTGCCGTCACTGGCGGAGAGAATCCCGCGCTCTTCAAGACCTTCAAAGCGTGGGAGGAGAAGGTGCGAGTCATCATACATCCCGAGATCCTCGCCGGATTAGCAGGGGAGTGGAGGCTGGTAAGTACAAACTAATGTATACCAGCACACCGCTATGTACTCACATGCACTACCACCATGCCACAGCTCCCAGGGACAAACACCCCCATGTCCAGCACACAATACACAACACATCACACACACATGCAACAGACACCACCACACACAGCCCAAACCGAACAACTGTAAGATGCGTGGGGACATGTGTACACTCAGCCAGCCACGTAACCACCAACAGGTCCCCAAATATGCCAGAAGCGCCACAACGAGCACCCACCACACCCATGTGTCCGCCATAGCTGCACTAACCGACAAGTAACAGGTAAGTGGCAGGAACACAAAGTGCAGTGGGTGGGAGGGTGGACAGCCCAAGTACAAAACACACCAGGCCCCTAGTCCCACAGCACAGGAAGGAGGAGCATCCCCCACACCCCACAGCCACGTGTCAGCCACCGCAGTGCACAACGACTGCCGAAAGGTAGACATCACGGTCCACAGCAATCGGTGTCAGTGGGTGTCCAGCCACCACCACGACCCACAACACCCCCCACCCCCACAGACCTGCAACATGGAGCACCCCCGCTTAGAACCATGTGGCATCCAGTACAGTGCACGCACGAACAACCTGCAGGTGGGAAACTGGACAGGGCTGGATTACTGGAGGCATGAGGACCGTAACACGACCAACACATGGGACATGTCACGTAGCAGACGAACACGCAGCACCGCCCACCGTCACGAACAAGTGAACAATGTGCACACGGACATGAACCACAGACTCACACCCCACATGACCCATCACAAACACAGCAACACCCAAGGAGCCACGTCTGCATGCACAAGCCACACTGAATATAGTACCACCCGGCAGCCACTGTGCAACCCATCACACACAACCGAAACACCATTGAAGTCCTGTCCATGTAGCCCCTACTGCCTGTCAACCACACACCCCACAACTACGCCTATGTAAGACAAACAACACTAGACGCAACAGAGCGGAACAACATAAATGCACACGAACACCACTGAACCCATCAAACACACAGACACACCATGCACATACAACATACCATCCATCCCATCCGTCAGCCCCAGTCTCATGAAAGGCATGTCATCCGCACAGCTGCCACACATACAGCAGTCACGCTAAGATACATGCCCATGACCAACCATGTGCCAGAAGTCAATGAAGCGCACGACACACTGTGAGCAACAACACACAACATGGGCCACCCCCCCGAGCACTGCAGTGATGCACATGGCACAGGGCAGCACGCACACCAAGGAGATGGGACAACTGCAATACGTTGGCTGGCACACAACCATCACTCACTCATAACGATGCGTCCAATGCCATGTCCAGTAATCACAACAGACAGCAAATATGCAGGCCATGTCAAGCATGCACACACCTCAAACCATGCACTGTCATGCTGCCACAACACATGTCACGTTCGGCACCCATGGCTCACAGCATGTACCCCAAAAGCATATTCCATCCCAAATGTGAATCTGGGGCATGGCCCCCATGTTGCCATATGCGTTCCTAAGCGTCCCATCTGAACACCAAAAGCAAAGTACAAACCAGACCCAGGATGGGCCAGGAGCCCGCATACACCAGAGTCACAATAAGTAGGGGCACAGCAACACACCCATCGGCATGGCCAATCCGTCCCATGCCACATGTGCACAGCACACAGTCCCATTGTCAAGCACACACAACTACAAATGCTACAGCCACACACACGCCTCCGGGAAACCCATGTACGAGATTGCACGAACTGTTAATGTCAGACGACAAATACATACTTCGCCAGGTGCAACACAATAACAAATCTCATTCTCTCCACAGGTGACGAACTGCTGGATGCTGGGGATGGAGACAGCAGCCAGCACAGCCAGCCTACAAGCCCCCAACGAGGACACACGGATGTGGAGGATCTGTCCTCCTCTTCGGACACGGACCACCAAGCAGGCCCATCTGGTGTGGCAGGGCCCAGCCGCTCCCCAGGACCCCTCCTACCCACCAACCCATCATCCAGGGCTGCTGAACATTCCCAGCCCCCTGCTGCCACTGTCGTTGCGGCCACACCCACGGTCATTGCGGCCACACCCACGGTCATTGCGGCCACACCCACGGTCATTGCGGCCACTACCATTGCCGCAACCGCCACCATCGCCGCACCGACCACCACCGCCGCCACCACCACCACGTCTTCGCTGGCACCAGCCCCAGCGCAGGTGGTGGCCCGGCCAACTGGATCCACCCTGGGAGCCACAGCGAGGACCGTGGTGAGCAATGTGGCTAGTGGGCAGGCCGGTGGCAGCAGTACTGGTAGGAGGAGCAGGGTCAGGGAAACGCAAGTCTCCCCTGGGAGCCATGCCCTGCCTCAAATGGCCAGAGTCCTTGGGGCCTATGAAGAGGCCCAAGAACAATGGGTCAGGTCTGCTTCAGACACGCGGGAGGTGCTGGGGGTGCTGAGGTCCATGGACGCCCGTATGGGCCAACTCGTGGACCTCATGGGCCAGCTGGTGGTGGCGGTGAGGTCACAGCCAGGGACAGCAGCTCCCCTCCGCCACCACCTGCCGGGCGCAGGGTCGAGCAGCAGTGTCCAGTTCCCCTGCGTCCACAGCCAGTGAGCACACCTCAACCACCAGCATGTCGCAAGCAGGCACCCCCTCGCAAACGTGGAAGGGGCCGTCCGAAGTGGAAACAGATCTCCCGGGAGGACTTCGCACGCTCCAGACGCAAGTGAGGCAGCCAGCCAGCCTTCCTTGACCACCCACTGCATTGACTTGGACTACGATCCCACTCCACACAGCCATCTGGATGGCATGTGTGTGTTGGACTATGGACATAGAACCAGTGGGTACACCCTGAGCATCACGCAGCCATGACCGACAGCTCATTGTCACTGCACGCACCACTTATGTCATCACCTTACACACAATCACATGTCACAGTTTGAAATAAATGCACCTCTTACACAAACTGCTGTTTGTGCCCTGTGTTTTATTTGTACGGAATACAACGGCCACCTTGGGCGGAAAGGCACCTGATGCGTGGCATGGCAATGGAACCGGAGGGCCTGTAGGGACCTAGGGGTGGGAGACAGAACAGGAGCACAGTCAATGAGTGTGTCACACACCCATCACACAGTACATGTCAACAACTACAAGCAATGTACACACATCGCACAGAGCAATAGGGCACAATGCCACAGCCACCAACAGTGGCATACTACCCTGGCCATGGAGCGTTGACACACAGCACGCAGTGAACAAACGGCCACCCTGACACAGCACACACACACCTGCACAGACACAGCCACATCAGCCGTCGTACATGGACACTCACCAGCAAGTGAAGTAGTGGGCGATGAGCTGCTGCCGCACATTACCAGCTTCCTCCTCTCCGCTGTCCTCCTCACTCGAGCTGTCCTGGTCTGCGGGCTGGGGCCCTGGTTGATCTCCGTCATCCACGATGAGGGGGATCTGCTTCCGAATGGCCAGATTGTGCAGCATGCAGCACGCCACCACTATCTGGCACACCTTCTGTGGGGAGTACGCCAGCGCACCCCCGGTGCGGTCCAGGCACCTGAACCTGGACTTGAGGAGGCCAAAGGTACGCTCGACCACACGTCTGGTCCTCCCATGTGCCTCATTGTAGCGATCGTCTGCTGGGGTGCGAGGATTCCTCAATGGACTGAGCAGCCATGCCCCATTCGGGTACGCAGAGTCACCTGGGTGTGAGGGACACAGAGAACCGTTGCTATTCCAACTGGACAGGGGACAGCATCGCACAACCAGCACGCTACACCACTCCACATACTCACCGACAATACAGCCACGATCCTGTTGCAGATTGGACATCAGTCGTGGCAAGATGCTGTTGCGCATTATGTGTGCGTCATGGGCCGAGCCTGGGAACTTTGCACACACGTGGGTGATCACCATGTCCGCAAGGCACACCACTTGCACATTCAGGGAGTGCGTGTGCTTCCTGTTGCGGTACAGGTGCTCAGTGGCCTGTGGTGGAACAAGGCCAACATGTGTGCAGTCAATGGCTCCAACGACGTGTGGGATTCTGCCAAGGGCATAGAATGCACCCTTCACTGCCGCCAATTCACGAGCCCTGGGGAAGCGGATGTACCTGTTTCGGTACAGCATCATGGCTGCCAGTACATCCCTCAGCACCTTGCTGAACATGGGCTGGGACATCCCTCCTCCACTGCCCACTGTGTGCTGGAATGACCCAGTGCCGAAGAAATGCATGGCGGCCATCACCTTAGCCGTGGGGGTGACAGCTGTCGGATACACCCTGCGGGGACGGAGATTGGGTTCCAACATGGCACACAGTCGATGCAGGGTTGGCCTGTCCAGCCGAAACTTCCTAATGACCTCTGTATCGTCCATGTCCGCCAGCAATTGGTATGGGCGGTCAATGTTCGTCTCCGCCTAGGGAAAATGGCAGTGGACACATGTCAAAGCAACACAACACATAGCAATTTCGCATACACATCACTGACATGACTGAGCAAGCACATGAGCCACAGCCCAGCTGTCAAGCTGGGACGGCACGGCCACAATACACTTACACAGGTCTCCCAACAATGGCAATGGCTAGTGATACAAACCACTGCCATGTGCATGCACATGGGGATCTAGGCCCCAATGACTTGCGGGGCGTGCTGATGGGGACTGACTGCATATTCGTCAAGCGGCAACGCCACGGCAACATGAATGTCTGCTGAGCATGGAACTGCTTCCGAGGCTGGATGAGTATGGCACACGACGACAACGATGTGGGCACAGGCTGAGCGGCCAAAACAAGTGGGACCTGTGGCACGAGGGGATATGAGACAGTAGTAGGTGTCAGCACTGCACCCTATGTACAGCACTGTACGGATCACACCTCCCGAAACATTGACAGGTGTCCACATTGACAGCCCCATGCCAAGACGGCTGTGTGCTTGCAGTCACACGTCACAGGTGAGAGGTTACATTGCACGTACCAGGTGGCAGACGTACATAGTGGGAGCTGGCATGTGTGTGCATGTGTCTCCTGTTCAGGATCCACCAGATGGGTGCTGACTCTGTACTGAGCATTGGACACAGCATGTTCCGTGGAAGGCTTGTGTGTGTGGGATGGTGGCACTGGATGTGCCTCCGTTGGGTGGGGGGCCATGCACAGGGCGGGTACGTCGATGATTGCGCATTGTTGGTCACGGTGGGTGCACCCACTCAGATGTGTTGCCCTGTGTTCAATTCCTATGTCCGCATGATGATGGACTGTAGATGTGGGCAGACTACACATTGGTCGATGTGCTGTCTATATGCATGTGCCTTCACACCAGGCACAGCTGCCCCTGCACATGTGACCCCTGCTGGACTCGCTGCTGGGTCTGTGGAGCTGATGCACCTTCTGTGCGTGGGGCGGACAGCTCTCCTCACTTCCCTCATTGAGCATTTCATGACTTTGCCGCAGGTGACATGGATCATGGAGGGCCCACATGTACGCGTGGGTAGGCTACACATGATTGTTCACTGGTCGCCACCCCCAGTCAGTGTTTCGAATGGGAAGGTTGTCGTGCTGGTGGTATATTCGATGTAGCGGATGGGCGGGCCTAGGTGCGGGCTTACATTCCGGACATGGGGGGGTAGTTGGATTGGCGACTAGTTGCAGTACACACGGGACACGTCTCTTCCTTTCCACATCTGGGTCATCCCTTGTACTCACTGACAGTGATACAGTCATCTTCGCCCCAGCCCTCATGTCCTCCCCTCGCTCCCCCAATATGCATGTGCACCTGCGAGGCTAGCGCTTGCACAGGCAGCCCCAAGCTCGCACCAGAGAGGGCAAGGAGTGTATGTGTGGGTCCAGTTGCACGAGTGGGCTGTCTCAGGGTATGATGTGTGGCGGGACGCCGTCCACCTGCGTGGTGCCCCAAATGGAGACCCGGCCTGCATGGACTATGCATCACAGTCTTCGCCTTCCGGATCCGCCACCTGCGACACCCAGTGGCTGTGGCTGCCCTTGCGGCCATGCCGCGTCCGTCTGTGACTGATGGCCCACACATTCACTCTTTGGCCTCTCTGGGGAGGGCTCGGGGTGGTGGCGCACGCGCTTGCACTTAGTCGCAATGGCATGTGGCGTGGTTGGTATAATGGGCAATGGATGGGATGGTGCGAGCCACCTCCCGTGACGTCAGTGCTGCTCGTGCTGTGGTGCGTCCCCCTACACTTCCATTTGACTTGTGCCATGCTAGACGTTGAGGTTCTATTGCCTGCGTGATATGACCAGGAGGAGCGCGAGGAGACCTCTCACACACCATGCTCCACTGCCATCCCGTGCCCTGTATCGCCTGTGCGGATTGACTATGTTGGGGTTACACCTGGTCGACTGGGGCTGTGTGTGCCTTGTCAAGGGGCATGGCGGGCGCACAACAGGATCCAGCTTGTCCACAGAGGGTGGGCTGAGGTGCGCCTGGTACCGCTTTGTACGTGTGCCCGGCTGCTGTGCACACACGTGTTCACTCCCCCCGACAGGTGTCCTCTCACAATGCCCAGGGAAGCGGTGGTGTACTGTTCATGACCCCTCCCGACACGGCGTGCTCCAACTTGGCATGTGCGCATCTACCCGTCACACCCACCCACCTGAGCACTGCGTCCATACGACTTCACACGACACATGTGTGTCTTCCACAGTTGTGCTACTCATTTGCGTTGACATCCAATACCAGTGAACTACATGGTCATGTCACGACTGCCGTGTACTTCACATACTCTCATCCTCTCTCATTCGTACTTGTGAAATGAGTCAGCGGAGACAGTTTTGGTTTCAAACATTATATTGAGTCTTCTGTCCTCTGTGATGCAGTATAGTGGACACTACTGGCAGCGGAATACATGTTGAGGATATACTGAGCATGATTGCAAATGGGATAGGGTGTGGGGTTACATGTGATTGGCTGTTGCATGTGGGATGTGGGCTTCAGAGTTACATCTGCTTGGCCAAGGCTGTGCTAATGTACATTTACGTATAGCTGCGGAGCTGCGGACTTTGACACAGACGGTATACATGTAGCCTACCAGACCGCTTGGCATCATGGGCACAGTCCATCTCAGTTCCATGTGACAGGTTTTCTGCGGTTGTTCCTCATGCACGCATGCATGTGAGATGACATCAGGGCATGTGCTTGCGTGCATGCAGCGGCGTGCCACTTGTTGTTGCAATGTGGTGGTTACTGGACATGTCACAGTCACTGGGGTCGTGTTGTTGTTGTATGCACTTGTCGTCCATGCAAAGGTCCTGGTATGGGATTCCCGGGGCGGGGGTGGGAGGGGTGCAGCACCCACAGACTCCAGGCGACCTATTCATGTCCACTGAGCGGTGTGTGTGTCCATGGGCGCTGGATCCATGTCGTGTCCTGGTTGTTCGTGCAGTTCCGTCCATGTGGGTGCGATACACAGACCCCATGCCACTGCCTCCCACGATGCATGCGGTGTTCCTGGATGTGATGGGGAACAGTGTGCATGTCCCGGTCATATCCGATGTCATGGCGATGTCGTTGATGGTGTGGTAACAGTTGCCGGTCGTTTGGTATGGCTGTTGTGGTGGTGACTGGCCAGTCCGTGCGGAAGCTAAGCATGGGTGCGGGGTTGGACATCATAGGTCAATCGGGGAACCTGCGTTGTGGTCCGACGAATTTACAGGTTGTCAGGTATGCGATGCCGTCCAGCAGGGCTTCCATGTCATTGGTGGTGTACATGTTTGCCAGCCAATGTAGCGGATGGTGGCTGTCAAGGTGTTGTTCGTAAGTTGTCCCTTGGAGGACCATGATGGGGCATGCTGGGTGACATTCGATGTAGCTGTTCTCGATGATCCGTCGTGTGGAGGCACAGTGGTCCCATTTCAGTGCGGGTGCGATGTTGGCCACATACGCCATGCCCCCATAGGCAGAGCAGGCCCTGTCGTGTGCGTCCAGAGGGAGGAGTAGTGGTAGCAGGTCCGCCTTTAGACATGCCGGGTTGGAGAGGCATATCTCCACGGGATGCTGGTAGGGACACCTCCGACAGTAGAAGACGGGCATGACGCAGCTGAACAATGTGATGCGGTAACTCAGTCAGTAACTTACGTTCAGCAGGGACAGGAGATCGCATCCCAATATATGTATCAGGTTGGTTTTGTACAGCTTGAGCTGTCCGGCGTAGTTGGGTAGGTGTGTTGCGGTTGCCATTTCGCAGCGGTGCGTTGTGGTGGCGTGCTCCAGCTGTGTGTGCAGTCTGCAATGTGCACGCTCCGAGGTTGCTGTGAGCTCTGTGTAGTCGTAGGGAGACAGGACTTGTGTTCTGTTGGCTTGTGCGGAGGACACGGGCCCTCATCCCACATGCTTCTCAGACAGTTCAAGGTCAGTGATGTGTGACTCCTTCCAATTAACTTGCATGTGGCCGACATGGGGGAGTGTTTTCTTCTTTCTTCCCCGTCCGTTGTGTGCTTCTGTGATATGCGCTATCTGCCCTGTGGTCGGTCTCCTCGGCATGCCTGTGTTGGTCTTTTCTTGGACAATGGCTGTATTCACCGGCTTCTTTCGTAGGGCTGTGGTTTCGGAGTTGGAATGGAAGGTCATTCAGTGCTGTCTGCTCTCCCTTGTGTGGGCGGCAGGCTGCCTTTCCGCTCTGCGTTGGGCCTTGTGTGTGAATGTTATTCTTGGGCCACCTGTTGTCGGTCCCCGGGCTCTTTGGTGTTCCGTTTTATATGTCTTGTTCATATGTGCAGGGTGGTATGGGTGTTTCAGTGTGGTACTGGCGTTCCTCTTCCCGAAGGGGCCCTGCTTCTCCTAGTTGGTGTTGCCGCCGCTGTGTGCTTCGCCATGTTTGTTACACTGGGGTGTGTCCTGCTGTTGCGTGACTTCACTGACATGTGTGCGTCGGTTGTGTGGCGTTGGGTGTTGTCCGTGAATTGGGCGTTGGGGACATGTCTGTGGCAGGCCTGTCACGTGTCATGTGCGTTCGGGGTGGGGCTGATGTGTGTGCTGCTTGGTTGTGTCCCTGTGTCTGTGTGCGACGCATGCATGGCGCTGCGGTTGGCCTCTGCGTTGTGCGCATGTGTGGCGGCGTCATCGCCGCTTTGGGGCCGTGACGGGGTCGTTGGTTCCTAGTCCCAGGTGGTGTGTACACATGTGTTACGCGATGTTACGATTTGGCCTGTGTGTCATATGTGGATGCAATGGTGGATGTGTAGTGTACACGCGCTGGGGGGGTTGTCCGCTTTTTCCGCCCTTGCACTGTGTGCGCTGTTTGCGTGCACTTGTTGTGTGTGTGCCTACCTGCGTCTCCGCGGTACGTTGCGTCCTTGGTGGTGCATCAGCAAGAGCATGGGGAGGGCCTGCAGTGCTGGATTCATGCTCGGGGGAGCCGCTTCTTCGTTGTCCGTGCTCGGCGTCCGTGTTACCGCTTCGGTTTGTCGTACGGTATCTCTTGGCCGTGGGAGCCGTTTGTTTGCGGCATCGTAATTTATACGCCGGGCGGGACGTGTTTTCGTCGGACGGTGTGTGTCAGTTGGGCTGCGCCGCTACGTGTACGGGCGCACTTTGATGGCGGACGGTGTTGCTGGCTTGCCGGCGGTGTTTGGCCTACTTTTCGCATAGTAATTGGGCGGGCGTGTGGACTGCTGCGTGGCGGCGGTAACTGGTGGTTTTTGCATCCGCCAGCACGGCGGTTGTGCTTCCGCCCGCCATCGTAATGACCCCCTTAATTACAATTAAATTACTTCCCACCCTATTCCCCTATAAACCCACAACCCACTCCAATAAAAAATGTATACAATTAATATAATTATCAATTAATCAATTAATAAAAATTAATTACCAATTAATAATTAATTAACAATAAATTAAATATCAATAACAATAAATAAAAATTAATAATTACTTAATTACAATTAAATTACTTCCCACCCTATTCCCCTATAAACCCACAACCCGCTACAGAACTAAAATGCAAAATTTAATTAAAAATAATTAATAATTTCTAAAAATTATGAATTAATTTACTATAATTAAATTACTTCCCACCCTATTCCCCTATAAACCCACAACCCGCTACGGTACTAAAACGCAAAATTTACTTTAAATAAAATTACTAACTTCTAAACAATTAATACATATATTTTAAAAAGTAATACAAAACATAACAAAACATGTGGAACACATACATATAAAATACATACTAAAATACATAACACTAACATAAACATCGATATTATTACCATCGATATTTTTACTATCGATATTAATAACTTCAATATTAACAAAAACGATATTTCTTACCTTCAGGTCGATATTCTGGTCACCTATATTCTTGATGTCGATATTCTGTCCCTACGATATTAAAAACTCGATATTAATGTAGGTCGATATTTAAAAATCGATATTTTGACTGTGCACCATCAATTTGGAGCTTCTAGGAGAATGCCCTCTGATACACTGACAATGAGGCTGACAGCTTATTGTTTATGTTAAATTATTCAATTTTTTATGACACCATGAACCATTCCATATTATTGGATAGGCTGACAACGTCCACAAGAAAAGATTGTTTCTTCCTGCCTGTTGCAGAGCACAAAGAGGGGCACATTGGGCTAATTTCTTCCTCAATAAGTCACCCCACTTTGCTGTCTTCTTTAATGTTCGCCTGTACTAACTTCACTTTCAAGCATATATTTGCCCCCAGTTTTCCAAAATGATTAACAACAGGCAGGTGGGGGGACAGTTGTATGATGAACATCTTCAGGTTTATACAAAGGTTTTTAATGATACAGGACCATCTAAGAGCTTCAGAACACCAAGGGTCAAACTTGAATGAGTGCTAACCATCTCCAACTGAATCACACTAACAAATGATTTATGTTTGTTACCAAATGTAGGCCCAAGCTATTGCCCATTACCAGCCATTCTCTACTTGATCATATCATCAAAGCACCTTCCATGATTAACCGCTTCGCCGCGATCGGAATTCCGCCCAGGTGCTGGACATTCCGATCGCGGGCGTGGTCGTGACGAGCTCAGCTCGTCATGCGCACACGCCCACCGCGCAGCATGACGAGCTGAGCTCGTCATAAGCATAGAAGGGGTTAAAAATGTTGTCATATTTTTTCATGCAGGTATGATACTCAATAACCAAGTAAGACCTGTTGTGGGGTGTTGCCTTCACCAATTGCCCAAATTAAAGCCTATCCTTACACTTACTCATTACTTACAATCCCGTAGTAGTTGACATATCATCAGTTCTAGACTGGATTAATGTAATGCCTTTATGTCTACTGTAGGAAAGTGTTCTTTTTGCAAGGTCACACCCCCACACACTTTTACTCCAATGCTGATGGCTATGACTATGAAAGTGCACTGGAGACTGCTGCCCAGGCCCCAGTGTCAGTGCTGTCTCCCTAAAACTGATACACGTGAGTTGGCAACCCCAATTGACCAGGACTTTACCCCCATTATAAGTCCCTAGAATATGGTACCAGTGGCACCAAGGACATGGGTGTTACAGAGGTTCCAGAGCCTGAAGCACTGTTTGTGCCACCCTGAGTGACCCAAGTAAACAGATGACAGGAGTCCTGGCAGATTAGCAATGGCAGATTGCAGACTGCAGGAGCAGTGCAAACTGCTCAAACTCGACTTTTCCCTCACCATGTGTGGCAAATTCAAATCACTATTTTTCAGATATGCCAGTCACCCCTAAGTAGGCCTCCTGGGCCCAGGAGACAGGGTGCATTATATTAAAGGTGAGGAAATATAAGTGCAATATGTCCCTTTAGCAGCGTTTTCCATGAAGGGCTACCGTAAGTGATCGGGGGTCCATAGGATAACATGGGCTGGCACCCGGGCAAACTCAAGATCGCCAGCTCCAATATGGTACCACCGAAATACGTCATGTTTGGTATCAAACAACATGCCTCGTAAAATAAAAATAAAAATCCAGTACTTGTATAGCGCACGAATCACCCCCGAAGGGGTATCTCGGCGCTGGGGGGCCGTTGGGAAGATTAAGCGAGCTATTGCCCAGAGTCGCATGGTGCTGGGCAGACCCCTGCCGCCGGAGCCAGGGATCGAACCGTGATCCCCAGCATCCAGCGTCAGTCGCCCTGGCCGCGGCGCCACACCTCTCCCTCGTCACTCCTGACACAATTCTTGTGTCGAGGAATATGTGGCATACACCCAGGTGGCTACCTTAGAGGTTGCCCACCTGGTTGCCACAGCCTTTCCTATGCTCTGGCTGCCAGCCCGCAGCTGCTGTCACCAAGACAGGAATCTGACCCCCTACCAGGATGTGTGAACTCTCCCAGGAATCAGAAACAATGGCCTGGATGGGAAGGAGGTCACACCACCCTCCTTGACAGGATGGCTTGTGAAGTGGCACATCAAGGCGGTGAGCTTCAAAGCTTTCACCGCCTGTGATATGCAACCAGGCTGCCTCCCAAAGGAGGAAACAGCCCTCCCCATGCCCCCAGGCATTTTTGCACCCAGGCACGTGGAAACAATAAGTATTCAGGAGTTGTACACCCCCAGAAGGCTAGCTACACCTCTAGGGTGGCTACCTGGTCTGTACAGCTAAGGACGATTTCTAGCATTAGTAAAAGTGGCAGAATAGAAGGTTCTGGATACAAAAGGTGACACACACCCCCAGATGGGGTTACCTCAGGTGTGGATTAGTCGCTGAGGCAGGTAACCCATTGGCCACTTGCACCCACATCCCTAATGTCCCTAAATCTAGGATTTAAGGGCCACCTCTGGCAGCAGAACCTGAGTTCTGATCTGACTTGGAACAAATGACACAGAAGAGACTCGAGTCTATGACAACAGGAGCTGCACAAACCAAAGGCGTGATACTCTGCACCTGTGGCAACCTTCCAGGAACTGCATGACTGTGAGTCGTCCCAGGGCAAAGAACGGTTCCCCCACACAGAGGGACCACTTTGAAAGCCAAAGGCAACTCCAAGCTCCCTTGGACTACTGGCACTAGTCCCCTGCACACTGCAGGCAATAACAATGTACCAGAACCAAAGAATTGCTGACCATCAGACCCTCCAAGGGATTGCCTCAAAGTAGATGGTCCAGTACATTGTGGGAAATATAGTAATGACCTCCAGCAAATTTCATGTGGCTACTATTTTCCCCAGACTTCTGAATAAACAACATTCAGGAAGAAGCTGCGATGGAGTACATTGGAGCCACTGACCACACCGCGAAACATCCATGAAAAAAGAAAAAAAGACCGCGACAGCAAAAAGACATTTTGAAAATTAAGGCGACAAAAAGAAAAAGAAAAATATACGAGAAAAGTTCAATTATCGTCACTGATAGACCTTTGCCAAAATTGCCATTTCACATACGATCAAGAATTTCCGTGTCCTACAAAAGCTTCCTTCGCCCTGATGAAGACCTTCCACCACAATATCCCATGGTCCCACTACGATGGTTGAAACGCGTCGGCATCACTTTCTTGAGGCCAAGAGCTATCATCTTGAAAAATTGCTCTAAATAATGGACAGTCTAAGCTCTAAAAAATTGGCATAGACAAGGAGTATTATATTAATTAACACTCTGACCTCACCAGGACCACATTAAAAATAAGTATCGTGGAGACAAAGTAAATAGGCCCCGATATAGAAATGCATAGTAGGACATATAAGATCTATTAAAGTCTATAAATGTCCCCACAAATGTCCAGGTCGATGTGTTCATGATATGTTTGTAATGTCTAATGTGTTCAGTTTAAAACACACCAATTAGTTTTTTAGTGTGATGTTATTTAGACGAAGTAGACATATTTGTTGATTTGTTTGTATCTTAGTTTTGTCCTTAACAATGCATTAATTGTTGTGTAGGATATGTAAAAGTGTCTATGTGCTATTCTTTTTAAATAGAAAAAGTTGCGAAACAGCCAAAAGGTATGGCATATGATTAAAAACTGGTATAATCCACTTGAAGTGTATGTTCCAATTCAATACATGGGAAAAACACATATGTATATAAAAAGACAAAAGTTCATTAATTGAATAGATTCGGAGTTAACACGAGTATCCTCCGCTGCGGAAAGATTTGTTTGATCTATGGTTAGAGAGGCATTCTCCCTGTTTTTTGCACTTTATTACTATTTTCCCCAGGACCTCCGGATGTCGAAATAACTTTCTTCTGAGCTTAACTCTGCCAAGGCTAGTTATTGGCCAGTCCGGCAACCACCACCTTTACTCGATGCTGCAACTCGAGAAAACACTACAACCCCTTCATCCAACACCAGCAGTGGCCTCGTTGTCGACTTTTTGCACCTGTTTCCTCACCAGCACCCTGTAAGTGGTAAAACCAGCTCCCAAACGGCTCCTGTTTCAGCACCTAGGACAGCCAGGACAACTCTGCACCTGGGCTTCTCAAGCCAGGTAAAAAATGAACTGACTGTCGTGGCTTGGATCTGATACCTGCATCACCTTAACCCCCCTTGGGTTCCATGCAACTAGACATGCAAGTGATCGATTGTCACTAGTGCTTTTTCCCAATGACCGCAATGCTAAAGACAGATTTAATTTTGCTTCTAAAATCCATGACTCCGGTTATACTCATCCGATTGACTTCGTTTTGGTGTCTACATTTATATAAAAATCTGCTTTCTTTTTATAATTTGGCATCAGATTTCTTTTTAGTCATGTCAATTACTTCTCGTCCATGTTGGCACTGGCGTAGCAAGGGGGGGCGGAGGGGGCGGTGCACCCCGGGCGGCACGGGTTTTGGGGGCGTCTAAAATCATCGCCAGCAGCCACCACCCCCCCGCTCTTCAGCGCGCGCGGCGGCAAATGGCAGGGACTGCCACGGGCGGCAGAGTGCCTAGCTACGCCACTGCATGTTGGTACTCTGAAATGCTTAACACGTTTCTCTAGTAAAGCCTGACTGCTCTTTGCTACTCTACCAGGCCTAAGCTAAGGATTTATTATTGTGAATCCAAGGACCATTCTTGGGGTGTTGTGAGAGCATTGCCTAGTGAAACCTGACCAGCATCAGTACGTAATACCTTCCTACAGCTACACAATACATTTCTTGCAGAGAGCACAGAATACTTTAGTGAGGATGAGGCAGTGGTGGGAGTCATGATTCAAGGTCTATAAAATCATCTACCAGTGTCGATTCAGAAGGGAATCCAGTTTAGAGTGGCCTGCTGAATCTACATATGCATTAACAATATTGCGGCTCAATATTTGACTAGCTGTCTCTCTTTACCGGTCCGCGAGACTGCTTCGCAACCAGTCTAAAACTCTCCTACGCTTCACTCGTGTGAAGCAAATCTATGGTCGGTAGAGCCTAATCCTTCATAGGGTCATTGATCTGGAACTCTCTCCCTTCAACTTTAAGATTAGCGTGCAATTCGTCATTCTTTAGAAATATCAAAGTCTCACCTGTTTGGGTCTTCTGAAATTAAGATAATCATCAGGCTCCCCTGTGGGTATCGTGTGCCATACAATGAGATGATGATGATCGTGATTATGATGATGATGAAGATGAATATGGATAAAGAGCTTTCATGGATAAATATGTGTGTGAAGGGCCAGGTTAATACTGTCCAGCATCAACAGGGATCATCTGACATCCATGATGATAACCAGGCAAATCCATGATCCTTGCACAGAACAATATCTAAATAATGCGACCATTATTTATTTCACTTGGCCTTTATTTTGATGTTCTGTCGCCATTTTGTTTGCATTCGTAAACTAGCGCTTGCTGTGAACAGTGCAGCAAATGAATGGTCTTGTCCTTTCTTACTGTTGTTGTGCATAAATATTTTGAGCAGAAAGAAGGAACCGAGCTTCTCTGTTAGGCTATTCCCAGGCATGGGACATGGAGCATGTCTGGTTGAAATTGCTATTATGGACAGCGCTAACGAAGAGATTTAAGGCACGCACAAGGCGAGCACCAGCCCCTGACGCAGAACGCACTTTGATGGAAAGACCTGGCGTGTGGGTTTAACACTGTACATAAATATACTTTACCATCACAGTAGGCCGGGCGCTAAGAGGAGCCTTCGGAATATTTTATAGACGATGCAGATCAAGAGTAAAGACGGCGGATGAATAAAATGGGAAGATAATTGTTTGATGGAGTTCTCTTAGGATGTGCCACAGCGGGGAAGGCATAGCATACATATTACTGAGACACAGCCATTGAAGCATCAAACTAACCCATAAATTGTCACAGGAGAAAATTGGAGGAGAGAAATTCACAAGATTCGGGCGCTAGTCATGTTATTAACATTTGACTACGCATTATACCTTGCTCGCTTCAGTGCTGCATGCCGGGAGGACCACAGACACGCGCGCAGCTCGAGTGAGCATCGCAAATGCCTTTTAAAATGACAGCTGTGTGATGACTATAAAATGAATTGGTAATTTCCCCCTAAGCTGTCTGCGCCGCATAAAGGCCCATTTTATCAGCCGCCTGTGTCTGAGAGGTGGCATGTCTAACATTGTTTCTCTGCTTTTAATATTTTTATTGGGGACTTGGTGTTCGCGGAGGACGCCAGATAGACGGCTATAGTGTGCGAAACCATCGCTTTATCGACGAAGCTATCGCTGCAGAGCACCAGCACAGGCAGGGCACACTTCTTCCATGGTGAGGCGCGAGATGGCGTCACCTCTCCCCCGGCAGATTATTTATTTGCGAAAGGAACCCCACACAGGGGCATCTAGCGTGTCTTTAATATGGCGCCTCCCTTAATTAATTAATGTATTCATTTATCTGTCTGGTGTCACAAAAGAGAGGATTTAGGGCACTCTTGCTACAAATCCTTATGAAAACGTAATTTTATGATATGATCCGTGATATGGACGCCCTTGGGCAAGAGTTTGCGCTTTATAAGTTTCACATTAATTCATTAATTCATTCATATGACAATTTCTTGATAATATCTGTAGGTGATGTGCATATGATATGAATGCTAACTGAAATTCTACATGATATGATACATCATATATAATTATATATTGCAGCTCAGCGTGGGTATTTTATCCTGCATTTATATAGTTTGTCATTACTGTGGCTTCCTAGTCTCCCAGGGGATGACTCAGCATGCAATTCTTGGGCTTCCATCAGAATCTGTAGTCCGAGTCTTCTTGTAATGATGCGTTTTGGGTGTTGTCTTCTGGTCTGTCGCTGGGTGAATGGCAAGGTCTTGTTCAGTTGGCTGCCCTTGTGTGATTTTTGTGCCTGAGAGGTTATGACATGATATTCTATGTGTGTGGAATTGATTTGATAGATAAATGTGTATAACATATGATAATAGATGATATGATACGATACATGATTGTAGGTGAGATATGTATATAGATATACTATACATGGTGTAATATGATATGATATAGTATCTAGGGTTGGGTATGATGTGAATGTGGGCATGATATGAATATGCACAAGATATGTTATATCATATTTTTTGGTAGAATTTTTATAGTGATTCATGCCACTGACACGCAGTGGAATGTACCAATTTAAAACGAGTTCCAGAGCGCTCTTATCGGAGTGCATGAGTCATAGCATGTGAGTTGTTGTTAGCTGAGGGGAGGGAGTCAGATTTGGAGAGGGTGCTCGCCAATACGCTTGCTGCAAATAGACCAAAAGCACAAAATGTTGCAGAAAAGTGAGAAAATAAGACAGTCACGGACTGGAGAGCAATCCTTTTTAAAGGATTGGACTGTTTCATAACAAATTAATGAGGAACATTTGTGAATTTGGATATGATACATGGATGTGTATGTTATAATTGTGCACCTGATATGATATGAGATAGGATATGACATGGCATATGATATGATGTGATGTGATATGATATGATACGATATGATATGATAAGATACGATGTGATGTGATACGATATGATATAATATGATATAGATTTTCATACTAATGTCTTTGCCCCAAAGCAAACCACTGGGCAGTCTGACAAGAGTGTAGCTCATCAGTTGTTTGGCTGGTAGAGGTTTTTTTTTTTTGTTCAAATATCCTTATTATTATTTAAAAAGAGATAATACATTCATAATATATTGCAATACAACATGGCATTATAAAAAATATGATAAGTTAAAAACGAAGAATGACAGCATCAGCAGAATAGAATTCATGTGAAAGATAATGAACTAGCAAAAGGACAAAAAATATAAATAACATATATGTATATGTAATAAGTTGAGTCAAATAATATTACAAAGTCCAGGTAGAAGGAATAAAAAGATCAACTTCTTATAACTTATTGAGATCAAAAACTAGCCATGTTGTTAATAAGTAAAAATGGCATAAGAAAAGAAAGTAGAGAAGAAAAAGCAAGGATAGAAAAAAGAAAGGAAAGAAAAAAGAAGAAAGAAAGAAAGAGAGAGAGATGGGGACAACTGCTTCAGTGAGGAAAAACAACATAAGAAGTAGAATCAAAGGGATACTGAGCTACCAACCCCTGAGAAGATAAAGTCATATAATTATCCAGTGACCTCCATACATTGCTAGAAATGGAAGGAGTGTAATGCTTCTCTTCAACAAAAGTATGAGCCCCACAAAGATATGATACCCATGCCCACCAAGTATGATAAGACAAAAGATTAAAAGATTTCCACTCTGTTAATATAACTTTAACAGCAATAGATATAAGTAGATCCAATATCTGCATATCCGTAGTATCAAGGGGTAAAGGAGTTGTTGTAGCCCATGGTCCCAATAAGATCATAGGTAGAGAGAGCTCCAACGAAATATTAAAGATTAATGATAAATGTTTCCGTACTAAATCCCAAAAGGATTGCAGCAACGTACATTCTAAAAACATATGTTGGTGGGTGCCTGAAACCAAATTACAATTCCAACAAAGATCGTTATTGCTGAGCTTCAATTTATGTAAGTGAGCAGGGGTCCAATGCAGGAGATTCAATGCAAAAAATTTAGATTGAATAAGAGAAGGAGCAATTTTATTACGTAGGGAAAGCTTCCCAATCAACTGCCAGGTCTCTTGTGAAATGTGTTTAAAAATATCATTATCAAAATGATGAGACCATTTATCTTGTGTAGTTGTAGACTGTGAAGGAAGTGGAGCAGATAGAAACTTATATATTCTCGAAGCAGTATGTCCTGAGCGATACCACATAGAAAGAAGTGGGACAGTAACCGACTCTGTATAAAGAGATATTATGCAAAGAGCAACCTTCAATTTAAAAAAGGAATAAAAATCCATATTATTAAGGTTATATTCTCTAGCCAAAGAAGAAAAGGGAAGAGGGTCGTGATTAGAGTCATAAAGATCTTTAACCAATGTAAGACCTCTAAGAGCCCAGGAAGAAACCGTATCAGCATCAATATCAGCCACAATTTTAGGGTTATACCATAACGAGGACCATCTCGATTTATGAATGGGTTTGAATACTTTTTTGTCAATGTATTTTAGTGCATTAACCGTGTCTGAGATAATACGCTGGGAATGAACCAGAACAAGCTTAGAAGCAGCGAGAAAGGAAGGAATGGAAAGAGGAGTACACAACTCTCGTTCAATATAAATCCACGGGGGTGTATGATGGGAATCCGGCAAGAACCAAAGAGCACCCTGAGAAGCTAAGAAGGCAATTTGATACAAATTCCAATCTGGAAGATTACACTTACCTAGAACAGAGGGTTTTCTAAGGTGTTTATACGCAATTCTAGCGCGTTTATCACTCCACAAAAATTTTGAAGTGAGTAAATCAATCTCATGGAAAAAGGACGAAGAACGCTTGATAGGTAGCATGGAGGATAACAAATTAATAATCGGGGTTATCATCATCTTAAGAGTCTGAAATCTTCCCCACCAGGAGATATATTTCGGAGACCAGGAGGCCAAAAGATCTTTAACTTTAGCTATGATGTGAGTTTCATTATAAGAAATAGTATCGCAAAGGTCTTTACAAAACCAAATTCCTAAGTATTTAATATGAGTCGATTGCCATTTAAATCCCGAATCGCCCATGTGAGAAGGGAAACACGACGAATTAAGAGGGAACATTTCTGTCTTGTCTTTATTCAGAGTATAACCTGAGACAAGCGAAAATTCTTTAATGGTATTGGAGATAGCAGGAAGTGCAGAAACAATATCATCTGAAAAAATAAGAACGTCATCCGCATATGCAGCAGTTTTAAGCGTATGTGAACCGAATTGAAAGCTTAATATCCTGATACAAGTTGAGTAAACGGAGAAGTGGATCTATAGACAGTAGAAAAAGAAGGGGTGACAACAGTCACCCTTGTCTAGTGCCCTGACAGAGATTAAAAAAAGAAGACGTGGCCCCATTGACTCTGATGTTAGCTTTAGGTTGCGCATATAGACACATCAGCATATTAATAAAAGAGTCCCCTAAATTATGTGATTGAAGCACTGCTTGTAAAAAAGGCCAAGAGACTTTGTCGAAAGCCTTTTCGGCGTCAAGGGCAATCGCCGCCGAAGGTAAAGTAGAGAGTTTAGCTCTCTCCAAAATCTGACAAAAAGTTTGTATGTTATCTCTAGCAAGCCTCCCCTTCACAGAACCAGTCTGAGAGTCATGAATAAGAGAAGGGATATGACCCTCTAACCTCTTAGCCAAGATTTTGGCAAACATTTTAGCTTCCATATTTAATAATGAAATTGGACGAAAATTTTTAGGGTCAGAATGAACCTTGCCCTCTTTCGGAATTAAGACAATAGTAGCCTCAGCAGCTGAACCAGAGACCTTACCAGAAAGGACAAAATTATCAAAAACCTCCTTAAGGTATTTTATTATTGAGGATGAAAAAGTTTTATAAAAAGCAATAGGGAACCCATCAGGCCCCGGAGCTTTCCCCGACCGAGTGGCCTTAATAGCCTGAATTATCTCATCAATCTCAATCGATTTCCCCAAGTCAATCATGTCAGCATGCGAAATAGTATTCGTAGGAATCAAGTTCAAAAACTGCTGACAAACAGATATGTTGCATTGTTCTTTAGGGGTATATAACTTTTCATAAAAATCACGAAAGACTTCAAGTATTTCTTGAGTATGGAATTTCTTAGAACCATTTGTATCATTAATATAGGAAACCTGGGTAGCTTTAGCATTGGTATTCTGATATTTTAAGGTAGCAGCCAACAACTTACCCGCTCTATTACGTAGTAACAAATGTCGAGATTTTTGAGCATGTACACCAATATAAGCTCTTTTAGTGACTATAGAGTTGAAAGAGTATTTGAGGTTCTTGATATCTTGTAGGAGAGACTTATCATTAGAGCCTCTATATAGCACCTCTTTACGTTTGATCTCATCCCCCAAAGACTGCAGCGACTTCCTAATATCACTATTCCTTTTTGAAATTTTTTTGATAATATGACCCTGAATAGTACATTTAAATGCATCCCATAAAACTATTGGGGAATTCACTGAGGACTCATTATCTTTGAAGAAGTTATCAATCTCCTCATTTAGCTCTTGAACTTCATCCTTATCATCCAAAATCTCTGTATTAAGACGCCAAGTACGAGGTCCGTTTTTGTCCGCAAGATTAAGGAGAGTCAATGAGACCGCTGCGTGATCAGAAATGACTATTGGATGAATCATAACATTTATAGTATGTTTTAAAAGAGCAGCATCAACTAGAAGATAGTCGATATGAGAGAAACTAGAATGTGGAGAGGAGAAAAACGTGAAATCAGTACCCGTAGGATTATGCAATCTCCAAGCATCAACAAGCTGATGAGAAGAACACATATTGAGCAATTGTTTGTGTGACCTAGGGGGACGAAATTTAAAAGCAGAATGTCTATCTAAAATAGGATCCAAGGGCAAATTAAAATCACCGCCAACAATTGTTCTAGCATTTTGAGCGATGTCAGAGAGCTTTTTATTAATGGAACGCCAAAAGAGTTGATCATCAATGTTAGGGGCATATATATATTCATGATATATAAATCATCCGAACCATTGACAAGCGAGAAAGCAGCCATCTACCATTAGTATCATGCTCAGCAGTAACAATAGATAGACCAGAGTTTTGGGAAATCAAAGTCACAACCCCGTTCTTTTTACCAGAGGCTTCAGAACAAGCAACATCAAGAACCCACTCCTTCCGCAAAAACAAAGCTTCCTTAAAGGCTATCTTAGTCTCCTGAAGTAGAACAATATCACCAGATAAGCTTTTGTAATAATCTAGGATCTTGGCCCTCTTAACAGGGTGATTCAGCCCACGAACATTAAGTGAGATTACGTTTAGACCAGTCATAGATAGACATAAGACAACACAAATAAGAACATCTGATAAAGAAAAAGGGAAGACAATCCAACAGGTCATCAGATATAGGGGTAAATGGAAAGCAAGAAAAATGTAAAAAATGAACCGAAGCAGAAGTCCCCAGAGAAGAAAAGATAGAAAGAGGGAAAGAAAAGACTAGAAAGAAGAAAAGAAAGAGAAAGGGTACTCCAAAGAAAGAAGGAGCATAAAAAAGACGAAACCTACCAGGGGATGTCTGTAATAGACAATTTGCATGGGGAAATAACGTGGAGGAGCAAACACAGAGGCCAACACACACAGTGCTGACCGCACAAAAATAGATAATTCATTAAGCAACGGAACAATAAATATTAATGTATACTATATTATCAATAATCCATCAATAGGATCAAAAATGAAAGTTCCAAAAACTACATATATCATATTTGAAGAATGACCAACATATTATCATATCTTAAATAGAAAGGAGAGACAATAATATCAGATAAATATCAAATTAATGCATTATAAATAACAATAGTAGGTAATATAAATAACAGCCTAAAGCATTATATATATCCATAAGTGGCATAATAAATAGCAAACTGAGGCATTATAAATACCAATATAAAACATTATAGGTCACGAACCACTAATGTAACAAACACTATAAAAATTGATAGTATTTATGAAAAAATACTAGATTATATAGAAGGATAGGAAGTAAGTAGCAAATAACAATAAATAGTTCAAATTCTATAAAATATATCATATTTGATGAGTAACCAACATATTATCATTAGGAATCAATACTAAGATATATGGAGAATTAAGAAGTAAATAGCATATTCCACATAAGATGTAGTTCATGACTTAAGTACATAAATAATGAAAGCAAGGACGAATCAAAATAGCAAATAAATTCATATATAAAAAATTGTGCAAACAAAACGCAGATGAATATAAGAAAACAATAATAGACAAAGATACGGATGAGTAATAACCACACAGAAAAAGATTAATCACCAGTATAGAATCAGAGAAAAAGAGGAGGAAAAAAGTCAAGCAAAACGGAGAATAAACATACAGGGAGCATGAAGAAAGGAAAACTGAGCAAAGAGAAAGAAAGAATGAGGAAAGTGGAGAAAGAATATATATCATGTATCATAAAAATAGTAAGAGAGAAAAGCCAAAAGAAGACCAACTATCTAGGCTTACAAACCGACAAAGATTTCATCAATAGAAACTAAGAAAAAGGTTCACAAGAGGAGAAGCAAATGAATAGCAAACATAAACAAAGTTGGAATAGGTCAGAAATATAAAAAGATGATAAGAAAGAGAGTGAGAAGAAGGGAAGAAACATAATGACATCCAATAGTTAACAAGATAGCACCGAAATAGTGCTAATGAATCAGATGTAAACTCCAAATAACATTCATAGAAATATGAACGACCTTAAGACCTGTAAAGGAGAAATCAGTTAAAAGAAAATATCCAATATAGAACAACCTCATTTACAGTGGCAAGGAACAACCTATCAGAACAATAAGGACATTAAGGGGCCGATTCCGATCTCGACCGGTAGGGCTCCGAATCGGATTCGGCTTTACCGGATCCGATTTGGAGGCCTTGTTTCCGACCGATTCATACAGTCATCCGAGCAAGCAAGTACGATGCGAGCGTACGCGAAATCGCCGACCAACTTGTTCCCGGGTCCGAACCGCTCCGACCGACTCGTACGGACACGAATCGCACCACGCAATGGAGACGTTTTCCGACCGAGCGAGTACGATGGACGCGTCGGACGGCCGGATCGAGTCAGAGCGTCCGGCTCGCAAAAGCACCCGGAGCCAGAGTTGGGGGGTCCGTGTCGGACCCCCCTGCACCCGTAGCCGTACGAGTTGAACACAGGGGGGACCCAAGGGTCCCCCTTACACATGCATATACGGTGCGAGTCGCACCGACGCGTACCCACTGTAGGGGCCCCCCTGTTCGCGACGTGCCCATTCAGTGAATGGGAGCCCGTGTACGCGTTGTACGACCGGCTCCCATTGACTTCAATGGGAGTCCGACCAAATCGAGTCGGGCAGCATACGGCCGCATCGTACTCGCTCGGTCGGACTGTGGGAGTCCGGCTCGGTCGGAAATCTCTCCGGATCCGGCTCGGTCAGAGAGCTTTCCGACCCAGATCGGAATCGGCCCCTAAGGATGAGAAGTGCCAGGAAGAGACTAGGAGTCCATCTGTGATTCAGACTGATTATCCAAAAAAGTGGAACGCTCTACAGGTTCATAAAAAATCCGTGGGCGACCTCTGAAAGTTATTCTGAATCGCGAGGGACCTGCAAAGGAAAATGGAATATTCATATCTATAAGTCTTCTGCGTAAATTCAAGAAACCTTTACGGCGAATGACGGTGTCTCTAGCAAAGTCCTGTGATATTGATATTCTGTGCCCTTCCCATTGTAATGTTTTAATCTTCCTCATTTGAGCTAGGATTTGCTCAGTATGTTGATGACGCAGAGGTTTAAAAATCACGGGTCTTGGAGAAGATAACGTTTTAGGCTTAAAGGTGGGAACTCTATGAGCACGTTCTATTTCAAAATCCTTTTGAAATGAAATGTTCAGAACAGAAGGGATCCAGGTAAGTAAAAGTCCAACACTGAAGGAGCAGATTTCTCACAATCTTCCGGTAGGCCAAAAATACGAAGGTTACTTCTACAATTTCTGTCTTCCTGTTCAGTCAGGTCCCTTCTCAATGAAGCCAAGGAGCGCTCCATACCTTGAACATGTTTAGCTTGCTTATTCGTGAAGTCTTCAACAGTGCTTATTCGTGTTTCTGCATTGGAGACACGTAATGAGAGATTTTTGAGGTCATTCCGAATTGCCGCCACCTCAATTTGAAGTAAATCTGTGTTCGTTTTGGTACTCTGTGCTATATCATGAACTGAATTAAGTTTGAGTAGTATAGTGTCTAAGGTCGAAGCAGAGTCTATATTACCCTTAGCTGGCAGATCAGGAGGAGGTGAATTTTGTTTAGACCTCTTCAGATTCCCTTTAGAGTCTCTGTCCTTGGGAGAGACACCCATGCCTTCTGCCATTTGAACCAAACACAGGAACCACACAGAGTATCAGAGAATACGTAGATGTGCGAAAAATTTGTCAACATACAATTGGCACACTAGTAAATACCAAATATGCTTTAGTCACAGGAACCAATGTTGAATAGACTCTGCACAACCAAAGGTAACAGAGGAGGTTCCAAAGGCTTAAAATTGTGCAACCAAACAATTGTGCCTGAGATAGTGCACCCCCGCTGAGGCAGAGCCAACCGGATATTACGCCACAGATTAGTCCGTATGATTCCAGACAGTTCAGTCAGCGAACGCCATTTTCTGTGGCCAGAACACGCTAGAATATCATCCCCTCAAAAGACCATTGCACTGCAGAAAGAGGTATAAAGAACACTTACACAATACCTCATGTAGAGTGGGGAATACACATATAGCCAAGGTATACAGACCAATTTAGTCATGCGTTCGGTCCGATTACCGGCGAAACCTCCGTATCAGCCACCATTTTGGAAGGTCGACTTGAAGAGAAAGTCGCCGTGAATCCCGTACCACCAGGAAGCAGACCGAATCCTCTGAAAGTCCTGGGGCTCCTAAGCTGTTCTGTTCCCATTGATGCTGTGTGGTGAACAAAAATCACCCGAACAGCATACTTATTTGAGTGTCTGCATCGGCGGTCTGACGGAGCTCAAAAAAGCACGGCCATCTTGAATGCGCGCTAAGCCACGCTAGCTCATCAGTTGTGTGGCTGGTAGAGTTTATGCTTGTGGTGTGGCTGGGGGAAGAGGACTCGGGTTTCATGTGGGTGTAGTGTATGTTTGTAGTGTGGCCTGTGAAAGAAAGCTTGGGTGTCATACACAAGTATCGGAGCTGCAATAGAGTTGCTGTGAGCTTGTAATAAAGCAGAAGGGTGTGAGGGTAGTAGGGCTATGCTTGTGGATACATACCACATCCTTTTGTCACGCAAATGTGTGATCAGTTTCAGCTTGTAGATTAGTCTAGTGATGGTGTTTGGGGCCAGCCAAGTCTTTACCACTGTTCAGAAGGTGAAGTGGTTGTAGGGGTTCTGTACACTTACTGAAACATATTCTGGCTGTCTGAATAAAATTATTGTACCATTAATGCAAGACTTTCAGAATGTAGTGGTGGTCAGTAGTGGGATCACTTTTGATCTGAGAGTTCCTCTTTGGCAGTACGTGAAGGTATTGTATTGTAAGAAGAATGGTTCAGTCCAAGCATTGGCAGATCAATGATGCAGACGGCCTATATTTACACATCTTGCCAGAGGTGTACAAGTTGTCTAGAAGTAGTTCTGTGGATTTGCTGCAGCCAGTGTGGAAGGAAGAGAATAGAATGCAAGGTAGAGAGACCACTTCAGTAACCTAGGTGTAGCCTATACCCTCTGCTGAAACCAGAGGCATGGAAAAATATGATGCAGGGTTTGCATGACAAAAAAGGATGACTGGTCAGATGATTTACCTGTGGATCAAGGGTGAGCTCAGCAGCCATGACCATTCCCCGGTTCCTCAATTTGGTGGAAGTTGGCAGTGGTGATTTCAGTTTGTATGGCTGGGGCAGAAGAAACGTACTGGTGCAGGTTCCATATATGAGGAACTCTGCTTTGATGACCTCAGCTAAAAGTTGCTTCTTGATATCCAGGCAAGGGCCTTGGGAAAATAACCCAATTCTGAGGGGTTTCCAGCTGAAGGAGGATCTGAGTTTTCTCCACATAGTTGCAGAAGATGATATGGCATAACATGACATATGATATGATATATGATGTGATATGATAATTGAAGATTGTATACTAGCTTGGGTCTGACTAATTACAGGACAGATACGCTATTCCTAGCAGACTTGTGGTCTCCCTTTGAAAGAGCCATGTTCTTATGAACAAGCTAAAGTGAAGTAGACACCATTCCTCTGTAGATCTTTTGAAAAAATGTTCTGCAATAGGGACATTTTCTATGCATCTAAAGCATGGAACCTTCAAAAGACTAGCGTTGGGCCAAGTACATAATGTTGCATATATTTGATGTGAATAATGAACCACTGCATTAAGCGTTGTGCCGTTATCATAACATAGTTGGTTATGGATACACAATGAAAATAGAGGACTCAGTATGCAAAATATGTTGCCAACGTTTTAGCTTTTAAAAAAGGATAATTCTGGATTCATTTGGTTCTATATCTGAAAAGTGGATATATGAAATTGATAAGTCATTGCTGTAATCAGGTAAGTCTCTAATGGATTTCTCACTATGATTCAATGACAGGTAGCCCTGTCCACTTTCTGATCCAGAATATGGTAAAAGTCTGAGGTTGAGTGTTTCTTATGTAAATACACTGTCGTCAAATGCAAGGAATTTACTAATTATGAGAAAAGAGGAGCATTCAATATCAATATCTTCATGAACAGTAAACTTACATTTTATGTTTATATGATCATTTGTGTACGCAATCTGTAATAAGTGGGATCCATTATAAGTAAGCTTAAAGATAGATGCCAGTTATATATCTATGCCCACAAAAATGGGCATTTTAAGCACCCATTGGTAAATCATTTCAACTCCAAACATGCTGCTGTAAATATTAAGGTTCTATGGTGTGTTGGAATAAAGCATGTTGGTATCAGTAGATTTGGGGCCATCTGGAACACAAACTCAGAACTAGTAGAAAAATTAACAACTTTAATTTAGTAAAAAAGGTCTTAATTCAGATAGTAAGATCTATCTACTCATCCAGGAATCTGTCTGTTTATAAAGGTAACCAGATACAAGGCCATGTACTCATTCATTCTTTATTCTTTATTCGGCCGTATATGGCCATAAAAGACAAAAACAATACAGAGCAATTAAATGGTTATAAAACAAATATCTCCATCAACCTTAACATAATTTATAAGATAAATGACCCAATAACATAAAGCATAATAGCTAATACTCAACAAAGTAAAACTAAAGCGCATAAGTCCTTTAAAACAATTAGCTAATTTGCATATAAAGTGCATGGTGCATCTATAAAATATGAACTAATCAATTACAGTAAATATCTAAAATCAGAATGAAACATTTTTAAAAAGGCAGTACTATTTGTCCATTGTTTTCCTAGCTGAAACAGCTGCTTTAAGGAAATAACATACCATGACACAAATAATTGGAGTATCTAATGATTGCAATTTGTGCAAGGCCTGTTCACAGCTGCACTGCCCCAAGGATTTTGAAAGCGGTTTCAAAAAGAGTCTCCGGGCATAACTAAAATAATTCCAAAAAAGGTTGTTAATGCATTTGTGATTGTGAGGGCACTCCCTCACAAGAACAAGCCCTGGAGGAGCCTCCCAAGGTGTCAGTTGGCCTCATAAGCTGCCAAACAGAGCCTGATCTAAAACCAAAGAGAAGGGGCCTTTCCCATTGCGTTAGTTCAAGAGAAAGATAAGGGCCAGATGTATCAAAAGGTTTTACCCATTCTGTGTCTATGGGAAAATGTGTTTGTACATATGGACCAAAGAACAGACTCTGAGCTGGCAAGGTTACAATAGTAAGTCGAGACAGAGCTCTTGACCAGCTCCTTCTGCATTCTTACCTCAGCACAACGTTCCAAAAGAGACTTTTTATCCTAGAATTGTCTCCTTTCTATAACCTAATCGGAAACAAGAACAACAGAGACAACCCCAGCACTTGAAAGGTTGTGTCGATGCATTTTAACCATGATGGAGACAATCTGAAATGATCTCTCTATAGAATGTGGCTTGGGGATTTCTCGATATACTGACCCAAAGAAGTAGAGGTGCCATTCGGACACTATCCTTGATAAAACATTGTTTAATCTCTGTGTTTAGGATAAAACTAGAGGCTGAGAGGGGGAGCTGTAAAAACCTCCAACATATATGATCTTCCTCATGCTGTAGGGAAGAGCTCTTACAAGAGCCCCAAATACCTGCCCCATATGTAGCTGCAGGGACACACTGAGCATTATAGATTTTTAATAGAGGTAGAATCGTCCCCTTACCCTTTGTCCTGAAGAGATTAAAAATGTCTCCTGCTGACCTACTAAGTTTAAGACTAGAATGGGCCAATTGTGGCTGCCAAGAGCTTGATGAGCTAAAGTAACACCCAGGTAAGTGAAATCCTTCACACTAGATAGGAACTGCCTCTTTATAGGTAACCTGCGGGTTTCAATTCTTCCTGGTCCGCAGGCCATAATGTGGGATTTACCATAATTGATAACTAGATCTAAACTGTCCATGAACTGGACAAAGGGGTCCACCAACACACGCAAGGCCTGAGGGGTACTCTCTTTATACATAAAAAATGTTATGGGGGCGCACCGCTCTTTGTAATATGTAAATATTATGATTAAAATATCATTAATTATATACAAAAAATAATGCAATAAATTTCACCATCATAATGTTCTATAATACATGATGTGAACTTGTTATAATAATTATTAACCAACGGAAAATTGTTCCTATGGATTATTAAAGACATAATGAACGCATGGTTTAGTGATAATAAAGTTTTATATCACTTTTAGGTCACATGGATAACCATAATACATAAGTACAATTTATGGCCAGATTACTCAGGCCTTTGGGATTGATCCCCATTGGAGGATCTAGCACATTTGTTGCACATAAGCCTATGTATATATAAATCATATCCAGATAATGATCAATCTAAAATAGTATTAAAGATTTAATACAATGCCTCAAGAGTCTAGTTTGGGTTCTCTAATTTCAAAACATTATGGACATATAGCACTTGATGTAAGTTAGGAATCATTACTTATTCACTAGTATTACAAAGAGAGAGTAAAAATCAATGCCGGTCATTTATTTTTCATAGCATCCATAGATAATGTTAGACTAAGGGTGCTATCCCCTTTATAGATCTAACTCATAATTTGCTAATGTTAGGAACAATTGTTTATTCACTTGAACTACAAACCCCAGGAGAAAATCATTGTGGGATTTCCGCCTTTCATTACTATGAGTATGAAAACTCATAGTGCACAAGTTAAATTATTGAACAACATACCAAGTTCTTTGGAATCAATCTCTGTTGGCAGATCTCTCTTATAGTTTGCTCAAAGGCTTTTTATTAAAAAAAATTATATCCAGTTAATAATTAACTAAATGTATGATGATTTTATTTTACATTTCATTTTATCCAATCACTGCTTAAAGAGATTCATATAAGATGCAATGTGAACTGCATAAAATTGCTGTATAGACAATGTGACAGCAACATAATTTACTCTTCGTAAAGGGTATCTAGCCCAATAGGGATACCTTCTATTTCCAGGGTGGATCACATAGATTGCAGTTTCTGCAAGAAAAAATGACATGGGCAAAGCATAGCATAAAAAGCTGTGCTGGCTTTTGTTACAGTGGAATTCTTATATAAGGACCACAGAGGATTTCACACTGTGCTCTTAAATAACAGCAACAGAGAGAAACTCTATACATTTAAATCACTTTGGGCCATATGTATCAAAAAGAGTTTTGCGATTCTCAAATTGCGATTTTTAGCGAATCGCAATTAGAGAATCGCAAAATGCAATGTATGTAGGATTTGCTAAAAATTTTGCAAATCCTACATATTCCTTATTTGCGAATCGCAAATTGAGATTCGCAAATAAGGAATACCTTCCCATTCATTCCTATGGGCTAGGAGGCCCATAGGAATGAATGGGAAGACATTCTCAATTTGCGATTACCAATTAGAGAATCGCAAATTGAGAATGCAATTTCAAGGTTGCAAGGGTGCCAAAAGGACACCCTGTTGCACCCTGAAATATGCATGTGTGCACATTTTGCGCACATACATGTTCGACATATGGCACTTTTAAAAAATCAAAAAGTGCTTTTTAAAGAAAATCGCAAATTACCACCAACTTGAAGTTGGTGGTAACTTACAATTCCTTAAGGCCAAATAGAAAATTTCTGGTGCTTCCAGAATTGCATTTAAGGAATCGCAATTTGCAATTCCTTAATTGCATTCGCAAAATAGAGAATCGCAACTTTGCGATTCTCTATTTTGCGATGGCCTTTTGGGATGATACATCCCAAAAGGCTTTTCCCATTCGCAAACGGGCAGATTCTGAGAATCTGCCCGTTTGCTAAACGAGAAAAAGGCTTGATACATATGGCCCCAAGTCCTTAAACTTTGATGCTGCCTTTTCATTCAGACTTTCATGCTGATGTTCTTTACATTGAAAGTGTCCTGAATTACCTATTTTAATACTAAAAGACCAAAAATAGGGTTATTTGAAAAGGTTTATGTTGTTAAGATTTTAAACCCAAAATTAATAAATGTATAATGATACTGTCATAATTACAAACAACTATATCTCTGATTCTTATCAAATAAATTGAAAAATATTTATATAATTGGAATTTCATTAGAACGGCTTTAAAGTAAAAGAGGATTTGAGAATAGAATTAATACAGACATAGGCAAGTGAAAAAGAATTATAGTCATAAGTCTGAGACTAATTTGATTGATCAACATAGAACCCAAATATGATCAACCCTGTTGATTTATTGTGTTTGGAATTATATCACCAAAATTAACATACTACCTTTGCAATCCCTAAAGGTTATTTGAATAGAGTTAACACATTACTATCTTCCAGGTTCTTCTCATAATCTAAAACGGTTGAGATCCTTACGGGATCAGATCAAAATAAATATCATTGCATTAACATCAGAATACAATGCTCAGTTTACTTTGCTGCTCATTCTAAATATTGTGGTGGGTCCAAATATAATGGAAATATAAATTCAGAAAGACATGAGGGAGGAGTCAGTAATTCTTTGTCACAAAAAACAAGAGGCAAGATTCATATTGTGTGAACAATTAAATATTAAGTGGCCTATTGATAACCTGTATTTTGTATTATGTAAAGTAGTACTACCATAGAACTACTCACTTACTACAACATACTATTCAAAAATCTACGGATGGAGACTTCAGCCTCCACTTTCACCTCTCCTGTCTTTTCTCTTTGAGATTCCTGCTATGGTGTCAGAGAGATGTGCATATAGATATACATTTCAGTAGTAAAAATGGAAGGCACAATGCGTAGTGGCTTTATAAAATGGGGAATACTTACTACTAAATGGGTGAAATTTAGGGAAATGTAAGGAAGGCTATAGTGAGGAATGTGCTAATACAAACACACACCCACAAAAGGGTAAATCCATTGCTATTCACAAACTGCACTTATCAAGTTACTACAGCCCTAAAGGTGTGGAAAAACAGATGTTATTGTACTCCAGCCTAGGTTTGAGTACGTAAAGCATCACACACGTGGTCAACCATTATTACTTTCAACACACTCCATTAAAAAACAATGGAAGCAGAAATTTTGAACCAAAATTACATAATTACACCATTTAAAATATCTATCTATCTATCTATCTATCTGTCTGTCTGTCTGTCTATCTATCTACATCTCTCTATATCTATATATATATCTATATTTATATCTATATATATTATCTACTGGCGGTCGCCAGTAGATAGTTATAGTTAGGACCTATTTTCCATAGGAAATCCGCCACATTCTATTTGAAATAACTATTGCGTCGGTTGACGAATCTTCGCGAAATTTTCAAACTTTATGGCCCGCTCCGGTCCGCTCCTACCCTGAAAGTCTCAGGGTGATTCGTCAAGCGGGGGCCGAGAAAAAAGGGGGTCCCAAAACGTGTTTTCCCCATTCATTTTCCCATAGGAAACTTTAGACACGGCTACATCCCGAACTGCTGAACGGAATTACACCAAATTTGGCAAAGAGGTAGTTCTTGGTTCAGAAAGAACCCTTTTTGTTAAATGGTGTAAATCTGTTCAGTAGTTGCGGAGAAATTAAAAAATAAGAGTCAAAAATCAATTTCCCATAGGAAACTTTATGCAAGGCTACAGCCCGAACTGCTGAACGGAATTACACCAAATTTGGCAAAGAGGTAGTTCTTGGTTCAGAAAGAACCCTTTTGTTAAATGGTGTAAATCCGTTCAGTAGTTGCTGAGAAAATCAAAAGTAAAAACACATATATATCTGGGCGGAGCCTAACCACACATGTCATCGTGAGATCTGATTGACTGTCAGCACTTCATCCTGGAATTGCTGGCAGCCATCTTGGGACCAATATAAATGATAGTACCCCATTGAAATGCATTGTAGTGAATCTAAGATTTTGAGGGTTACCAAAAGGAGAACTATAAAGGGTGATAACAGACTTTAGTTACATTAGAATTCATTTGTTGATGGTACCATACTAATTTCAGGAATTGTGGTGTGTTCTAAGGTGATTTTACCCTGTGAAAAACCTTCTGCTGGGACATCATGAATCATGTTTGAGAGAAAACTATTTTCACATGCTTGTCCCATACAGTTTTGGAAGGTGCTCCAGAAGCTAAAATGAGAGCATATTTTCTGTAAATTCACATTATCTTTCTCAGTCATGTGAGAATGAAGTCTGACATTCTCAGTAAAACATGTACATCCAACAAGGGCAGAGACTGTCAGTTGATTCCTTTGTGTTCTACTGCAGCTTCCCAGAGTGTTCTAAAGAACAACTAGAGTGCTAACAGCCTTACTTATGACAAAAGTATGGCACACCAGAAGCCATCTTGATTGGAATAAACTGGTAACACTTAAAACATTTAATTTAAAAAGGAACAAAATGATGGGGTTCATCTTGTCATAGAAATTATGGTTAGTGCTCTGGAAAGAAAAATTAGGACATGTTTCAAGTGTGATCTCAAATATCTTCCTGTTATATTTCAACAGGAGCAGCCTGTCAGTTGATGCCTTTGTGTTCTACTGCAGCTTCCCAGAGTGTTCTAAAGAACAACTAGAGCGCTAACAATCTTACTTATGACAAACGTATGGCACACCTGAAGCCATCTTGATTGGAATAAACTGGTAACACTTAAAACATTTAATTTAAAAAGGAACAAAATGATGGGGTTCATTTTATCATAGAAATTATGGTTAGTGCTGTAGAAAGAAAAATTAGGACATGTTTCAAGTGTGATCTCAAATATCTTCCTGTTATATTTCAACAGGAGCAGCCTGTCAGTTGATGCCTTTGTGTTCTACTGCAGCTTCCCAGAGTGTTCTAAAGAACAACTAGAGCGCTAACAGTCTTACTTATGACAAAAGTATGGCACACCTGAAGCCATCTTGATTGGAATAAACTGGTAACACTTAAAACATTTAATTTAAAAAGGAACAAAATGCGGGGGTTCATTTTGCCATAGAAATTATGGTTAGTGCTGTAGAAAGAAAAATTAGGACATGTTTTAAGTGAGATCTCAAATATCTTCCTGTTATATTTCAACAGGAGCAGCCTGTCAGTTGATGCCTTTGTGTTCTACTGCAGCTTCCCAGAGTGTTCTAAAGAACAACTAGAGTGCTAACAGCCTTACTTATGACAAAAGAATGGCACACCTGAAGCCATCTTGATTGGAATAAACTGGTAACACTTAAAACATTTAATTTAAAAAGGAACAAAATGAGGGGGTTCATTTTGCCATAGAAATTATGGTTAGTGCTGCAAAAAGAAAATTTAGTGCATGTTTTAACCCTATTAGTGCCCATTGAAAATCCTTCAGTGCCAAGCCATTTAATGACTTTTTGGAGTGCTTTGATTTAACATGCTGTAATTTGTGTAATTATGATTATAATGTTGGGAAACTATATATTTTTGGTTTCAGTACTTCTTGTACTATTAATTTATATATAAAACATACATTTATAAAACACCCTGAAGTCACATGACACAATTCAAGATGGCCGCCAGGTGACTGTGAAAATGATAAGTGTAAGTGACCGCGTTGGTAGAGTAATACAAAAAATAGTGTTTTCCAAAAGCAGATACGCAGAAATATTTATTAGTCTGTTTGCTCACCCGGTAAAAAGGCAGATTTTGATTTTGATTTTGTTTTTTGTGTTTTTTATGGCTCTTTGTCATAATATGACATAGATATAAGGCACATACATTCTTTATGTTTTTCTATTGTTGTGCAGAATCTAAAGTTATAAGCCTAGCAGAATTCGTTCACAGAAGTAAAATGGATGTTTCAGAGACTACTGTTAGTAAATATATGAAAATAAATATTTTTGTTGCTTTTGACAGCACTTTACAAACTACAAAATGGCCGACATGCTGTTTCGTCTATTGATGTTTTTCATATAATGATCTCAGTCTTGTTATTGGAGATATGTTCAACATCTCAAAATGTATTTTCTGACTTGTATGCACAGTAGTGATGCATATTTTGTGAATAGTTGGCATATGATTTCATGCATAGACTCCTGAAGGTCACAGTCCTTGACCTTTGACCCTAAATGGTAGCTCCTGGAAGTGTGCAAAGGATGTATCTTTGTAACAGTGAAATTGCTTTTGCAAAGTGAGGTATCTTTGGAAAGGTCATTGTCTGATCTCACAGGTCAACTAGTCAAATTTTATAAGAGGTGAAAAAAACGTGACCTTTGACCCCTAAATACACATTTTTAACCTTTTTTTCTTTTTATTCTGTTACCCTTGGATCAATTTCAACAAGTGTGGCATTATTTGACTTGACATGCACAGTACTATCTTTTTCCTTGTTCAAATTATTATAGAGGTCATAATATTTGACCTTTGACCTCTATTTGCACTTATTATAGGTGTTTTAAGGTGTTTATTCCATTATGGTGAGATCATTTTTTACAAGTGTTGCAGCGTTTGAATTGTAGTGATAAGTACTTACATTTTTGTTCATTAAATTTGTGGGAGGGGGTCATGTGGTTTGACCTTTGACCTCTATTTTCACTGTTCTAAGTGTTTTATGGTCATTAATCCATTACTGTTAGTTCATTTGTTACAAATGAGGCTTTATTGGAGTTGTAATGATGAGTACTTACATTCTACTTAGTTACTGTGTTGGAGGAGGTCATGCTTTTTGACCTTTGACCTCTAATTATACTTGTTTAGGTGTATCAAGGTCGTTATTGCACTACCCTTGGATCATTTGTTACTAGTGTTGCATTATTGTAATTGTCTTGATAAATACTAGCGTTTTCATTGATTTAAATGGTGTCGGGGATCATGTTTGTTGACCTTTGACCTCTAATTACTCTTTTCTAAGTCTTTCAATGTCATTATTGTGTTACGGCTGGATCCTTCCTGCCCCTATGACCCCCCTATACCTCTACTTACCTCTGCTATCATTGGTCTCTCGCCTGCAATCTCCAGTGCCACGCCTGCAGCCTTTTTGTCAAAAGAAGAAACTCCATTGAGAAGCATTGGGTGCCTGACGCTTAATTGGCACCTTGCACTTGGCCACCCCTGTGCCGCTGGTGGTGTATGTTTGGGGCTTCTTTGAAGCCCCCCCTGTGCTTGTGCTAACCCCCAAAGCTTGGCACCTGCAACCGATCTACTTATCTGCAAGCACTGTGGTTCTAGGCACCCCCAGTCTCTATTGGAAAGCATTGGGCCAACCTCCGACCTTGACCTCTGCACCCAGCCGCCCCTGTGCCACTGGTGGTGCAGTTTTGGTACTCACCTTACCCTTTGCCCTAGCTGACCTTTGGTCCTGAAGACTCGAACTGTAAGTGTGGTATTTACCTGTTTAACCGCTATATTGTTTTCACCATAGGATATTGAACTGTTCTGAAAATATTCTGTCAACTTATGAAAGTGAAAAGTATTTTTATTTAAAAACGTACTTACCTGATTGTGAAGATCTTAGTTTTAAAATAAAAGACAAAGTATATCTTTCTAAAATTGTTGAGGATCTCCTTTTTGACCCCCTTACAATAATGAAAAGGCAAACACAAAAGAAGTCAGAACTTGGTTCGTAGTAAGCAATGCACTTTCAGCTGCATAAAGTAGGGCACGAGGATGAGTCCTCTTTTTCACAGCATGGCCAGAGAAACAGGGTTTCACACGGGAGAAAATGTGTACATGGGTCCACCACTTTGAGTGCGTAGGCAGCCAACAATTAAGTCTGACCCCGCTTCAGTCCCAATTGTACCTTTGCCTAGCAAAATGGAAAAATGGGAGGCTGCAGCTCTATAGGGAGCCTGAGAAGCCTATGCTGCAGCATGGATGTCCTGGAGATAAATGGTGCAGATACGGCTGTATTTAGCTCAACCTACTTTTTGACCATACGGCCTCCAGAGTTTACAAAACAGAGTTCATCTCCTCTTTGTGATGCATGATGAAATTGAGGATGTGAGTGCTCCTGCTAAATCATCATAGCCATTGGTATATGCTAAAATAGATTGTGGATGACCTGATACTGAGGCCTGCCTGGAGCCCACCGAGGTGAGATATCCCTTAGAATTTGCGCCACTGCCCTACATCATATACGGAGAGGTATCTGGGAGAGGCAGGCCTAAACCGGGAGGCCGAAGGAGGGGCATGTGGCAGCCATGATGGATGGACAGTACACACCTGGGAACTGTTGCTTGTGGGAGGTGACACTCTGCGCGATGCTGCCTTTGTGGAAGTGAAGACCAGATACCATAGGACAACACTGAGGGTCTACAGGGACGGGCCTGTGTGTTTGAATGTAACTGAAGACTTCTGCTTCAGGTGGCTATTCTCTTACTGCTGTGCTCAACCAGACTACCCACTGTTGTGCAGTGAGGAACTTTGACTACAGAAGGTGCCTGAGATCGATGGAGGGATGTCCTGATCTGCCTGCTAAACAGAAACAGAGCATTGCAGTCACGGGTGCCTACGGAGATGGGAATTTCTTACAGTGGACCGATGGCTTTAACTGCTCTCTGGTGTAAAAACGAGTGAGAGGCACTCTACTATACTGTGGTGCATAGGCAAGGGTCTGATTATTTGGGTCCGGAGCCCTCCCCTTACTCCCCTTTATTTTACAAAGTTGTACCACAGAGTTGGCGGAGGTCTGCTCTCTTGCTGGCCTGACTCAGTGCCCGTTCCCTAGAAGGAAATAGAACTCTCCTTGCCTAGTGGAGAACACTACTGCCGACCCTGAGCCTACTTCTATAACTACAAAAACTTGCGACAGAGTTACTATGGGTAAGATAAGGTCAAAACAGCCAACAATGCAGCCCAGTTCTGAGAAGTCCCCCCCGCAGTGCTGGTTATGGATATCCATGATACACCGGAGCCTTCTATGCAACTTTACTTTGACAAGGTGCTGGCTGCCATAACGGATACCAAGCTAACACTCCAGCAGGAGGTCAGTGCTGTGTCGATGGGGTTGGGTTTGATCCGGGCAGAACACCGCAAACTAGCAGATCGGATGGATATGGTTGAAAATTCTCTGAGTGAGTTACAGCTAGAACAGAAGGCACTGAACCCTAATGTAGAGGACCTCACAGAGAGAATGTGTGTCCTGGAACGGCGCGCAGAAGACACGGAGGGGCCTAACCAGCGCAATAATAACTAGTGGACCTACTGCGCTTTGATGCCAGTTTGCATAAACTGGACAATGGTATTTGGCCAGATAAACATGTACAAACCCGACTCAGGGAGGCCAGGGAACTCTAACGAAACAATGGAGCGCTTACAGTGCCACGCCTATAAAGAATACATAGCGTGGGCGCGTGACGAGGAGGGTAGACCTGGTAGTTGTTGGCATGGCTAATTAGACCTGAGTCCCGAGGGACACCCATCACCCAAATCAGTTTGGATGACAATACACCAGTCTGTGCCCCTGGTGAGATTAATATGGCATTCCAAGTATACTATGAATCCTTATATGGACGACCAGACTCGTTAGACCAGCATGGCCTGGCAGCATTTTTTGAGAGCCGGTGTGGGATGGTGGTCGACACAGGTTGCCAATGGAGACTCTTCGATGCTCTCCCATTGACGGGGGCTTGGGAGCCCCTGACTTCAAAATGTATTATTTGTCCGCCCAACTACAGTGGGTGGCACAGTGGCCCGCTGGTTCCTGCCGGGAGGAAACGGGCCTGACGGGTAGATTTACTCCTCAAGAAGCATTACTAGAGAAGCTTCTGGCTTGAAAGGCTGACCTCCTGGGGCCGGGGATTCTGTTGTCTGTGGTCCTGGAGTTTTGGAAGCGATTTATACGGCAAACAGCTGGGAACCCACTATACGGCCCAGAATTACCACTGATAGGATTGTTTGTTGTTATAAGTTTACCCTTTGTTTTATTGTTTTGTTGAATGGCCACTGCAATAGTTCCTATCTTAGACACACGTGGAGCACTGCAAAATGGCAAAACATCTTATACAGTTTCCTGGTATCCTGGAAAGTCCCATAGAGGTATTTTACGCACAGGAAGAATAAATGACTGACATTAAGGTATCTGGATAAATACGTCAGACAGGCATAATCAGTAACCCATGGACACATGTTCAAACGCTGTGGTACCACCAGCCGGGGATGCATCTGGGGTCATATCTCAAACTGGGGATAACAGTTAAGGTGATTGATTACATCCTTGTGAAGTGCTATGAATATATGATTGGAATGTATGTTGTAAAATGCCAATAAAGCTATGTTCAAAAAATAACATTCTTGGCAGAGCCAGGAGACACAAAACAGGAGCAAGGTTGCCTTGAACCAACTGAACAAAGTGGTGCTGTGGCTCTGCTGGCAGCAAACGCACCTCAGTGAGGGCATTAGCTCAAGGCAAGCTGCAAAGCATGTACCTACAAACTTTCCCCAGTCTAAACATGTGTTGTTGATGGTTGTCGAAGTGCCCGGTTCACCTAGAAGGGGAAAAAGAGAGAGGGTGTGCCTACAACCTGTCCCTGTACTAAACATTCTTGGCACAGCCAGGAGACACAAAACGAGAGGGAGGTTGCCTTGAACCAACTGTACAAAGTGGTGCTGTGGGTCTCCTGCCACCAAAACCACCTCAGTGAGGGCATTAGCTCAAGGCAAGCTACCATAAAGCTACAAGCTGTCCCTAGGCTAAACATGTGTAGTTGACGGTTGTTGAAGTTCATGGTCCACCTAGAAGGGGAAAAAGAGAGAGAGTGTGCCTACAACCTGTCCCTGTACTAAACATTCATGGCAGAGCCAGGAGACACAAAACAGGAGCGAGGTTGCCTTGAACCAACTGTACAAAGTGGTGCTGTGGCTCTGCTGGCAGCAAACGCACCTCAGTGAGGGCATTAGCTCAAGGCAAGCTGCAAAGCATGTACCTACAAACTTTCCCCAGTCTAAACATGTGTTGTTGATGGTTGTCGAAGTGCCCGGTTCACCTAGAAGGGGAAAAAGAGAGAGAGTGTGCCTACAACCTGTCCCTGTACTAAACATTCTTGGCACAGCCAGGAGATACAAAACGAGAGGGAGGTTGCCTTGAACCAACTGTACAAAGTGGTGCTGTGGGTCTCCTGCCACCAAAAGCACCTCAGTGAGGGCATTAGCTCAAGGCAAGCTACCATAAAGCTACAAGCTGTCCCTGGCTAAACATGTGTAGTTGACGGTTGTTGAAGTTCCTGGTCCACCTAGGAGGGAAAAAAGAGTATGTCTATAACCTGACCCTATGCTCCTCTTGTTGAAAGATTAAGAACTAGATCCGGATTCCTAGAGGGTATACCAAGATGCTTCCCAGGAGGCCCACAGATTTGGTATACCTTCTAGTCACGGACTTACCTGAATGATGTTTCTTTGGCAACATCCAACAGTCTTGCCAGCGTGACGTGATTGTTCATCTGCTTCACCTTCATCGCAGACACCATCAAAGTGTTCTCATGAGTACAGTTTCCACCATATGAAGAAAAAACATAATTTAATGATTAAGTACTACTAGTCACACATCCCCCAATCACACCCATTCATTTCTTTTATACTCACCCTCTTACCACGCAGAGTTGGATAGTAAGTAGCACTTTCAGAGGCAAAGCATCCCATCAGAAACTCTCATGCAGAACATGGTTGATATTAGTAGAACCATGTAGTGCTAAACCAAGGGCAATCAAATCACTACCAAAAGACATAGGTCACCCTCTCTCACCCCCACATCAAACGTGACTGACTTGCCACTGGTTTCTATCCACCCACCTGTCAGTCAACACAGTATGCTTCTCCGTATCCTTTTCTGTTAAGTTAGACTGCTATTTCTTATGCAGAGTAGAGCAGTTCTATTTACTCTGCACTGTCCGCTAGGTCATGCAAGGCTAAGCTCATTGTTTGTCCAAGCTAAGATCAAAAGATAATCTAGAAGGCAGGGTCCTGTTCTGTGACTAACAACCCATCTGACAATCTCCCTTACAACAAGATACCAATGCTTGCTTCAGGTCACCAAACAAGTCATGTAGCAAGAGGCACAAAGTCAGATGCCTATGCAGGATATCAGATATCCATGTTATGTTATGTTATTCCGGAAGGGTATCCCGGTGCTGAAGCAGGAAATGTTTAGGGCAGAGTAGGGGCTAGGTGAAGCACCACCACTCATGGCAACATGATCACTCCTTTGAAATCATATACCATCTTTATGCTGATGACACGCCAATCTTTTTCTGCTTTGCCAGATACAATCTCTCCCCCAATCAAAAACATCTGGCTGCGACTCTAGCTGTTGCTCCATTTCATAATGCTCAAGTCATTTGAGAATTAAATCATCTGCGTCATGGCCCCATCAGTCTCTGTAACCCACTTAATTTCTATCAACTTCTTCCTGACATCCTGTGATCTTCCCTCTCCTCCAGGAAGCTGGGTATTCCCTTGAACAGCAGTCTCCTGTTGTCATTATTATTTACCTAGAACTACAAGAACTGCAAGATTCCAACTATTCACCACCAAGAGATCACGTAAACACAGTCCTTCCTGACAGGCAAAAGCATTATCTCTGTGTGAGTCAAGGGGATATTAGAATGCTTCAAGCACGTGCTATTAGCTCTTTCTCAATGCACATCACTCCCTCAATATAGAAGGGAGGGTGTTGGATTTGGAAGATGGCACTGCGCAGTCCACGAAAAGAATTGATCGGATGGAGAAAATACTCAAGTCAGTTGCCTTGTAGAACGAGGACTTGGAAGTGAGCAGCAGGCGCAATGCCATTCGCATTTTAGGGGTCCCGGAGTCCACCAACATGGGGTGAATGGACTTATTTGTTGAAAAACTACTTACTGATCTTTTAGGCAAAGACTCTTTCACTCCCACCTTTTTAGTAGAGCGGGCACATCGTTCCCTCGGCCCTAGGCCCAATCTGGGGTGTCCTCCCAGGCCTATTATCGCCCACCTGCTGAACTTCCGAGACAGGGACATGGTACTTAGACTGGCTAGGGAAAATGGCGCCACGACCTGGCAGGGCTCTACTTTGGCGCTGTTCCCTGACTTCACAGCTATGGCCCAGGAGGCGAGAAGAAAGTACACTGGAGTGAAGGCCATGCTCTGTAATCTGGGCCTGCGTTATGGTATGATATACATGGCGCACCGCCGGGTGGACGTGGATGGCAGGTCCAGAATCTTTGATACCCCAGCGGTGGTCCAGGCTTTTTGCCAAGACAATAAAGCAAATTCCAGTGGAAAGGTCAAAGATCCAACCAGGGGCTCCCCATCGCACAGCAGTTCGGTAGCTAGTGGTGAACTTTTTTCATCGGAATGATTATAGTACTGTATCCTGTACACAAAACTACTCTTTTTTCTACATACTTTATTGCAGTTAGGGCTATTGCATATACTGTTAATGTTTATGATTCTAAATAATTGGGCGTGCGGCGTGGTGTTGCCTCGCCCCTATTGTTGTATCACCTTTAATCTTCTATTTCGGTTGGAATGTACGTGAAACTGACTCCTTATTGCTATATATTACGTTCCCATGCTACATTCTACAGGGTTGTTAATGGGGATCTTCCCTGCTTGGGTTTGGGCAGGGATGGGTGGGGGGGTGCGGGGTGGGAAGATTAGTTTCATGGGGGTTCTATTGCGCACAGAGTTAAATGTACACCATGATGAGACTAGTTCTTGTTGTCACGCACACACACGATCAGGTTTGAACTGTTGTTATGACCGCCGGGGGTAGGCTTTCCACATTTTCGGAACTTACATTAATCACTTGGAACGGGTGGGGACTTAATAATGTTAGAAAAGGGAAGCAAGTGTTGCAGTATCTACAGCGACACCAAGTAGATGTCGCCTTTTTACAAGAGACGCACCTGCCAAAACTTACCTCCACTGGCTTTGCATCATCCTGGGGCCCCCATCGTTATTTTGCAAATTACAGTACATATGCTAGGGGACTGCAGTGTTGCTACATAAGCGTTTGCCCTTTCAGGTGGAAAGTGTTCGTAACGATGGGGAGGGTCGCTATACAATGGTATCGGGGCACTTAATGGGCTACCGGGTGGCCTTTGTTTGTGTGTATGCTCCAAATATTGACAACCCAGTATTTTTCATGACCTACACACGCAACTATTGCAGCTTGACGCAGAGTACATTTGTATGGGTGGTGATTTTAATTTGTTGTTAGACCCAACAATAGATAATACGTCTGGCTCCTCTGATCCTAAGCCGCGAGCTCGTTGTGCATTATTGGAGCTTTGTGACTCACTGAAGTTGGTGGACGAGTGGAGACTCTGCCGCCCCGGGGAAACAGCCTGCATTCATTACGCGGCTCAATATATAACCTGGACCAGGCTAGATTTCTGGTTGGTGTCCCCAAATCTAACTTCTTGGTACCGGGAGACGAAACACCTTCCCAGAACGCTCTCGGACCACTCCCGGTGGTTCTCAAGGTTAGGATCCCTAGGCCAGAGGGCTGCGAAAGGCAGTGGAGGTTCCCGGGTCAGGCTCTGATGGACGCGGTGTTCAATGCTGAGCTCCGTTCAGCTATCATAGAATACTTTGAGTTAAATAAAGGTTCAGTGCAGAAGTGGGCCGAACTATGGGAAGCATTTAAATCCTATATCCGGGGAGTCTGTATTGCAAAACATTCGGGGGTGTGGAGAGATCTAAGGGGCACATTATCACGCATTGAACAGCAGCTTGAGGCACTTGACAAGGAGCACATGGCACACCCTGCCCAGGCCGAGCGTAACCGCCGATTGGCACTCCTACTGGAGTTCAGGGAAGCAGCGGAACGGGAGACGCTTTTTTGAGCAAATACGCCACCGCTCGGCGTTATGGCAAGGGGGACCGGCCGAACCGCACCTTGGCACGGCTCCTGCGACCGGTCAATCTTGTATTCCCTGTATCCGTTCCTCTGATGGCAGGACACTGATTGATACCCGGGAGATACGAGACATATTCCTAAAATACTATACTGGGCTGTATTCTTTGCGCGCTGCGCCCAGTGACGAGGACCGTAATGGCTACTTGTCTGAGATAGCACTTGTTTGGCTCGAAAAAGTGATGCAAGAGTTCTTGGCGGAACCGTTTTCCGCTGAGGAAATCATAAGCGCTATTGATGCCATAAATGGCTCGACTGCCCCGGGTTAACTGATAATTTTTATAAAACTTACAAGGACCTATTAGCTCCATATCTGCTTGAGGTGTATGGTAAAGCACTGGAGAGCAAAGCATTGCCGCCCACGCTGCGTGCTGCAGTAATAATCCTATTACCCAAACCGGGGAAAGATCCTCTCATGTGTGGATCATATAGGCCATTATCGCTTCTAAATCTCGATTATAAAATCCTGGCCAAAATGATTGCACTGAGGTTGGCCCTTTTGTTAGAACGTATCATCTCACCGGCCCAGTCGGGGTTTGTCCCCCTTAGGTCAACAGCATTAAATCTCCGAACTCTGTTTACGGTCCTACATAGGATATCGCCAGAGGTTCCTGCCTGCCGTGTTATTAGATACTGAAAAGGCCTTTGATTCCTTAGAGTGGCCTTTTTTTCTTACGGTCATGAAGAGGATGGGAATGCCTAAAGGATTTGTTGAGGTCACTTCACTTCTATATACCTCCCCCACTGCCCTACTCCGACTAAATGGTACTTTGGGGCAGATCTACAAGAAAGTGCCGCAGCGTGGCGCTGCAAGCCCTTTGGCTGCGCCACGCTGCGGCACTTTCAGAGCACAGGAATGCGACATATTTACAAGAATATGTCGCATTCCTGTGCTCTCCCCTGCGCTGGCGCACAAACAGCTGCCAAGCGCCGGCGCAGGCACCCTTGCACCATGGTGCAAGGATGCCTGCGCCATGGGGAGATTGTTTCTGTGCAGGAAGGGGCACCTTTCTGCACAAAAACAATCAGTACAGGCTTTTCCTCTTTCAATGCGTGCTGCAGAATGCAGCACGCATTGAAAGAGGAAACGAGGAGAAATGAAAACATTTCTCCTCGGTGCGCCTCAGCTACGCCACCTCTAGGGTGGCGTAGCTTTCAGACGCATCTCCAGAGTTACGATTTCTCGTAATTCTGGAGATGTGTCTTGTTCCATGGGTGTTGCGTGGGAACACCCACAGCAACACCCATGGAACGCCCCTTCACCGCAAAGTGCTGCGTGTGAAGGGACGGTATTTACAAGGAGAGGAAAAGTCACGCATGGTGGCTTTTCCTCTCCTTGTAAATATCGAGGAGCCCCCTGCGCCACCAGTACGTCACGAAAAGTGACGTACTGGTGGCGCAGGGGGCTTGTAAATCTGCCCCTCAGTCTTTGCAGTTTTGCCTCTCCCATGGCACGCGGCAGGGATGCCCGCTCTCTCCGTTGCTATTCATAATAGTGCTTGATCCATTAGTTTGACACTTTCAGGAAAGGCATCTACATAGAGGCCTCCAGTCAAGACAGGTCCTCTATTAATTTCACTTTATGCGGATGATGTTATCCTTTATGTCCGACATCCAGAGGAGAATTTAGAGCCACTAATTAGGGAAATCATTCGATACAGGGGGTTCTCTGGACTTGGCATCAATTGGGGCAAATCAGTGATTTTCCCCCTAATGTCTAGCACTATCAAATGGGATTGCGGGTTTCCGTTGAATGGTGCGAGGAGTCGACAAGATATTTAGGAATTCAGATACACCGGGACTCTCATCAGCTTGTAATGCTAAACTATGGCCCAGCTATTTACAAGCTTGAGCAGCAGATAGAGCGCTGGCAAAAACTTCCCTTATCAATGGCGGGCCGAGTAGCAATCATAAAGATGGTGGTACTCCCTAAATTCTTGTATCTATTTCACAATATCCCCATCCCACTCCCCAACAGTTTTTTTTTTTAAACTATCCAATCCCACCTTACCAGACTTGTTTGGGGAGGGAAGAGGGCCAGAGTTGGCTAGGACACATTGACCCTGCCATATGAGAGGGGAGGGCTCGGAGTCTCAAACTTCCAGGTCTACTATTTGGTAGCTCAATGTAGCTTTGCACACTCCTGGTATTACCCTGATGCATGGATTCCCTATGCGAAACCTGAAGCTGACTTGGTATTGCCAGCTCCGTTGAGAACAGTCCTGCCGCGGGTTTTCCCTCGGGACCCCCGCAACATTCAAACAGTCTCAACGACAAGTTGGGCCTAGCATAAGTTGGCACGAGTGACGGGCGGGTGTGTAGTTTACTCGTCTGAGATACCATTGAGCAACAACCCATGGCTCCCCGTCACGTAGGAGAAATTGGTACAGTGTACTCTTGATTCCTACTCCCTGGAGAAGTTCGGGGAATTGTTTCCGGGGGGACATGTGTTCAACACTACGGAGGATGAGCGGTTCAGGGGTGCCACTTTTATGGATCAATTTGTCTTATGCAGACTTCGTTGAGCACTTAGAGAGAGGATTGCTAACTTCCCTTTGGAACTTTACAGAGCTTCCATGGCTCTGGTTCCCGGCAGAGGTGCCGGAATTAGAGAAGCATGGGAGCGGGATTTAGATCACACAATACAAGACTCACAGTGGGCATATTGTTGTTCTCAGACAAAGGAGGTTTCACTTAACAGCAGACACAAGTTGATTCATTTCAAATATCTGTGGAGGACATACATGTCGCCGGCAAAAATCAACTCCTTAGACCCAGATAGGTCAAATAACTGCCCGAAGTGTGGGGCCCTCATGCCGACTTTGCACATATGACATGGAACTGTGCAAAAATAGGAGAATATTGGAGGTCCATTTATGCGCTCTTGTCGCACATGATAGGACAGGAGATTGTACCCCTTCCGGAGGTCGCGCTGTTGGGTTATGTACTTGGGTTCCCGAAAAAATTGCAGAAATTCACAGCAATTGCCTTACTCCTTGCAAAGAGGGAAATTGCTATGAACTGGGGAAACAAGGTCACCCCCACAACTAATGCCTGGTTGGCAAGCCTCACATACTGTAACACTAATTGTGATCTGTTTGCGTCTTTGCATCCCTCTGCTTCCAGGCCAAAAGACATTTGGCATCCCCTGAAGGCCCACCTCCTTCGAATTAGCTCCACCCTTCCAGCAGCACAACCTGCAGGTATTGTCCCCACTGGTCTGGGTTAAGTTTAATTTTGATGATGTTTGTTTTATCATGCTGCTGTTTCTTTACGATGTCTGAGCTGTGTAGACCGGGGTTCTCTGACAGGAACCGACCAAATGTGTATTTTTGAAAGTCTTAAGGTGTGGGAGAAGATATGCAAATTGTTTGAACGTGCTCTTGCACTCTGGTGTGTGGACCAAGGATGAATTACTCTTTTACAAACACTTGTTGTAATTACTCTGTCATGGTGTATGAAAATGTCATTTCTTCATTGTGCGCATTAATAACAAAAAGGATAAATAAAGTTAAAAAAAAAAACATCCACAAAACATCGCCAAACATTCAATCTGCGCCAGCTCACAACATTCATGATACTCTTACAAATCCCCCCAAACACCTACAATCACACTCACCAGCCAGGTACAAACATTCACACCACACACCCTAAACAGCTAAATAGCACCCCAATCGCCCTGAAGACACTACGATACACCTAGAGATACCCTCATACACCCAAAAGAACAAAGACCAAGACCTCAGACATGACCAACATCACAGACATCCACATACATATCCACAGAGAGCAACACCCAGTCTAACATATCACAAACCAGTACATATAAAGCAACACTTATGAATACTCAAATACTCTCACAATGTATATACTGTGCTATTTGTAATGGGAATCACCTCCCTCTTTCCGCTTGTTTCAGCATAAGGGAAGGAAGGGGTTGATGGGGCGAGGCACAAGATCACAGAAACTCACCTGAGTGATAAAACCACCTACCTTTTCACCAGACTCTCCTCGCACAACACAGCCTTGTGAATACATAGCTCCTTCCAACCCAACAAGGTCTGCAAATTTTAGTCTGTGAGGATGTTTCATTTTTGTAAAAATGCTTGACTGCCACAATAATACATTTTCGAAACCTGGGGAAAGTGCAGGTCCAGCCTGACACTTTTCCTACAAGTAAAACATAATACAGCAAAGTGTACCTTGAAAATATGCAGCAGGAAAATCCGGCTGCCCTTTTGCTTTTTGCAAATTTTAAATATGTAATAGTGCATTAAAATGTTACATGCATCTATTTTTGCAAATGGGTAGGAAACCAAGCTTCTCAAGAGTAAACAGAGGCCGGTTGCTTCCGTGGTCTGCAGTTGGGCCTCGGTTTGCAAATACTAGTGTGTCTTTGTATGCATTAGATGTCTAGTCAGCAAAAAAATAAGTAGCATGATTGCGATATCAAACAATAACATCTAACACAGTAAAAAAAAACTCACATACAACTACCTATGCCCATATTCATATGATAGGTAGTAGGTAATAGGAGCCAGGTGTCTGTAGCCACACTGGTCTCGTCATGATGTTTTGTACAAGCAGATTCCTTGGAGCTGCTAAATGATAACAACTTGTGACATCAGGGAGATAGACACATGAAGTGCTATCTCAGAAACTGGCTGAGCATTCTGTGCCTTTTTCATCCCTCAGCTGGTATGACACGGTGCAAGACTCTTAGGGGCAGATTTACAAGAAAGTGACGCATCCGTAGAGATGCGTCACTTTTCCTGCGCCACCCTGGGAAACCCTTGCCACACCATTGATGCGCCGTATTTACAATACGGCGCACCATGGCGCAAGGATTGACAGATGCGTCAGAAATTCTGACGCATCTGTTGGGGCAAAAGTCACGCATTGCTGGAGTCGTGTCGCAAGCACGGCGCAACTCCAGCAATGTGTGTTGAGGCCTATTCTCACTACAATGCGTCACAGGCGTAAGGTTTTGACGCAGTAGCATCCTAAAAGTGGCGCAGTGAAATCTTGTAGATTTCACTGCGTCACTTTACGAGGCCTTCCTGCGTGGGAACGCCCACCCTGCATACATTATACCTGACGCAGGAATAATGTGACGCAGGGCTTTACAACGTGACGCATCTCCCTAGATGCGTCACATTGTAAATAGGCCGCATTTTTTGCGCCGCCGTTGCGTCAAAAAAAGTGATGCAATGGCAGCGCAAAAAGGCGCAAGGGGCTTGTAAATCTGCCCCATACAGTCTGGAGCATATTTCATTGCTGCTGGTAATTACTCAGCCCACCTCCCTCACCCAAACTTCGTCCATCTTGTCACTGTGCCTGCTCCTTACATACCACCTGAATTCACAAAAAACATACAGGTCTTTCCGAAAAACGTAGTCTGAAGCCTATCAACAAACACGGCCATAGTATTGAAAACACATGCTTTCGTCCTTCCATCCATCCTACATGAAATAATTAAACTAGTTGCCTCCCCATGTGTTCAAGTTGCATACAGTTGAAGCTGCAAAAACATGTACATGGCACAACTTGGAAAAGTGTGAAACCACAGCTTTCAACCCAGAGCCTTTCGTTTGTAAAGCTGCTTGATAGGAAATACCGGTGTGGAAGCAGCAAATTGTGTTTTCATTTCATGAGAGAGATCTTTACTCACATAAATCGTTCTTACTGATAAGCTTGTCAGGTAAGACAGGCCGAGATAATTGCACAACCACTAAAATTAAATCATAGCCAAGTATATCTTCAGTTTGAAGAGGTCAGATTGCAAAAGCACGTTCTATAGAAATGTACCTATTAGTGCATGAAAAAATACTTGTGTCACATGCATGCATCACCGTCCTCATTTTCGCTGCTATTACTTGATCCCTTCATATTTTATAATATATTCACTGCACACTTTGATGCTCGAATTTTATCACAAATATTTTTAAAATATCGACCTGCATGATTCAAGGTAATGAAAGTATGATGTGCCCTGCTCCATTCATGTTGCAATCCCTGATTACTCTATTTTGTGCTGCCCCATAAGCACATTGCTACCTCCACCCCTGCCACACATTTATGACACTTCAATACAACTCTAAAACTTGCCTGCTCACGCTATTTTCATTGGGGCCATGCTTACAAGGCCTGCTGCCACTGCTGTAATACGAGAGAAAGGAATGGACGAAGCTATAATACATAGCTGTCAAGGTTTCAGGTTATGAGTGACATTTCAGCGACTATGAGTTCTCACGAGATCATGAAGCAATTTAGACGAGGTAAACATAAATAATATAAAAAATTACACCCGTTTGAGCAATGAGAAACTAAGAAGTCACAGAACTAAAGTGGGCCAACGGCAGGCAGCTAAAAACTGAGCAGAGCAGAGTCAGACTGCGTGACTGCACAGTTCTTAGAACTACAGGCAGCTCAGAATAATTGAAGCATTAATGTTATTTATTCAGAGCAGTCTTCACCCACATTGCCCCCTGGATCCTCCTTGCCACAAGCAATCAGTCAAGTCAAAGGCTGTGAGGCCCCAGCATGAAAAACACAGACCTCAGCTGTAATGTCTCCGTAGCAGACTTGTTGCTGTCACCTGTGCTCGAGTCTTGCCTACTCAGTGCTGCATGTAGTGCGGTAGTCGGACTCACTGTGCAGACATCTCGTGCAATGGTAGCAGGCTCAGTGTCACTATTATTGGGTCAATCCGCTGCTCCATGTGTGCAGCTGCCTGTTTCCCAATTGTTTCCGTCTTCCGTCTTCCGTCTGGAGCTTTCGGTGCTACGTGTTCAATAAAATAACATTCATAAGTAAAATGCAAACCATAGAGCCTTTTTCTATGTATGGGCTGTTAGAATCAAATCAGAGGGGTGGCGCAGACAGTCGTGCTCAGACCGTGACTGCAAGCCTGGGCAGCCGGCCTGTGCCTTTTGAAATAACCGTGGCGCGGTGGTACTGGCATGGAAGGCAGCAGGTGAGTTGGAACAACTTTTGCAAAATTGATTCTAACAGTCCATACACAGAAAAAGGCTCTATGGTTTTCATTTTACTTACGTAGCCGGAAGGCGGAAACAATTGGGAAACAGGCAGCTGCACACATGGAAATGCAGACTGACCCCATAATAGTAACAGAAATGGGAAAAAGGGTGGGAGTATTTGGAGGAATGAAAATAAAGGAGAATACTCGTGTAACCCAAGATTCAAAAGTAAAGTGAATGTATTGTTTGGGAAATAAATGAGCCCTACCTGCGCTGGTTTCTGTATGTCTGCAGTTCAAACCCAAAACGATTCAGTCAAGTCACGCGCTCACACTGGTTGCACTGTCTCTGGGGCTGATGGCAGATTAGAACAACGTCTCTATCTGCGCCCTCTAGTGGTCTAGAAGGACCAGTGCAGCTTTCAGCAGACTGGTTTCTATCCTGTAAACATGATTTCTCCGCAACTTTTAAAGACGAAATATCTGCAAGTCTGACAGAATATGGAGGAATACAGCTCTGTGAAGAAAGAGGGAGATGTTCCTGAGTGGAATTAGAGGTTAGTTTCGATTTTCAAGAGGCATAGCAGGAAATAAACCCCTCCCAAATGAGTGTCAGCTCATGGGCCGATCAGATCGGCCTGAGCACTTTCACTTTTAACACAGGGCCGATTAGATCGGCCCGTGGCACTTCTTAGGTTAAGTGAGATCTCAAATCCTCTTCTATTTCATTAGAAAATTCTGACATGCAGACTGAAACAATCACTTTCAATACCAGCAGTAGACTTCCAGTTAACTCCTTGGTGAGCAGTAGATTTACTACAGTGATCTAATGAACAACTAGAGTGCTAACATTCTGAATTTATGGCAAATGTGTGACACATCTGAATGCCGTCTTGATGGAATCAAAGTAAAAAACTGAAAGCATTTCCTACTGAGGAGACTGCAGTAAATGAGGAAATTAGGAAACTTCATAACAAAGAAGTCTTCCAAGATGGCAACCAGTGAAAAAGAGCCCAAATGTAGCACAAATATTACCCAGATGTAGCCCACATATAGCCCAATGACAAAAGTGTGCAAAACACTTTTTATTTTTAGTTTTTTTGCAGTTTTATGTAGTGCAGACTGGTCAGGTATTGGAGCATTGCATCTTAAAATATGACCCCCCTACAGTACAAAAACACAACTGCACTACCCTAAACCCTAAAACACTACCCCCAGCATGACCCCCTACACTACACAAACACCACTGCACTACCCTAAACCCTAAAACACTACCCCAACACCACTGCACTAACCTAAATCCTAAAACACTACCCCCAGCACGACCCCCTACACTACCCAAACACCACTGCACTACCCTAAAACATGACCCCCTACACTACACAAACACCACTGCACTACCCTAAACCCTAAAACACTACCCCCAGCACGACCCCCTACACTACACAAGCACCACTGCACTACCCTAAATCCTAAAACACTACCCCAGCACCCTGAAACACCAGCCCAAGCACCACCCCCTACAATGCCCGAACACCACTGTACTGCCCTAAACCCTGAAACACCACCCCCTGCACCGCCCCCTACACTGCCCGAACACCACTGCACTGCCCTAAACCCTGAAACACCACCCCCAGCATGACCCCCTACACTGCCCGAACACCACTGCACAACTGCACTGCCCTAAACCCTGAAACACTACCCACAGCAAGACCCCCTACACTGCCCGAACACCACTGCACTGCCCTAAACCCTGAAACATCACCCCCAGCAAGACCCCCTACACTGCCCGAACACCACAGACCTAAACCAGGAATCACGACCCCCAGCACGACCCCCTACACTGCCCGAACACCACTGCACTGCCCTAAACCCTGAAACACTACCCCCAGCATGACCCCCATACTGCCCGAACACCACTGCTCTGCCCAAAACCCTGAAACACCAGCCCCAGCACGACCCCCTACACTGGCCGAACACCACTGCACTGCCCTAAACCTTGAAACACCAGCCCCTGCATGACCCCTACACTGCCCGAACACCACTGCACTACCCTAAACCCTGAAACATCACCCCCAGCACGACCCCCTACACTGCCCGAGCACCACTGCACTGCCCTAAACCCTGAAACACCAGCCCCAGCACGACCGCCTACACTGCCCGAACACCACTGCACTGCCCTAAACCCTGAAACACCAGCCCCAGCACGACCCCCTACACTGCCCAAACACCACTGCACTGCCCTAAACCATGAAACACCAGCCTCAGCATGACCCCTACACTGCCTGAACACCACTGCACTGCCCTGAACCCTGAAACACCAGCCCCAGCACAACACCCTACACTGCCCGAACACCACTGCACAGCCCTAAACCCTGAAACACCACCCCGTGCATGACCCCCTACACTGCCCGAACACCACTGCACTGCCCTAAACCCTGAAACACCACCCCCAGCGCGACCCCCTACACTGCCCGAACACCACTGCACTAAACCCTGAAACACCACCCCCTGCATAACCCCCTACACTGCTCGAACACTACTGCACTGCCCTAAACCCAGAAACACCATCCCCAGCACGACCCCCTATACTGCACGAACACCACTGCACTGCCCTAAACCCTGAAACACTACCCCCAGCAAGACCCCCTACACTGCCCGAACACCACTGCACTGCCCTAAACCCTGAAACATCACCCCCAGCAAGGCCCCCTACACTGCCCGAACACCACTGCCCTAAACCCTGAAACACCACCCCCAGCAAGACCCCCTACACTGCCCGAACACCACTGCACTGCCCTAAACCCTGAAACACCAGCCCCAGCACGACCCCCTACACTGCCCGAACACCACTGCACTGCCCTAAACCCTGAAACACCACCCCCTGCACGACCCCCTACACTGCCCGAACACCACTGTACTGCCCTAAACCCTGAAACCCCACCCCCAGCATGACCCCCTACACTGCCAGAACACCACTGCACTGCCCTAAACCCTGAAACACCACCCCCTGCATGACCCGCTACACTGCCCGAACACTACTGCACTGCCCTAAACCCTGAAACACCACCCCCAGCACGACCCCCTACACTGCACGAACACCACTGCACCGCCCTAAACCCTGACACACTACCCCCAGCAAGACCCCCTACACTGCCCGAACAACACTGCACTGCCCTAAACCCTGAAACATCACCCCCAGCAAGACCCCCTACACTGCCCGAACACCACTGCCCTAAACCCTGAAACACCACCCCCAGCAAGACCCCCTACACTGCCCGAACACCACTGCACTGCCCTAAACCCTGAAACACCACCCCCAGCATGACCCCCTACACTGCCCGAACACCACTGCTCTGCCCAAAACCCTGAAACACCAGCCCCAGCACGACCCCCTACACTGCCCGAACACCACTGCACTGCCCTAAACCCTGAAACACCAGACCCAGCACGACCCCCTACACTGCCCGAACACCACTGCACTGCCCTAAACCCTGAAACACCACCCTCAGCATGACCCCCTACACTGCCCGAACACCACTGCACTGCCCTAAACCCTGAAACACCAGCTCCAGCACGACCCCGTACACTGCCCGCACACCACTGCACTGCCCTAAACCCTGAAACACCAGCCCCAGCACGACCCCGTACACTGCCCGCACACCACTGCACTGCCCTAAACCCTGAAACACCAGCCAGCCCCAGCACGACCCCGTACACTGCCCGCACACCACTGCACTGCCCTAAACCCTGAAACACCAGCCCCAGCACGACCCCGTACACTGCCCGCACACCACTGCACTGCCCTAAACCCTGAAACACCAGCCCCAGCACAACCCCGTACACTGCCCGAACACCACTGCACTGCCCTAAACCCTGAAACACCAGCCCCAGCATGACCGCCTACACTGCCCGAAAACTACTGCACTGCCCTAAACCCTGAAACACCACCCCCAGCAAGACTACCTACACTGGCCGAACACCGCTACACTGCCCTAAACCCTGAAACACCACCCCCTGCACGACCCCCTACACTGCCCAAACACTACTGCACTGCCCTAAACCCTGAAACACCACCCCTCAGCACGACACCCTACACTGCCCGAACACCACTGCACTGCCCTAAACCCTGAAACACCACCCCCAGCACGACCCCCTACACTGCCCGAACACCACTGCACTGCCCTAAACCCTGAAACACCACCCCCAGCAGGACCCCCTACACTGCCCGAACACCACTGCACTGCCCTAAACCCTGAAACACTACCCCCAGCAAGACCCCCTACACTGCCCGAACACCACTGCAGTGCCCTAAACCCTAAAACACCACCCCCAGCACGACCCCCTACACTGCCCGAACACCACTGCTCTGCCCAAAACCCTGAAACACCAGCCCCAGCATGACCCCCTACACTGCCCGAACACCACTGCACAGCCCTAAACCCTGAAACACCACCCCGTGCATGACCCCCTACACTGCCCGAACACCACTGCACTGCCCTAAACCCTGAAACACCACCCCCAGCGCGACCCCCTACACTGCCCGAACACCACTGCACTAAACCCTGAAACACCACCCCCTGCACAACCCCTACACTGCTCGAACACTACTGCACTGCCCTAAACCCAGAAACACCATCCCCAGCACGACCCCCTATACTGCACGAACACCACTGCACTGCCCTAAACCCTGAAACACTACCCCCAGCAAGACCCCCTACACTGCCCGAACACCACTGCACTGCCCTAAACCCTGAAACATCACCCCCAGCAAGGCCCCCTACACTGCCCGAACACCACTGCCCTAAACCCTGAAACACCACCCCCAGCAAGACCCCCTACACTGCCCGAACACCACTGCACTGCCCTAAACCCTGAAACACCAGCCCCAGCACGACCCCCTACACTGCCCGAACACCACTGCACTGCCCTAAACCCTGAAACACCACCCCCTGCACGACCCCCTACACTGCTCGAACACCACTGTACTGCCCTAAACCCTGAAACCCCACCCCCAGCATGACCCCCTACACTGCCAGAACACCACTGCACTGCCCTAAACCCTGAAACACCACCCCCTGCATGACCCGCTACACTGCCCGAACACTACTGCACTGCCCTAAACCCTGAAACACCACCCCCAGCACGACCCCCTACACTGCACGAACACCACTGCACCGCCCTAAACCCTGACACACTACCCCCAGCAAGACCCCCTACACTGCCCGAACAACACTGCACTGCCCTAAACCCTGAAACATCACCCCCAGCAAGACCCCTACACTGCCCGAACACCACTGCCCTAAACCCTGAAACACCACCCCCAGCAAGACCCCCTACACTGCCCGAACACCACTGCACTGCCCTAAACCCTGAAACACCACCCCCAGCATGACCCCCTACACTGCCCGAACACCACTGCTCTGCCCAAAACCCTGAAACACCAGCCCCAGCACGACCCCCTACACTGCCCGAACACCACTGCACTGCCCTAAACCCTGAAACACCAGACCCAGTACGACCCCCTACACTGCCCGAACACCACTGCACTGCCCTAAACCCTGAAACACCACCCTCAGCATGACCCCCTACACTGCCCGAACACCACTGCACTGCCCTAAACCCTGAAACACCAGCTCCAGCACGACCCCGTACACTGCCCGCACACCACTGCACTGCCCTAAACCCTGAAACACCAGCCCCAGCACGACCCCGTACACTGCCCGCACACCACTGCACTGCCCTAAACCCTGAAACACCAGCCCCAGCACGACCCCGTACACTGCCCGCACACCACTGCACTGCCCTAAACCCTGAAACACCAGCCCCAGCACAACCCCGTACACTGCCCGAACACCACTGCACTGTCCTAAACCCTGAAACACCAGCCCCAGCATGACCGCCTACACTGCCCGAAAACTACTGCACTGCCCTAAACCCTGAAACACCACCCCCAGCAAGACTACCTACACTGGCCGAACACCGCTGCACTGCCCTAAACCCTGAAACACCACCCCCTGCACGACCCCCTACACTGCCCAAACACTACTGCACTGCCCTAAACCCTGAAACACCACCCCTCAGCACGACACCCTACACTGCCCGAACACCACTGCACTGCCCTAAACCCTGAAACACCACCCCCAGCACGACCCCCTACACTGCCCGAACACCACTGCACTGCCCTAAACCCTGAAACACCACCCCCAGCATGACCCCCTACACTGCCCGAACACCACTGCACTGCCCTAAACCCTGAAACACTACCCCCAGCAAGACCCCCTACACTGCCCGAACACCACTGCACTGCCCTAAACCCTGAAACATCACCCCCAGCAAGACCCCCTACACTGCCCGAACACCACTGCACTGCCCTAAACCCTGAAACACTACCCCCAGCATGACCCCCTACACTGCCCGAACACCACTGCTCTGCCCAAAACCCTGAAACACCAGCCCCAGCACGACCCCCTACACTGCCCGAACACCACTGCACTACCCTAAACCCTGAAACATCACCCCCAGCACGACCCCCTACACTGCCCGAGCACCACTGCACTGCCCTAAACCCTGAAACACCAGCCCCAGCACGACCCCCTACACTGCCTGAACACCACTGCACTGCCCTAAACCCTGAAACACCAGCCCCAGCACGACCGCCTACACTGCCCGAACACCACTGCACTGCCCTAAACCCTGAAACACCAGCCCCAGCACGACCCCCTACACTGCCCAAACACCACTGCACTGCCCTAAACCATGAAACACCAGCCTCAGCATGACCCCCTACACTGCCTGAACACCACTGCACTGCCCTGAACCCTGAAACACCAGCCCCAGCACAACACCCTACACTGCCCGAACACCACTGCACAGCCCTAAACCCTGAAACACCACCCCGTGCATGACCCCCTACACTGCCCGAACACCACTGCTCTGCCCAAAACCCTGAAACACCAGCCCCAGCACGACCCCCTACACTGCCCGAACACCACTGCACTACCCTAAACCCTGAAACATCACCCCCAGCACGACCCCCTACACTGCCCGAGCCCCACTGCACTGCCCTAAACCCTGAAACACCAGCCCCAGCACGACCCCCTACACTGCCCGAACACCACTGCACTGCCCTAAACCCTGAAACACCAGCCCCAGCACGACCGCCTACACTGCCCGAACACCACTGCACTGCCCTAAACCCTGAAACACCAGCCCCAGCACGACCCCCTACACTGCCCAAACACCACTGCACTGCCCTAAACCATGAAACACCAGCCTCAGCATGACCCCTACACTGCCTGAACACCACTGCACTGCCCTGAACCCTGAAACACCAGCCCCAGCACAACACCCTACACTGCCCGAACACCACTGCACAGCCCTAAACCCTGAAACACCACCCCGTGCATGACCCCCTACACTGCCCGAACACCACTGCACTGCCCTAAACCCTGAAACACCACCCCCAGCGCGACCCCCTACACTGCCCGAACACCACTGCACTAAACCCTGAAACACCACCCCCTGCACAACCCCCTACACTGCTCGAACACTACTGCACTGCCCTAAACCCAGAAACACCATCCCCAGCACGACCCCCTATACTGCACGAACACCACTGCACTGCCCTAAACCCTGAAACACTACCCCCAGCAAGACCCCTACACTGCCCGAACACCACTGCACTGCCCTAAACCCTGAAACATCACCCCCAGCAAGGCCCCCTACACTGCCCAAACACCACTGCCCTAAACCCTGAAACACCACCCCCAGCAAGACCCCCTACACTGGCCGAACACCACTGCACTGCCCTAAACCCTGAAACACCAGCCCCAGCACGACCCCCTACACTGCCCGAACACCACTGCACTGCCCTAAACCCTGAAACACCACCCCCTGCACGACCCCCTACACTGCCCGAACACCACTGTACTGCCCTAAACCCTGAAACCCCACCCCCAGCATGACCCCCTACACTGCCAGAACACCACTGCACTGCCCTAAACCCTGAAACACCACCCCCTGCATGACCCGCTACACTGCCCGAACACTACTGCACTGCCCTAAACCCTGAAACACCACCCCCAGCACGACCCCCTACACTGCACGAACACCACTGCACCGCCCTAAACCCTGACACACTACCCCCAGCAAGACCCCCTACACTGCCCGAACACCACTGCACTGCCCTAAACCCTGAAACATCACCCCCAGCAAGACCCCCTACACTGCCCAAACACCACTGCCCTAAACCCTGAAACACCACCCCCAGCAAGACCCCCTACACTGCCCGAACACCACTGCACTGCCCTAAACCCTGAAACACCACCCCAGCACGACCCACTACACTGCCCGAACACCATTGCTCTGCCCAAAACCCTGAAACACCAGCCCCAGCACGACCCCCTACACTGCCCGAACACCACTGCACTGCCCTATCCCTGAAACACCAGCCCCAGCACGACCCCCTACACTGCCCGAACACCACTGCACTGCCCTAAACCCTGAAACACCACCCTCAGCATGACCCCCTACACTGCCCGAACACCACTGCACTGCCCTAAACCCTGAAACACCAGCTCCAGCACGACCCCGTACACTGCCCGCACACCACTGCACTGCCCTAAACCCTGAAACACCAGCCCCAGCACGACCCCGTACACTGCCCGCACACCACTGCACTGCCCTAAACCCTGAAACACCAGCCAGCCCCAGCACGACCCCGTACACTGCCCGCACACCACTGCACTGCCCTAAACCCTGAAACACCAGCCCCAGCACGACCCCGTACACTGCCCGCACACCACTGCACTGCCCTAAACCCTGAAACACCAGCCCCAGCATGACCGCCTACACTGCCCGAAAACTACTGCACTGCCCTAGACCCTGAAACACCACCCCCAGCAAGACTACCTACACTGGCCGAACACCGCTGCACTGCCCTAAACCCTGAAACACCACCCCCTGCACAACCCCCTACACTGCCCAAACACTACTGCACTGCCCTAAACCCTGAAACACCACCCCTCAGCACGACACCCTACACTGCCCGAACACCACTGCACTGCCCTAAACCCTGAAACACCACCCCAGCACGACCCCCTACACTGCCCGAACACCACTGCACTAAACCCTGAAACACCACCCCTGCACGACCCCCTACACTGCCGGAACACAACTGCACTGCCCTAAACCCTGAAACACCACCCCCAGCACGACCCCCTACACTGCCCTAACACCACTGCACTGCCCTAAACCCTGAAACATCACCCCCAGCACAACCCCCTACACTGCCTGAGCACCATTGCTCTGCCCTAAACCCTGAAACACTAGCCCCAGCACGACCCCCTACACTGCCTGAAGACCACTGCACTGCCCTAAACCCTGAAACACCACCCCCAGCACGACCCCCTACACTGCCTGAACACCACTGCACTGCCCTAAACCCTGAAACACCAGCCCCAGCAAGACCACCTACACTGCCCGAACACCACTGCATTGCCCTAGACTCTGAAAGACCAGCCCCAGCAAGACCCCCTACACTGCCCGAACACCACTGCACTGCCCTCAACCCTGAAACACCAGCCCCAGCATGACCCCTACACTGCCCGAACACCACTGCACTGCCCTAAACCCTGAAACACCAGCCCCAGCACGACCCCCTACACTGCCCGAACACCACTGCACTGCCCTAAACCCTGAAACACCAGCCCCAGCACGACCCCCTACACTGCCCAAACACCACTGCACTGCCCTAAACCCTGAAACACGAGCCCCAGCACCACCCCCTACAATGCCCGAACACCACTGTACTGCCCTAAACCCTGAAACACCACCCCCTGCACCGCCCCCTACACTGCCCGAACACCACTGCACTGCCCTAAACCCTGAAACACCACCCCTGCACGACCCCCTACACTGCCCGAACACCACTTCACTGCCCTAAACCCTGAAACACCACCCCCAGCACCGCCCCCTACACTGCCCGAACACCACTGCACTGCCCTAAACCCTGAAACACCACCCCTGCACCGCCCCCTACACTGCCCGAACACCACTGCACTGCCCTAAACCCTGAAACACCACCCCTAGCATGACCCCCTTTACTGCTCGAACACCACTGCACTGCCCCAAACCCTGAAACACCACCCCCAGCATGACCCCCTACACTGCCCGAACACCACTGCCCTAAACCCTGAAACACCACCCCTGCACCACCCCCTACACTGCCCGAACACCACTGCACTGCCCTAAACCCTGAAACACCACCCCCTGCATGACCCCCTACACTGCCCGAACACCACTGCACTGCCCTAAACCCTGAAACACCACCCCCAGCAAGACCCCCTACACTGCCCGAACACCACTGCACTGCCCTAAACCCTAGAACACTACCCCCAGCATGACCCCCTACACTACCCGAACACCACTGCACTACCCTAAACCCTAAAATACTCCCCCAGCACGACCCCCTACACTACCCGAACACGACTGCACTGCCCTAAACCCTAAAACACTCCCCCAGCACGACCCCCTACACTACCCGAACACCACTGCACTGCCCTAAACCCTAAAACAATCCCCCCAGCACGACCCCCTACACTACCTAAACACCACTGCACTGCCCTAAACCCTAAAACACTACCCCCGCATGACCCCCTACACTACCCAAATACCAATGCACTACCCTAATCCCTAAAACATTAGCACAACCCTCTACACTACCCAAAGACCACTGCACTACCCTAAACTCTAAAACAATACCCCCGCACGACTCCCTACACTACCCAAAGACCACTGCACTACCCTAAACCCTAAAACACGACCTCCTACACTACACAAACACCACTGCACTACCCTAAACCCTAAAAAACTACCCCCAGCACGAACCCCTACACTACCCAAACACCACTGCACTACCCTAAACCATAAAACACTACCCCCAGCAGTACCCCCTACGCTACCCAAACACCACTGCACTACCCTAAACCCTAAAACACTACCCCCAGCAGTACCCCTACACTACCCAAACACCATTGCACTACCCTAAACCCTAAAACACTACCCCCAGCAGTATCCCCTACACTACCCAAACACCACTGCACTACCCTAAACCCTAAAACCCTAAAACACTAACCCCAGCACGACCCCCTACACTACCCAAACACCACTGTACTACCCTAAACCCTAAAACACTCCCCCCAACACGACTCCCTACACTACCCAAACACCACTGCACTATCCTAAACCTACCCCCAGCATGACCCCCTACACTACACAAACACCACTGCACTACCCTAAACCCTAAAACACTACCCCCAGCACGACCCTCTTCACTACCTAAACACAACTGCACAATTTGTTACAGGTGTTGCAACGCTGGCCTGTGGTGCTTACTGGAAGTACCTGGGGGCTGGTTGGGCCCCAGGGACTCTCAGGATTCAAGGTGACCTAATCCCCCAACTTAAAACGCGCCACGGGGCGCGTTTGCACAGTGGTGAAGGGAGGGGCGGGGCCTCAGGTGACATGTGCGCAAACACGCCCTGTGGTGCGTTTTAAGTTGGGGAGTTAATTCCCTTTGAATCCTGGGGGCCAACTAGCCCACCAGGTACCTTCAGTAAGCACAACAGAGGTGCGTTGCAGAGAGGTGAAAAAAGGTGCGTGGCCTCGGAACGCCTCTCTGCAACTCAGCTCTGTGGTCCTAACTGTAGGTACCTGGGGGCTAGTTGGACCCCAGGGACCCTCAGGATTCAAGGGGACTTAATCCCGCAACTTAAAACGCGCCACGGGGCGCGTTTGCACACATGTCACCTCAGGCCCCCCTCCCTTCACCACTGTGCAAACGTGCACTGGCTCTGGTTAGTCAGAGTCAGTTACCACCAGTACCCGTCTGAAAAAGTTGTGGGCACAGGATGATTTTGCAACAAGGCCTCTTTCTGCTCCTCTGTTGGTTCTTTCTGCACATCTTTTGCTTCTTTCTGTGCGTTTTTTCTTCTTTCTTCACATGTCCTACCTCTGTTGGCATAGTTAGAAACTAGCATTTAAAAAACCTTTGAAATTCACTTAAAAAATCATAGTTTTCAGGCACGTTATAGTTAGAAATTAGCATTTAAAAAACCTTTGAAATTCACTGAAAAAACCATAGGTTTCAGGCACGTTATAGTTAGAAATTAGCATTTAAAAAACCTTTGAAATTCACTGAAAAAACCATAGGTTTCAGGCACGTTATAGTTAGAAATTAGCATTTAAAAAACCTTTGAAATTCACTGAAAAAACCATAGGTTTCAGGCACGTTATAGTTAGAAATTAGCATTTAAAAAACCTTTGAAATTCACTGAAAAAACCATAGGTTTCAGGCACGTTATAGTTAGAAATTAGCATTTAAAAACCTTTGAAATTCACTGAAAAAACCATAGGTTTCAGACACGTTATAGTTAGAAATTAGCATTTAAAAACCTTTGAAATTCACTGAAAAACCATAGGTTTTAGGGACAGTTATAGTTAGTTGGACATTGCACTCGTACAAAACCCGTGAAATTCCCCTGTTATGGTTAGTTCAGCTAACTATAACTCGCGCCCCGCAATGCACTGCTGATGACGTCACATATTACATCACTCATGACATGGTCAGTGACATCACTGATGACATCACTGATGACATCTCAAATGACATCACTGATGACATCATCCATGTGATAATTTCATGCATCTTCTCACACCCTAATATAACTTTTGATACACCCACTCTAAATTACAGACTGCCATTCTCAAAACCATAGACACTCCACACCAAAACTACATACCCACTCACTGATTCTTAGGTCTACACACACATCCACTCACTCACCTGTACAGTCACTCATACTTACAGTCACTCAGTACAGGACTATCATATGCACTCATACACCTATATAAACACTCACACACTGCCACTCATCCATAGAGGTACTCACACGCCTAGTCAGTCATGCAAAAATTAATCACACACCCATTTACTCACCTATACAGTTATACACACACCAGCTCACTTACTCATACAAATACTAGCACATTCTTACGCTCTTATACAATAACTGATACAAGCACACACGCATCCATACAGCCACTCTCACAATAACACACTCTCACTTATAGCCATTTAAATACTCTAACACACATATATACTGCCTTTTACATATGTAGTTACTCGCACATGTACCACTGAGATATACATTCACTCACTAACACACCCATACACACACTCACCCACCCAAGCAGTCCATCACAGATGCACTCTTGAAATCATGCACCCAGTGAATCACCCACTCACACATCTATGTATAGAGTCACACACACCCCACCCACACAAACACTCAGGCAGCCATACAGATACTCAGAGAACCAATCAATAACCCATATAGACACTCATGTAGCTATTCGCAAATCCATGCATCCACTTACACACCAACAAACAGACGGATACAGACATTCACACAGTTTAGTCACTAACCCATGCATTCAGTAAGATACGTTTAATCACTCACTTGTAGAGTCAGTCACTCACGTACTAAATCATCCATTCAGACACTTATACACCCACTCATTCTTCAATACCCCTTTCCCTATATATATTAAACATATTTAAACTTTACAGAAACACACAGTCACTGGATGATGTCATCAGTGATGTCATCAGTGATGTCATCAGTGATGTCATTTGAGATGTCATCAGTCATGTCATCAGTGATGTCACTGACCATGTCATGAGTGATGTAATATGTGACGTCATCAGCAGTGCATTGCGGGGCGCGAGTTATAGTTAGCTGAACTAACTATAACAGGGAATTTCACGGGTTTTGTACGAGTGCAATGTCCAACTAACTATAACTGTCCCTAAAACCTATGGTTTTTTCAGTGAATATATATATATATATATATTCACTGAAAAAACCATAGGTTTTAGGGACAGTTATAGTTAGTTGGACATTTCACTCGTACAAAACCATAGAAATTCCCCGTTATAGTTAGTTCAGCTAACTATAACTCGCGCCCGCAATGCACTGCTGATGACGTCACATATTACATCACTCATGACATGGTCAGTGACATCACTGATGACATCACTGATGACATCTCAAATGAAATCACTGATGACATCATCCAGTGACTGTGTGTTTCTGTAAAGTTTAAATATGTTTAATATATATAGGGAAAGGCGTATTGAAGAATGAGTGGGTGTTTAAGTGTCTGAATGGATGATTTAGTACGTGCGTGACTGACTCTACAAGTGAGTGATTAAACGTATCTTACTGAATGCATGGGTTAGTGACTAAACTGTGTGAATGTCTGTATCCGTCTGTTTGTTGGTGTGTAAGTGGATGCATGGATTTGCGAATAGCTACATGAGTGTCTATATGGGTTATTGATTGGTTCTCTGAGTATCTGTATGGCTGCCTGAGTGTTTGTGTGGGTGGGGTGTGTGTGACTCTGTACATAGATGTGTGAGTGGGTGATTCACTGGGTGCATGATTTCAAGAGTGCATCTGTGATGGACTGCTTGGGTGGGTGAGTGTGTGTATGGGTGTGTTAGTGAGTGAATGTATATCTCAGTGGTACATGTGCGAGTAACTACATATGTAAAAGGCAGTATATATGTGTGTTAGAGTATTTAAATGGCTATAAGTGAGAGTGTGTGATTGTGAGAGTGGCTGTATGGATGCGTGTGTGCTTGTATCAGTTATTGTATAAGAGCATAAGAATGTGCTAGTATTTGTATGAGTAAGTGAGCTGGTGTGTGTATAACTGTATAGGTGAGTAAATGGGTGTGTGATTAATTTTTTGCATGACTGACTAGGTGTGTGAGTACCTCTATGGATGAGTGGCGGTGTGTGAGTGTTTATATAGGTGTATGAGTGCATATGATAGTCCTGTACTGAGTGACTGTAAGTATGAGTGACTGTACGGGTGAGTGAGTAGATGTGTGTGTGTAGACCTAAGAATCAGTGAGTGGGTATGTAGTTATTGGTATTGGAGTGTGTATGGTTTTGAGAATGGCAGTCTGTAATTTAGAGTGGGTGTATCAAAAGCTATATTAGGGTGTGAGAAGATGCATGAAATTATCACATGGATGATGTCATCAGTGATGTCATTTGAGATGTCATCAGTGATGTCATCAGTGATGTCACTGACCATGTCATGAGTGATGTAATATGTGACGTCATCAGCAGTGCATTGTGGAGCGCGAGTTATAGTTAGCTGAACTAACTATAACGGGGAATTTCTATGGTTTTGTACGAGTGAAATGTCCAACTAACTATAACTGTCCCTAAAACCTATGGTTTTTTCAGTGAATTTCAAAGGTTTTTTAAATGCTAATTTCTAACTATAACGTGTCTGAAACCTATGGTTTTTTCAGTGAATTTCAAAGGTTTTTTAAATGCTAATTTCTAACTATAACGTGCCTGAAACCTATGATTTTTTAAGTGAATTTCAAAGGTTTTTTAAATGCTAGTTTCTAACTATGCCTACAGAGGTAGGACATGTGAAGAAAGAAGAAAAACGCGCAGAAAGAAGCAAAAGAAATGCAGAAAGAAGCAACAGAAGTCCACAAAGACGAAGAAAAGTGCAGGAAGAAGCAAAAGATGTGCAGAAAGAACCAACAGAGGAGCAGAAAGAGGCCATGTTGCAAAATCATCCTGTGCCCACAACTTTTTCAGACAGGTACTGGTGGTAACTGACTCTGACTAACCAGAGTCAGTGCTATGCTAAAAGACACTTAGAATACAGTGAAAACACCTACATACACTAGGGAACACTATGCGTTGGGGTACCCCTGTGATTAGCATGACCTCCTCTGTAAGTCCCTAGTACATAATAGGGCAGGGGGATTAAAACTACCTCTTAAAACGCGTGTGCAAACGCGCCCCGTGGCGCGTTTTAAGTTGCGGGATTAAGTCCCCTTGAATCCTGAGGGTTCCTGGGGCCCAACTAGCCCCCCAGGTACTTACAGTTAGGACCACAGAGCTGAGTTGCAGAGAGGCGTTCCGAGGCCACGCACCTTTTTTCACCTCTCTGCAACGCAACTTTGTTGTGCTTACTGAAGGTACCTGGTGGGCTAGTTGGCCCCCAGGGTCCCTCAGGATTCAAGGGGGCGTGTTTGCGCACATGTCACCTGAGGCCCCGCCCCCTCCCTTCACCACTGTGCAAACACGCCCCGTGGCTCGTTTTAAGTTGGGGGATTAGGTCACCTTGAATCCTGAGGGTCCCTGGGGCCCAACTAGCCCACCAAGTACTTCCAGTAAGCACCACAGGCCTGCGTTGCAACGCCTGTAACAAACTGTGTAGTTGTGTTTAGGTAGTGAAGGGGGTCATGCTGGGGGTAGTGTTTTAGGGTTTAGGGTAGTGCAGTGGTGTTTGTGTAGTGTAGGGGGTCATGCTGGGGGTAGATTTAGGGTTTAGGGTAGTGCAGTGGTGTTTGGATAGTGTAGGGAGTCGTGCTGGGGGAGTGTTTTAGGGTTTAGGGTATTACAGTGGTGTTTGGGTAGTGTAGGGGGTTGTGCTGGGGGTAGTGTTTTAGGGTTTAGGGTAGTGCAGTGGTGTTTGGGTAGTGTAGGGGGTCGTGCTGGGGTAGTGGTTTAGGGTTTAGGGTAGTGCAGTGGTGTTTGGGTAGTGTAGGGGGTACTGCTGGGGGTAGTGTTTTAGGGTTTAGGGTAGTGCAATGGTGTTTGGGTAGTGTAGGGGTACTGCTGGGGGTAGTGTTTTAGGGTTTAGGGTAGTGCAGTGGTGTTTGGGTAGTGTAGGGGTTCGTGCTGGGGGTATTGTTTTAGGGTTTAGGGTAGTGCAGTGGTGTTTGTGTAGTGTAGGGGGTAGTGTTTTAGGGTTTAGGGTAGTGCAGTGGTGTTTGTGTAGTGTAGGGGGTCGTGCTGGGGGTAGTGTTTTAGGGTTTAGGGTAGTGCAGTGGTCTTTGTGTAGTGTAGGAGGTCGTGTTTTAGGGTTTAGGGTAGTGCAGTGGTGTTTGGGCAGTGTAGGGGGTCGTGCTGGGGGTGGTGTTTCAGGGTTTAGGGCAGTTCAGTGGTGTTCGGGCAGTGTAGGGGGTCTTGCTGGGGGTGGTGTTTCAGGGTTTAGGGCAGTGCAGTGGTGTTTGGGTCGTGCAGGGGGTCATGCTGGGGGAGTGTTTTAGGGTTTAGGGCAGTGCAGTGGTGTTTAGGTAGTGTAGGGGGTCATGCTGGGGGAGTGTTTTAGGGTTTAGGGCAGTGCAGTGGTGTTCGGGCAGTGTAGGGGGTCGTGCTGGGGGAGTGTTTTAGGGTTTAGGGCAGTGCAGTGGTGTTCGGGTAGTGTAGGGGTCGTGCTGGGGGAGTGTTTGAGGGTTTAGGGCAGTGCAGTTGTGTTCGGGTAGTGTAGGGGGTCGTGCTGGGGGAGTATTTTAGGGTTTAGGGTAGTGCAGTGGTGTTCGGGTAGTGTAGGGGGTCGTGCTGGGGTTGTGTTTCAGGGTTTAGGGCAGTGCAGTGGTGTTCGGGCAGTGTAGGGGTCATGCTGGGGCTGGTGTTTCAGGGTTTAGGGCAGTGCAGTGGTGTTCGGGCAGTGTAGGGGTCCTGCACGGGGTGGTGTTTCAGGGTTTAGGGCAGTGCAATGGTGTTCGGGCAGTGTAGGGGGTCGTGCTGGGGCTGGTGTTTCAGGGTTTAGGGCAGTGCAGTGGTGTTCGGGCAGTGTAGGGGTCTTGCTGGGGGTGGTGTTTCAGGGTTTAGGGCAGTGGTGTTCGGGCAGTGTAGGAGGTCTTGCTGGGGGTGGTGTTTCAGGGTTTAGGGCAGTGCAGTGGTGTTCGGGCAGTGTAGGGGGTCTTGCTGGGGGTGGTGTTTCAGGGTTTAGAGGCAGTGGTGTTCGGGCAGTGTAGGGGGTCTTGCTGGGGGTGGTGTTTCAGGGTTTAGGGCAGTGCAGTGGTGTTCGAGTAGTGTAGGGGGTCGTGCTGGGGGTGGTGTTTCAGGGTTTAGGGCAGTGGTGTTCGGGCAGTGTAGGGGGTCTTGCTGGGGGCAGTGTTTCAGGGTTTAGGGCAGAGCAATGGTGTTCGGGCAGTGTAGGGGGTCTTGCTGGGGGCAGTGTTTCAGGGTTTAGGGCAGAGCAATGGTGTTCAGGCAGTGTAGGGGGTCATGCTGGGGCTGGTGTTTCAGTGTTTTGGGCAGAGCAGTGGTGTTCGGGCAGTGTAGGGGGTCGTGCTGGGGGTGGTGTTTCAGGGTTTAGGGCAGTGCAGTGGTGTTCGAGTAGTGTAGGGGGTCGTGCTGGGGGTGGTGTTTCAGGGTTTAGGAGCAGTGGTGTTCGGGCAGTGTAGGGGGTCTTGCTGGGGGTGATGTTTCAGGGTTTAGGGCAGTGCAGTGGTGTTCGGGCAGTGTAGGGGTCTTGCTGGGGGCAGTGTTTCAGGGTTTAGGGCAGAGCAATGGTGTTCGGGCAGTGTAGGGGGTTGTGTTGGAGGTGGTGTTTCAGGCTTTAGGGCAGTGCAGTGGTATTCGGGCAGTGTAGGGGTCTTGCTGGGGGTGGTGTTTCAGGGTTTAGGAGCAGTGGTGTTCAGGCAGTGTAGGGGTCGTGCTGGGGGTGGTGTTTCAGGGTTTAGGGCAGTGCAATGGTGTTCGGGCAGTGTAGGGGGTCGTGCTGGGGGTGGTGTTTCTGGGTTTAGGGTAGTGCAGTTGTGTTCGGGCAGTGTAGGGGTTCGTGCTGGGGCTGGTGTTTTAGGGTTTAGGGCAGTGCAGTGGTGTTCGGGCAGTGTAGGGGTCATGCTGGGGCTGGTGTTTCAGTGTTTTGGGCAGAGCAGTGGTGTTCGGGCAGTGTAGGGGGTCGTGCTGGGGGTGGTGTTTCAGGGTTTAGGGCAGTGCAGTGGTGTTCGAGCAGTGTAGGGGGTCGTGCTGGGGTTGGTGTTTCAGGGTTTAGGGCAGTGGTGTTCGGGCAGTGTAGGGGGTCTTGCTGGGGGTGATGTTTCAGGGTTTAGGGCAGTGCAGTGGTGTTCGGGCAGTGTAGGGGGTCTTGCTGGGGGCAGTGTTTCAGGGTTTAGGGCAGAGCAATGGTGTTCAGGCAGTGTAGGGGGTTGTGTTGGAGGTGGTGTTTCAGGCTTTAGGGCAGTGCAGTGGTATTCGGGCAGTGTAGGGGTCTTGCTGGGGGTGGTGTTTCAGGGTTTAGGGCAGTGGTGTTCAGGCAGTGTAGGGGTCGTGCTGGGGGTGGTGTTTCAGGGTTTAGGGCAGTGCAGTGGTGTTCGGGCAGTGTAGGGGGTCGTGCAGGGCTGGTGTTTCAGGGTTTAGGGCAGTGCAGTGGTGTTCGGGCAGTGTAGGGGGTCGTGCTGGGGGTGGTGTTTCATGGTTTAGGGCAGTGCAGTGGTGATTGGGCAGTGTAGGGGGTCGTGCTGGGGGTGGTGTTTCTGGGTTTAGGGCAGTGTAGTGGTGTTCGGGCAGTGTAGGGGGTCGTGCAGGGGGTGGTGAGTGAGGGTTTAGGGCAGTGCAGTGGTGTTCGGGCAGTGTAGGGGGTCATGCTGGGGGTAGAGTTTTAGGGTTTAGGGCAGGCAGTGGTGTTCGGGCAGTATAGGGGGTCGTGCAGGGGGTGGTGTTTCAGGGTTTAGGGCAGTGCAGTTGTGCTCGGGCAGTGTAGGGGTCGTGCTGGGGGTGGTGTTTCAGGGTTTAGGGCAGTGCAGTGGTGTTCGGGCAGTGTAGGGTGTCGTGCTGGGGGTGGTGTTTCAGGGTTTTGGGCAGTGCAATGGTGTTCGGGCAGTGTAGGTGGTCTTGCTGGGGCTGGTGTTTCCGGGTTTAGTGCAGTGGTGTTCGGGCAGTGTAGGAGGTCTTGCTGGGGGTGGTGTTTCAGTGTTTAGGGCAGTGCAATGGTGTTCACGCAGTGTAGGGGGTTTTGCTGGGGCTGATGTTTCAGCGTTTAGGGCAGCGCAGTGGTGTTTGGGCAGTGTAGGGGGTCTTGCTGGGGGTGGTGTTTCAGGGTTTAGGGCAGTGCAGTGGTGTTCGGGCAGTGTAGGGGGTCTTGCTGGGGCTGGTGTTTCAGGGTTTAGGGCAGTGCAGTGGTGTTCGGGCAGTGTAGGGGTCTTGCTGGGGCTGGTGTTTCAGGGTTTAGGGTAGTGCAGTGGTGTTCGGGCAGTGTAGGAGTCGTGCTGGGGCTGGTGTTTGAGGGTTTAGGGCAGTGCAGTGGTGTTCGGGCAGTGTAGGGGTCGTGCTGGGGCTGGTGTTTCAGTGTTTAGGGCAGTGCAGTGGTATTCAGGCAGTGTAGGCGGTCGTGCTAGGGGTGGTGTTTCAGGGTTTAGGGCAGTGCAGTGGTGTTCGGGCAGTGTAGGGGGTCGTGCTGGGGGTGGTGTTTCAGGGTTTAGGGCAGTGCAGTGGTGTTCGGGCAGTGTAGGGGGTCGTGCTGGGGCTGGTGTTTCAGGGTTTTGGGCAGAGCAGTGGTGTTCGGGCAGTGTAGGGGGTCGTGCTGGGGGTGGTGTTTTAGGGTTTAGGGCACTGTAGTGTTGTTCGGGCAGTGTAGGGGTCTTGCTGGGGGTGGTGTTTCAGGGTTTAGGGCAGTGGTGTTCGGGCAGTGTAGGGGGTCTTGCTGGGGTGATGTTTCAGGGTTTAGGGCAGTGCAGTGGTGTTCGGGCAGTGTAGGGGTCTTGCTGGGGGTAGTGTTTCAGAGTTTAGGGCAGTGAAGTAGTGTTTGTGCAGTGTAGGGGGTCGTGCTGGGGGCAGTGTTTCAGGGTTTAGGGCAGTGCAGTAGTGTTCGGGCAGTGTAGGGGGTCGTGCAGGGGGTGGTGTTTCAGGGTTTAGGGCAGTGCAATGGTGTTCGGGCAGTGTAGGGGGTCGTGCTGGTGGTGGTGTTTCAGGGTTTAGGGCAGTGCAGTGGTGTTCGGGCAGTGTAGTGGGTCATGCAGGGGTGGTGTTTCAGGGTTTAGGGCAGTGCAGTGGTGTTCGGGCAATGTAGGGGGTCGTGCTGGGGCTGGTGTTTCAGGGTTTAGGGCAGTGCAGTGGTGTTCGGGCAGTGTAGGGGGTCTTGCTGGGGGTGGTGTTTCAGGGTTTAGGGCAGTGGTGTTCGGGCAGTGTAGGGGGTCTTGCTGGGGGTGATGTTTCAGGGTTTAGGGCAGTGCAGTGGTGTTCGGGCAGTGTAGGGTGTCGTGCTGGGGGTGGTGTTTCAGGGTTTAGGGCAGTGCAGTGGTGTTCGGGCAGTGTAGGGGGTCGTGCACGGGGTGGTGTTTCAGGGTTTAGGGCAGTGCAGTGGTGTTCAGGCAGTGTATGGGGTTGTGCTGGGGCTGGTGTTTCAGGGTTTAGGGCAGTGCAATGGTGTTCTGGCAGTGTAGGGGGTCGTGCTGGGGCTAGTGTTTCACGGTTTAGGGCAGTGCAGTGGTGTTCGGGCAGTGTAGGGGTCGTGCTGGGGCTGGTGTTTCAGGGTTTAGGGCAGTGCAGTGGTGTTCGTGGCAGTGTAGGTGGTCGTGCTGGGGCTGGTGTTTCAGGGTTTAGGGCAGTGCAGTGGTGTTCGGGCAGTGTAGGGGGTCATGCTGGGGCTGGTGTTTCAGGGTTTAGGGCAGTGCAGTGGTGATCAGGCAGTGTAGGGGGTCGTGCTGGGGGTGGTGTTTCATGGGTTTAGGGTAGTGCAGTGGTGTTCGGGCAGTGTAGGGGGTCGTGCTGGGGCTGGTGTTTTAGGGTTTAGGGCAGTGCAGTGGTGTTCGGGCAGTGTAGGGGTCTTGCTGGGGGTAGTTTTTCAGGGTTTAGGGCAGTGCAGTGGTGTTCATGCAGTGTAGGGGGTCGTGCTGGGGATGGTGTTTCATGGTTTAGGGCAGTGCAGTAGTGTTCAGGCAGTGTAGGGGGTCGTGCTGGGGCTGGTGTTTCAGGGTTTAGGGCAGTGCAGGCAGTGGTGCTCGGGCAGTGTAGGGGGTCGTGCTGGGGGTGGTGTTTCTGGGTTTAGGGTAGTGCAGTGGTGTTCGGGCAGTGTAGGGGTTCGTGCTGGGGCTGGTGTTTCAGGGTTTAGGGCAGTGCAGTGGTGTTCGGGCAGTGTAAGGGGTCATGCTGGGGCTGGTGTTTCAGTGTTTTGGGCAGAGCAGTGGTGTTCGGGCAGTGTAGGGGGTCGTGCTGGAGGTGGTGTTTCAGGGTTTAGGGCAGTGGTGTTCGGGCAGTGTAGGGGGTCTTGCTGGGGGTGATGTTTCAGGGTTTAGGGCAGTGCAGTGGTGTTCGGGCAGTGTAGGGGGTCTTGCTGGGGGCAGTGTTTCAGGGTTTAGGGCAGAGCAATGGTGTTCAGGCAGTGTAGGGGGTTGTGCTGGAGGTGGTGTTTCAGTCTTTAGGGCAGTGCAGTGGTATTCGGGCAGTGTAGGGGGTCTTGCTGGGGGTGGTGTTTCAGGGTTTAGGGCAGTGCAGTGGTGTTTGGGTCGTGCAGGGGGTCATGCTGGGGGAGTGTTTTAGGGTTTAGGGCAGAGCAATGGTGTTCAGGCAGTGTAGGGGGTTGTGTTGGAGGTGGTGTTTCAGGCTTTAGGGCAGTGCAGTGGTGTTCAGGCAGTGTAGGGGGTCGTGCTGGGGGTGGTGTTTCAGGGTTTAGGGCAGTGCAGTGGTGTTCGGGCAGTGTAGGGTGTCGTGCAGGGGCTGGTGTTTCAGGGTTTAGGGCAGTGCAGTGGTGTTCGGGCAGTGTAGGGTGTCGTCCTGGGGGTGGTGTTTCAGGGTTTTGGGCAGTGCAGTGGTGTTCGGGCAGTGTAGGTGGTCTTGCTGGGGCTGGTGTTTCCGGGTTTAGTGCAGTGGTGTTCGGGCAGTGTAGGGGGTCTTGCTGGGGGTGGTGTTTCAGGGTTTAGGGCAGTGCAATGGTGTTCGGGCAGTGTAGGGGGTCTTGCTGGGGCTGGTTGTAGGAGAGTAGGATCTGCTTCACAGGGGTACCCCCACTTTTTGCTGATACTTCACTGGTTTTCGACATTAGTCTGGCTGGGGCCCTGCTATTCAGAACCCCAGCCTAGCTGTTTCCTCTTTAAAAGGGTCTCCATGTGCCTTAGGCACATCACTGATTGGGATCTGGAGTGCCCTTGTAAGTCCCTAGTATATGGTATACTATGTACCAAGGGCATAGGTACCTCAGAGGCCTGCCAGGGGCTGCAGCATGTATTATGCCACCCCTGGTAGGCCATCCAAACTGACACCACAGGTCTGCTACTGCAGCCTGGGTAAGGTGGTGCATGCACCCCTTGCTGTGGTATAGGTTACCTATATCACTAAAAGCATACACACATATAAACCTATAAGTCACTCCTAAGGCAGGCCTTATCAATCCTAAAGGCAGAGTGCATGGTTCCTATGTGAGAGAGTGCCCCTGCATGAGCAGGGCCCCTCTGCAGCGTTCGGAGACCATCTCTGATGCTGTTTGTAGTGCAGCCTGACCATATACTCTTAAACGCATTATATCCTCGCGGTAAAATGCTAACTATGGAATGGCTGCACCTAAACATGTCGTGTTTGGTGTCAAACATCTTGGAATACTACCCCCCGCCAATCCTGGCGGCGGGGGTAGCATTCCACCCTTCTAGAGGGAAAGGCATGTTAACTCTGACGAGTCCGGTAACTTCTTTCCAGAGCCTGGCATCACAAAATGGATGCTGCTGCCACAGACACGAGTCTGGCCTCCTGCTGCTGGACGAAACTCCGGCAGGGGAGGCCTGGACAATAGGTTTCCTGTCCCAGGGAGGTGTGACCACCTCCCCAGACAGGACAATGTGTATTGGGGCTGGGCGGGAGCACTTTCGGGTGCTTTGAAGTCCTGCACTGGGGGCACATTTGGTGTCCCTGTGCATACCCCAGTTCAAACCGGATCAGGGGCTTGCAGCCCCTGCTTTGGCGCGAACTGGACAAAGGGAAAGGGGTGTAGCCACCCCTCTGCCCTGACCCACCCATAGGTGGGGCCACAGAGTAGTCCATCCCCTATTTTTAGAATAAAGGTAGGAACCCAGTCCCTAGGACTTTAGATTATACCTGGACGAAACTCTGAAACAGAATCCTGGACCTTCGACGCTCTACTCACGATTAGAGGACTGAAGAATCTCCCTTGGGGTCAAGGAGTGACTCCCCTGCTTGGCAGGCACCAAAGAAGCATCTGTCCGGTTCGCATCACTGAAGCTCCCGTCGGACGCCGAAGTCATCGCATCACCAGAGGTGGATTCTCAGACTTCCCCGAGGCTACCCTGAGTCCCCAGCAAAGCTGAGGCCCGTGGCTATCGTGGGTGACGTGAGACCGTGACCCCTGGACACCGAGCACATTTGCAAGTGCACCATCTTCTGGGTCTCCCAAGAAGTCGTGCTTTGGGCTCCGAGTAGCCCTAGCCTCCAGCACCACCTGCACCGAAGATCACTGGCCCCCACTCCACGAGTGTCCTGTAAGCCAGCTCCACGTGCGGCGTCACGAGGCTCCTTCGCGGTCGCTAGCCCGTTGGCTAGTAGCCCTTAACGAAGGCCAATCTTTTCTTTACTTGGCAGTCTGGTTGCTCCAGGCCTGCCCTCACTTACCCTTGCTGGGTGAGTTCCCCAGACCTTGCTGGTCTGCATCATCGACGATCTACATCTTACTCGAGACTTGCCGTTGCCAAGGCTTGTTGGGTCCAATCTGGTCGCCAACACCTCTGCACTCGACAGACATCGAGCAACAGCCCGAATCCTGCTCCTGGTCGCCGACAACGCCTCCCGGACCTCGTGGCTGAAGAGTCAAGACGACCGTCATCGAATCTGAAGCACTCAACATCGGTGGGCATCTGTCCATCACCTCCCTGGTCACTGGCTAGTGACCCAGACTCTGTCCCCTCTGCTTTCAGGTTCTTCAGAACTCCGATCCACTCTTGGATCCACCCGGACACTTTTCTCCTGGTCGCCAGCAGCACTTTGCAGCAGATCGCCATAAGAACCGACGACGAAACCCGACCCCGAAAGGCACCTATGCACCCGGCTTCCCTGGGTGAGGTAACACGAGTACTCCGGTGCTTCCGTGGGTAGAGACTCTTCAAAGTCCTAGATCTCAAAGGGTTTTGTCCTAGTCCTCTTTTAAGTGCCCCTTTCTTCTATTTTCCCGATCCCGACTTTCTCCATAGAAGTTAACGGCGTATCGCGGTCGTGTATTTACACTGCACGCGTCTCCCGTGGGTCCCCTGTGTCACTACCTTGGGTGGTTCCTTGTGGTCCAAGCACTTCTAGAGGCTCTAGGCCTAGTGTCTAGTTCAGTCGTGGTTCGCATACCACTTTATTGGTATATGGTTTGGTACGCCCCTAGGGCCCAAACGTGTATTTGTGCTATTACTGTGATTTAAGATCTTATAACCTATGTACTTCGAACTCTAGCCTCATAAAGAGACTAGAGGGGTGTGTTTAGTAATAAATACATATATTTTGAATATATACCTGGTGTGGTGCTCTTTCATTTGGTCACTCAAGAGATTATAGACTGGTAAAACAAGCTGCTTTACATTCCTTCAAGACTTAGCCTGAAGGCTGCTCTCCATAGCTACCACTAGGATAGCTTTCAATAAGGTTGTCTTTAACCTACCTACCAAAAGAGTCGATTTGGACTGGTGCAAGGTGCCCACTACAATTAGTGGACAGCATATGCCAGGCCAACTTCTCACACTGGTGTTTCAGGGTTTAGGGCAGTGCAGTGGTGTTCGGGCAGTGTAGGGGGTCTTGCTGGGGCAGGTGTTTCAGGGTTTAGGGTAGTGCAGTGGTGTTCGGGCAGTGTAGGGGGTCGTGCTGGGGCTGGTGTTTGAGGGTTTAGGGCAGTGCAGTGGTGTTCGGGCAGTGTAGGGGGTCGTGCTGGGGCTGGTGTTTCAGTGTTTAGGGCAGTGCAGTGGTATTCAGGCAGTGTAGGCGGTCGTGCTAGGGGTGGTGTTTCAGGGTTTAGGGCAGTGCAGTGGTGTTCGGGCAATGTAGGGGGTCGTGCTGGGGGTGGTGTTTCAGGGTTTAGGGCAGTGCAGTGGTGTTCGGGCAGTGTAGGGGGTCGTGCTGGGGCTGGTGTTTCAGGGTTTTGGGCAGAGCAGTGGTGTTCGGGCAGTGTAGGGGGTCGTGCTGGGGGTGGTGTTTTAGGGTTTAGGGCACTGCAGTGTTGTTCGGGCAGTGTAGGGGGTCTTGCTGGGGGTGGTGTTTCAGGGTTTAGGGCAGTGGTGTTCGGGCAGTGTAGGGGGTCTTGCTGGGGGTGATGTTTCAGGGTTTAGGGCAGTGCAGTGGTGTTCGGGCAGTGTAGGGGGTCTTGCTGGGGGTAGTGTTTCAGGGTTTAGGGCAGTGCAGTAGTGTTCGTGCAGTGTAGGGGGTCATGCTGGGGGCAGTGTTTCAGGGTTTAGGGCAGTGCAGTAGTGTTCGGGCAGTGTAGGGGGTCGTGCAGGGGGTGGTGTTTCAGGGTTTAGGGCAGTGCAATGGTGTTCGGGCAGTGTAGGGGGTCGTGCTGGTGGTGGTGTTTCAGGGTTTAGGGCAGTGCAGTGGTGTTCGGGCAGTGTAGTGGGTCATGCAGGGGGTGGTGTTTCAGGGTTTAGGGCAGTGCAGTGGTGTTCGGGCAATGTAGGGGGTCGTGCTGGGGCTGGTGTTTCAGGGTTTAGGGCAGTGTAGTGGTGTTCGGGCAGTGTAGGGGGTCTTGCTGGGGGTGGTGTTTCAGGGTTTAGGGCAGTGGTGTTCGGGCAGTGTAGGGGGTCTTGCTGGGGGTGATGTTTCAGGGTTTAGGGCAGTGCAGTGGTGTTTGGGCAGTGTAGGGGGTCTTGCTGGGGGTAGTGTTTCAGGGTTTAGGGCAGTGCAGGGGTGTTCGTGGCAGTGTAGGGGGTCATGCTGGGGATGGTGTTTCAGGGTTTAGGCCAGTGCAGTAGTGTTCGGGCAGAGTAGGGGGTCGTGCAGGGGGAATGGTGTTTCAGGGTTTAGGGCAGTGCAGTGGTGTTCGGGCAGTGTAGGGGGTTGTGCTGGGGCTGGTGTTTCAGGGTTTAGGGCAGTGCAATGGTGTTCTGGCAGTGTAGGGGGTCGTGCTGGGGCTAGTGTTTCACGGTTTAGGGCAGTGCAGTGGTGTTCAGGCAGTGTAGGGGTCATGCTGGGGCTGGTGTTTCAGGGTTTAGGGCAGTGCAGTGGTGTTCGGGCAGTGTAGGTGGTCGTGCTGGGGCTGGTGTTTCAGGGTTTAGGGCAGTGCAGTGGTGTTCGGGCAGTGTAGGGGGTCGTGCTGGGGCTGGTGTTTCATGGTTTAGGGCAGTGGTGTGTTCGGGCAGTGTAGGGGGTCGTGCTGGGGCTGGTGTTTTAGGGTTTAGGGCAGTGCAGTGGTGTTCGGGCAGTGTAGGGGGTCTTGCTGGGGGTAGTTTTTCAGGGTTTAGGGCAGTGCAGTGGTGTTCGGGCAGTGTAGGGGGTCGTGCTGGGGATGGTGTTTCATGGTTTAGGGCAGTGCAGTAGTGTTCAGGCAGTGTAGGGGGTCGTGCTGGGGCTGGTGTTTCAGGGTTTAGGGCAGTGCAGGCAGTGGTGCTCGGGCAGTGTAGGGGGTCGTGCTGGGGGTGGTGTTTCTGGGTTTAGGGTAGTGCAGTGGTGTTCGGGCAGTGTAGGGGTTCGTGCTGGGGCTGGTGTTTCAGGGTTTAGGGTAGTGCAGTGGTGTTCGGGCAGTGTAGGGGGTCATGCTGGGGCTGGTGTTTCAGTGTTTTGGGCAGAGCAGTGGTGTTCGGGCAGTGTAGGGGGTCGTGCTGGAGGTGGTGTTTCAGGGTTTATTGCAGTGCAGTGGTGTTCGAGCAGAGTAGGGGGTCGTGCTGGGGGTGGTGTTTCAGGGTTTAGGGCAGTGGTGTTCGGGCAGTGTAGGGGGTCTTGCTGGGAGTGATGTTTCAGGGTTTAGGGCAGTGCAGTGGTGTTCGGGCAGTGTAGGGGGTCTTGCTGGGGGCAGTGTTTCAGGGTTTAGGGCAGAGCAATGGTGTTCAGGCAGTGTAGGGGGTTGTGTTGGAGGTGGTGTTTCAGGCTTTAGGGCAGTGCAGTGGTATTCGGGCAGTGTAGGGGTCTTGCTGGGGGTGGTGTTTCAGGGTTTAGGGCAGTGCAGTGGTGTTTGGGTCGTGCAGGGGGTCATGCTGGGGGGAGTGTTTTAGGGTTTAGGGCAGAGCAATGGTGTTCAGGCAGTGTAGGGGGTCGTGTTGGAGGTGGTGTTTCAGGATTTAGGGCAGTGCAGTGGTGTTCAGGCAGTGTAGGGGGTCGTGCTGGGGGTGGTGTTTCAGGGTTTAGGGCAGTGCAGTGGTGTTCGGGCAGTGTAGGGTGTCGTGCAGGGGCTGGTGTTTCAGGGTTTAGGGCAGTGCAGTGGTGTTCGGGCAGTGTAGGGTGTCGTCCTGGGGGTGGTGTTTCAGGGTTTTGGGCAGTGCAGTGCTGTTCGGGCAGTGTAGGTGGTCTTGCTGGGGCTGGTGTTTCCGGGTTTAGTGCAGTGGTGTTCGGGCAGTGTAGGGGGTCTTGCTGGGGGTGGTGTTTCAGGGTTTAGGGCAGTGCAATGGTGTTCGCGCAGTGTAGGTGGTCTTGCTGGGCCTGATGTTTCAGCGTTTAGGGCAGCGCAGTGGTGTTCAGGCAGTGTAGGGGGTCTTGCTGGGGGTGGTGTTTCAGGGTTTAGGGCAGTGCAGTGGTGTTCGGGCAGTGTAGGGGGTCTTGCTGGGGCTGATGTTTCAGGGTTTAGGGCAGTGCAGTGGTGTTCGGGCAGTGTAGGGGGTCTTGCTGGGGCTGGTGTTTCAGGGTTTACGGCAGTGCAGTTGTGTTCGGGTAGTGTAGGGGGTCATGCTGGGGGTGGTGTTTCAGGGTTTAGGGCAGTGCAGTGGTGTTCGGGCAGTGTAGGGGGTCGTGCTGGGGCTGGTGTTTCAGGGTTTTGGGCAGAGCAGTGGTGTTCGGGCAGTGTAGGGGGTCGTGCTGGGGTTGGTGTTTTAGGGTTTAGGGCACTGCAGTGTTGTTCGGGCAGTGTAGGGGGTCTTGCTGGGGGTGGTGTTTCAGGGTTTAGGGCAGTGGTGTTCGGGCAGTGTAGGGGGTCTTGCTGGGGGTGATGTTTCAGGGTTTAGGGCAGTGCAGTGGTGTTCGGGCAGTGTAGGGGGTCTTGCTGGGGGTAGTGTTTCAGGGTTTAGGGCAGTGCAGGGGTGTTCGTGCAGTGTAGGGGGTCGTGCTGGGGATGGTGTTTCAGGGTTTAGGCCAGTGCAGTAGTGTTCGGGCAGAGTAGGGGGTCGTGCAGGGGGAATGGTGTTTCAGGGTTTAGGGCAGTGCAGTGGTGTTCGGGCAGTGTAGTGGGTCATGCAGGGGGTGGTGTTTCAGGGTTTAGGGCAGTGCAGTGGTGTTCGGGCAATGTAGGGGGTCGTGCTGGGGCTGGTGTTTCAGGGTTTAGGGCAGTGCAGTGGTGTTCGGGCAGTATAGGGGGTCTTGCTGGGGGTGGTGTTTCAGGGTTTAGGGCAGTGGTGTTCGGGCAGTGTAGGGGGTCTTGCTGGGGGTGATGTTTCAGGGTTTAGGGCAGTGCAGTGGTGTTCGGGCAGTGTAGGGTGTCGTGCTGGGGGTGGTGTTTCAGGGTTTAGGGCAGTGCAGTGGTGTTCGTGCAGTGTAGGGGGTCGTGCACGGGGTGGTGTTTCAGGGTTTAGGGCAGTACAGTGGTATTCGGGCAGTGTAGGGGGTTGTGCTGGGGCTGGTGTTTCAGGGTTCAGGGCAGTGCAATGGTGTTCTGGCAGTGTAGGGGGTCGTGCTGGGGCTAGTGTTTCACAGTTTAGGGCAGTGCAGTGGTGTTCAGGCAGTGTAGGTGGTCATGCTGGGGCTGGTGTTTCAGGGTTTAGGGCAGTGCAGTGGTGTTCGTGCAGTGTAGGTGGTCGTGCTGGGGCTGGTGTTTCAGGGTTTAGGGCAGTGCAGTGGTGTTCGGGCAGTGTAGGGGGTCATGCTGGGGCTGGTGTTTCAGGGTTTAGGGCAGTGCAGTGGTGCTCAGGCAGTGTAGGGGGTCGTGCTGGGGGTGGTGTTTATGGGTTTAGGGTAGTGCAGTGGTGTTCGGGCATTGTAGTGGGTCATGCTGGGGCTGGTGTTTCAGGGTTTAGGGCAGTGCAGTGGTGTTCGGGCAGTGTAGGGGGTCGTGCTGGGGCTTGTGTTTCAGGGTTTTGGGCAGAGCAGTGGTGTTCGGGCAGTGTAGGGGTCGTGCTGGGGGTGGTGTTACAGGGTTTAGGGCAGTGCAGTGGTGTTCGGGCAGTGTAGGGGGTCGTGCTGGGGGTGGTGTTTCAGGGTTTAGGGCAGTGGTGTTCAGGCAGTGTAGGGGGTCTTGCTGGGGGTGATGTTTAAGGGTTTAGGGCAGTGGAGTGGTGTTTGGGCAGTGTAGGGGGTCTTGCTGGGGATAGTGTTTCAGGGTTTAGGGCAGTGCAGTGGTGTTTGGGCAGTGTAGGGGGCCGTGCTGGGGGTGGTGTTTCAGGGTTTAGGGCAGTGCAGTGGTGTTCGGGCAGTGTAGGGGGTCGTGAAGGGGGTGGTGTTTCAGGGTTTAGGGCAGTGCAGTGGTGTTCGGCAGTGTAGGGGGTCGTGCTGGGGGTGGTGTTTCAGGGTTTAGGGCAGTGCAGTGGTGTTCGAACAGTGTAGGGGGTCGTGCAGGGGCTGGTGTTTCAAGGTTTAGGGCAGTGCAGTGGTGTTCGGGCAGTGTAGGGGGTTGTTCTGGGGGTAGTGTTTTAGGGTTTAGGGTAGTGCAGTGGTGCTTGTGTAGTGTAGGGGGTCGTGCTGGGGGTAGTGTTGCAGGGTTTAGGTTAGTGCAGTGGTGTTCGGGCAGTGTAGGGGGTCTTGCTGGGGGTGGTGTTTCAGGGTTTAGGGCAGTGGTGTTCGGGCAGTGTAGGGGGTCTTGCTGGGGTGATGTTTCAGGGTTTAGGGCAGTGCAGTGGTGTTCGGGCAGTGTAGGGGGTCTTGCTGGGGGTAGTGTTTCAGGGTTTAGGGCAGTGCAGTGGTGTTCGGGCAGTGTAGGGGGTCGTGAAGGGGGTGGTGTTTCAGGGTTTAGGGCAGTGCAGTGGTGTTCGGCAGTGTAGGGGGTCGTGCTGGGGGTGGTGTTTCAGGGTTTAGGGCAGTGCAGTGGTGTTCGAACAGTGTAGGGGGTCATGCAGGGGCTGGTGTTTCAAGGTTTAGGGCAGTGCAGTGGTGTTCGGGCAGTGTAGGGGGTTGTTCTGGGGGTAGTGTTTTAGGGTTTAGGGTAGTGCAGTGGTGCTTGTGTAGTGTAGGGGGTCGTGCTGGGGGTAGTGTTGCAGGGTTTAGGGTAGTGCAGTGGTGTTCGGGCAGTGTAGGGGGTCTTGCTGGGGGTGGTGTTTCAGGGTTTAGGGCAGTGGTGTTCGGGCAGTGTAGGGGGTCTTGCTGGGGGTGATGTTTCAGGGTTTAGGGCAGTGCAGTGGTGTTCGGGCAGTGTAGGGGGTCTTGCTGGGGGTAGTGTTTCAGGGTTTAGGGCAGTGCAGGGGTGTTCGTGCAGTGTAGGGGGTCGTGCTGGGGATGGTGTTTCAGGGTTTAGGGCAGTGCAGTAGTGTTCGGGCTGTGTAGGGGGTCATCCAGGGGGAATGGTGTTTAAGGGTTTAGGGCAGTGCAGTGGTGTTCGGGCAGTGTAGGGTGTCATGCTGGGGGTGGTTTTTCAGGGTTTAGGGCAGTGCAGTGGTGTTCGGGCAGTGTAGGGGGTCGTGCACTGGGTGGTGTTTCAGGGTTTAGGGCAGTGCAGTAGTGTTCGGGCAGTGTAGGGGGTTGTGCTCGGGCTGGTGTTTCAGGTTTTAGGGCAGTGCAATGGTGTTCTGGCAGTGTAGGGGGTCGTGCTGGGGCTAGTGTTTCACGGTTTAGGGCAGTGCAGTGGTGTTCGGGCAGTGTACGGGGTCATGCTGGGGCTGGTGTTTCAGGGTTTAGGGCAGTGCAGTGGTGTTCGTGCAGTGTAGGTGGTCGTGCTGGGGCTGGTGTTTCAGGGTTTAGGGCAGTGCAGTGGTGTTCGGGCAGTGTAGGGGGTCATGCTGGGGCTGGTGTTTCTGGGTTTAGGGCAGTGCAGTGGTGATCAGGCAGTGTAGGGGGTCGTGCTGGGGATGGTGTTTCTGGGTTTAGGGCAGTGCAGTGGTGTTCGGGCAGTGTAGGGGGTCGTGCTGGGACTGGTGTTTCAGGGTTTAGGGCAGTGCAGTGGTGTTTGGGCAGTGTAGGGGGTCGTGCTGGGGCTGGTGTTTCAGGGTTTTGGGCAGAGCAGTGGTGTTCGTGCAGTGTAGGGGGTCGTGCTGGGGGTGGTGTTTCAGGGTTTAGGGCAGTGCAGTGGTGTTCGGGCAGTGCAGGGGGTCGTGCTGGGGGTGTTGTTTCAGGGTTTAGGGCAGTGGTGTTCGGGCAGTGTAGGGGGTCTTGCTGGGGGTGATGTTTCAGGGTTTAGGGCAGTGGAGTGGTGTTTGGGCAGTGTAGGGGGTCTTGCTGGGGATAGTGTTTCAGGGTTTAGGGCAGTGCAGTGGTGTTTGGGCAGTGTAGGGGGCCGTGCTGGGGGTGGTGTTTCAGGGTTTAGGGCAGTGCAGTGGTGTTCGGGCAGTGTAGGGGGTCGTGAAGGGGGTGGTGTTTCAGGGTTTAGGGCAGTGCAGTGGTGTTCGGGCAGTGTAGGGGGTCGTGCTGGGGGTGGTGTTTCAGGGTTTAGGGCAATGCAGTGGTGTTCGAACAGTGTAGGGGGTCGTGAAGGGGCTGGTGTTTCAAGGTTTAGGGCAGTGCAGTGGTGTTCGGGCAGTGTAGGGGGTCGTTCTGGGGGTAGTGTTTTAGGGTTTAGGGTAGTGCAGTGGTGCTTGTGTAGTGTAGGGGGTCGTTGCTGGGGGTAGTGTTTTAGGGTTTAGGGTAGTGCAGTGGTGTTTGTGTAGTGTAGGGGGTCATGTTTTAGGGTAGTGCAGTGGTGTTTGGGTAGTGTAGGGGGTCGTGCTGGGGGTATTGTTTTAGGATTTAGGTTAGTGCAGTGGTGTTTGGGTAGTATAGGGGATCGTGCTGGGGGTAGTGTTTTAGGGTTTAGGGTAGTGCAGTGGTGTTTGTGTAGTGTAGGGGTCATGCTGGGGTAGTGTTTTAGGGTTTAGGATAGTGCAGTGGTGCTTGTGTAGTGTAGGGAGTCGTGCTGGGGTAGTGTTTTAGGGTTTAGAGTAGTGCAGTAGTGTTTTTGTAGTGTAGGGGGTCATGTTTTAAGATGCAACGCTCCAATACCTGACCAGTCTGCACTACATAAAACTGCAAAAAACTAAAAATAAAAAGTGTTTTGCACACTTTTGTCATTGGGCTATATGTGGGCTACATCTGGGTAATATTTGTGCTACATTTGGGCTCTTTTTTCTCTGGTGGCCATCTTGGAAGACTTCTTTGTTATGAAGTTTCCTAATTTCCTCATTTACTGCAGTCTCCTCAGTAGGAAATGCTTTCAGTTTTTTACTTTGATTCCATCAAGAAGGCATTCAGATGTGTCTCACATTTGCCATAAATTCAGAATGTTAGCACTCTAGTTGCTCATTAGATCACTGTACTAAAGCTACTGCTCACCAGGGAGTTAACTGGAAGTCTGCTGCTGGTATTGAAAGTGATTGTTTCAGTCTGCATGTCAGAATTTTCTAATGAAATAGAAGAGGATTTGAGATCTCACTTAAAACATGCCCTCATTTTTCTTTCTGCAGCACTAACCATAATTTCTATTTATAAAAGAACCCCTCATTTTGTTCCTTTTTAAATTAAATGTTTTAAGTATTAACGGTTTATTCCAATCAAGATGGCTTCCGGTGTGCCATACTTTTGTCATAAGTAAGGCTGTTAGCGCTCTAGTTGTTCTTTAGAACACTCTGGGAAGCTGCAGTAGAACACAAAGGCATCAACTGGCAGGCTGCTCCTGTTGAAATATAACAGGAAGATATTTGAGATCTCACTTGAAACATGTCCTAATTTTTCTTTCTATAGCACTAACCATAATTTCTATGACAAAATGAACCCCATCATTTTGTTCCTTTTTAAATTAAATGTTTTAAGTGTTACCAGTTTATTCCAATCAAGATGGCTTCAGGTGTGCCATACTTTTGTCATAAGTAAGGCTGTTAGCACTCTAGTTGTTCTTTAGAACACTCTGGGAAGCTGCAGTAGAACACAAAGGAATCAACTGACAGTCTCTGCCCTTGTTGGATGTACATGTTTTACTGAGAATGTCAGACTTCATTCTCACATGACTGAGAAAGATAATGTGAATTTACAGAAAATATGCTCTCATTTTAGCTTCTGGAGCACCTTCCAAAACTGTATGGGACAAGCATGTGAAAATAGTTTTCTCTCAAACATGATTCATGATATCCCAGCAGAAGGTTTTTCACAGGGTAAAATCACCTTAGAACACACCACAATTCCTGAAATTAGTATGGTACCATCAACAAATGAATTCTAATGTAACTAAAGTCTGTTATCACCCTTAATAGTTCTCCTTTTGGTAACCCTCAAAATCTTTGATTCACTACAAGGCATTTCAATGGGGTACTATCATGTATATTGGTCTCAAGATGGCTGCCAGCAATTCCAGGATGAAGTGCTGACAGCCAATCAGATCTCACGATGACATGTGTGGTTAGGCTCCACCCAGATATATATGTGTTTTTACTTTTGATTTTCTCAGCAACTACTGAACGAATTTACACCATTGAACAAAAGGGTTCTTTCTGAACCAAGAACTACCTCTTTGCCAAATTTGGTGTAATTCCGTTCAGCAGTTCGGGCTGTAGCCGTGTCTAAAGTTTCCTATGGGAAAATGAATGGGGAAAACACGTTTTGGGACCCCCTTTTTTCTCGGCCCCGCTTGATGAATCACCCCGAGACTTTCAGGGTAGGAGCGGACCGGAGCGGGCCATAAAGTTTGAAAATTTCGCAAAGATTCGTCAACCGGCAAGAGAGTTATTTCAAATAGAATGTCGCGGATTTCCTATGGAAAATAGGTCCTAACTATAACTATCTACTGGCGACCGCCAGTAGATAATATACATACATACATACATACATATATATATATATTCACTGAAACACCCACACATTATTAATATTTGTATAGAGTAACTCTCTGTGCAGGTGACAGTTGATGACTTGTGTTCAGCATGTTACACACAAGTTTTGGGGTTCTGCAGAAAAATTTTCTGGTAGACTTGGCCCTTTTTGAAGGGTCATCCCTGAACTTTTTGCTTTCCTCCTAGTCTTTTTTCTGTCCTGGTGTTGGTGGTTTTAGGACTCTGGGCACTTTATCACTGCTGTCCAGTGTAAAGTGCATGTGCTCTCTATGGTAAGACATGGTAAGATTGGTCTACACCTGTTTGGCGTATTTAATTTACCTATCAGTCCCTTGTAAAGTGGCATCTCGGATACCCAGGGCCAGTAAATTAAATGCTACTGGTGGGCTTGCAGTGCTGATTGTGCCACCCACCAAAGTAGCCTTTCAAACCTGTCTCAGGCCTCTGCCATTGCAGGGCCTGCACGCGCTGTTTACTGCCGCTGTGACGTGGCACATAAAGTGGGTGCCACGTCTGTGACTCCCCTTTTACTACATGCAGTCAGCCCTAAGGTAGGCCTTAGCTAGCCCTATGGGCAGGGTGCAATGTAGGTAAAAGGTAGGACATGTGCCTTAACTGTGTGACATGTCCTGGTAGTGACCAACAGCCATTTTGGTTTCTCACTGCTGTGAGGCTGCCCTCTCATAGGAATGCATTGGGGATTCTCTGATAAGTGTTTCAGTGGCAATTCCTGATCTGAGAGGAGTAGAAGGATCAAGTTTGGTATGTTTGGAATAGTGGTAATAAATGCTGCGTAATGGTGTGCGCAGATTTATTATCACTATTTTAGAAATGCCACTTTTAGAAGTGGGCATTTCTGTGTGCTGTGTCTTTGTGCCTGCCTGATGTGTATTGCATGTATGGCGATGGAGTGACAGGAATTTGGGAGGTGCAGTGGCTCCAAAGGGGCTGGGTGAGTCAGCGCTAGGATAAATAGGCTGGACTGCATTTGGAGTAGTGGGAGGAGTAGCATCTGGGCCTGAATAGGACTGTGCCTGCACTACACAATGCTGGCTCCACCCCCCTGTGGTGTGTCTGGGGCCAGAGCCTACACTTACAAAGGAGGTTGTGGAGCACTGTAAATAAAATATTAAGTGCCCCCCCGGAACTGGTTTGAACTGGGTCCCAAGCCCTGTGCCAGGGCAGAACAAAGGGGACATGTAGTATAAGTATCGGGGTTGTGACCCCATGTATGTGTGCTACTGGGTGCTTACTTGAAGCCTGCGGCTGGCAGGCTGCTGGACTGGCAAAAGGAACCGCCACTGGCGATTGACCTGCTGTCCGCTGGGAGGGGGAACTTCAAGGACTCCCCCTCTGCTGAGGGACCCGGTGTGCTGGCCTGCCCGTGCCCAGCGCTGTGTACTTTTGGGATCCAGCACGTGGTGAGCGCTGGGAATTCACCCTGCTCTTCCCCCTGCTGCCCGTCTTTTTATTTGGGGGAAAAGAACTTGCAGAGCCGTCTGGTGGCTGAAACAAAAGCGCAAGGGGAGCGCTCTCACTTGTGTTGGACCAAGTGCCCTGAGCAGTGTGTGGCCATGCAGCGTGTGAAAAGCTGCACCATCTGAGTCATACGTCGCAGAGACTTCGCTCCGTAAATGGTGAACGGGAGCGGCTGTGCCGGGATCCCAAGAATCGCCGCAAAACCGGAAGTCAGGCGAGGAGAGCCTGACTTGGGGCATGGCTGGGCAGAGGAAGCCAGGCGGAGGTGCAGCCTGGTTGTGGGTGGGGCTCCCGTGTTTGCTAGGAGAGCACCGCGTGCTGCCTGAACCGGCCGGAGATCGAGACCAGCAGTCAGAGGAAGGACCGGAGCCTCGCGGGCTCCCCTTGGCAGACTTCGTGCCTTTGTTCTTCCGTAGCAGGCCGTCTCCCGCTGAAGAGACCAGAGAGAAGCCCCGGTGAGTGCGGCTTGGGAGGCACACTGATAGTGCCCCCTTGTTCACATTCCCGACGTGCAGAGCAGCTGCCCCGGGTAGCAGTGGGCAGCTGTCCCCTACGAGAGTTATAGCATCTGGGGCATTTGTTTGAGACCAGGGTGAGTTGCACCCCCGCCCCGCATGCATTACGGGCATTGTTCTTGCTGCAACTGCAGCCAAGGGGCTAGCAGAAGCCTCGTGAAGGGGCACGGAGTTGGGAAAGCCCTCACTTGAAAAGGGGCATTGCGGGGCGAGCCCAGCCCAGGGCCCCCGCTTGAGAGTGTCCTGATTTGGGGACAACGACACTGGGTGGTAATACACCTATTGAGGGGCTGCGGCTCCCAATGGGAGCGCAGTAATGATGGGACCCTGATGTATTTAAAATATGTGTTACTTGTGTCCTACTGTAAGGTGTTTGCCTAGTGTGTGCCCTTTGAGAGCGGGTACTTTGGTGCACTATTGCTAATGATGATATGCATAACGCGCTATGCTGAGTACCCTTGTGGGCAGTGATAGTGATGCGCTGCACTACTGCTGATTATGTTTCACCTAATAAGCGGTACCAGGTGATGTTAGGATGTATGCCTAATGTATTCATGCTAAATGCAATATTGCCAGTAGTTACTGGTTGTTCTCATTAATTGTGATATTTTGGTTATGACAGTGGCCCAATTGGCCCTGTAGTGTATATAATCCCCTGTAAAAGTGATACCTAGTGCCAGATGGCACAGTGTACATATGTGATTATGCTCTGATGTGTTTTATGAGTAATACAAAGGCTATTTTTTATATAACCTTGTGTGGAGTTTCTTTTGTGGTGTGCCTAGTGTGTCGCTGCTGTGTGTGTGTGTTGCGCAAACGCTTTACACATTACCTCTGGGATAAGCCTGCCTGCTCATGCCAAGCTACCAAGGGGGTGAGCAGGGGTTATCTTCAGCTTGTAACTCCCTTGCCCTGACTAGAGTGGTGGTTTCTGCCTGGCTTAGGCGCATGCCCTAGCCAACCAGAAATCCCATTTCTAACAGTTTCCAACAGAGCAAAGATTCTACATAGTGGATACTAAGTATTAAATGCAGCCCTGAGTTATTAGAAAGAATCATCTCAGCATGGCAATTTCTACATAACATATAAGACTCTGTGGACCAGGTACTAACCCATGTACATATGCTTAATTAGCTTCAAAAGAAAGGTTATCTGTAAAGTTTTCACCACACTATGAAGGCTGTAGGTAGTATGATCTTTAGTGCCTTCAAACCTTTGTTATTTTAAGCAAATAGTGTCTTTTATGAGTGTACGCTGTTCTAAATAGATACTTTTTTAGTACCCCGTGGTACATTTCTCATGAGTTTCTATGTCTGGAAACAGTGTGGTACAAAGTAAACTCTCTCCATTTAGTAAAGACTGTTTACAATAACCACTTTTCTATTCATATCAATTACATTTCCCAATGTAGGTTCGGTGATTGTGAGAGTTTTCATTCAGATGAAAGCTGTCCATAGTAGGGCATTTATCTTGTAATAGACGTTAAGTATCTTGAAGACCTTGGCTTTCTCTGAACAGTTGTATACATATTGAACACTGTGTGCAATGAGGGGTCCCATATATTTGTGGTTGATTGTGAACTAGGCTACACGTGAAGTGTATGGTATAGGGTCAATGTTAAACATAACACATGCTTGCTGCATCAAAGGAAGTAGTATATGTGATGGCCTTTATGATGTTTCAAACTATTCTGAGCTATTTTGCACCTACTTTCAGACCGCTAATGCCATAGTAGTTTATAGAGTAATTTGCATAAAAGAAGCAGGGATGGTGTCATCAGTAATGTCATCAATGATGTCATTTGAGGTTCCATCAGTGATGTCACAAATGATGTCATAGAACATGTCATGAGTGATGTAATATGTGAGGTCATAAGCAGTGCATGGCAGGGGCCCGAGTTATAGTTAGCTCTGCTAACTGTAACTGATGAGTTTCTGTGTTTTTTTGTTCACAATGTTATTGTTGACACTGTCATATTCACCCAACTTATACATTACTTTAACATTTGTTTTTTTCCATTAATTTCTTGTGGGTTTTTTTTTCACAAAAAGTAATATTTTATTACCATAAGTAAAGCCAACAACCTGTCGTGCATGGCCTTTGGCTGCACACGGTGGGGTGGGGGGGGGGGTGGCCACAGGACCTGGCCTTCAGTCAAGCCCTTCATCAAACACCCCCAAAGTCAGCCAACCCAAAGCTGCGCACAGCCTTTAGCTGTTCTCAGCATGGGGTTTACAACAGGTCCTGGTCTGTGGCCAACCCACCAGGAAGCAGTCGGCCCTCCCGGTATTCAGCCAACCTCACACTGCGTATGGTGTAGGAAAGTGTCTCTTTTTGTATAATTAGCCCCCAATGTTTGCCTGATGTCATTTTGAACTGTGCACTGGGTCCCTGCTAACCAGTTTCCCAGTGCCAGGTCTCTTTCCCAAATACTCTACCATGATTGACACAACTTCAGCTATCCTTGTACGTCCTTAGTAAATGGTACCCCTGGTACCTAGGGCATGGGTAATCAAAAGGGTCCCCTCGGGCTGCAGCACTGGTTGTGCCACCCCAGAGACCCCTCACCAAGGCTATGTACTCTGTGTGCCATACCATCCATACACTCCTATAAGAGATAAGTAAGTCACCCCTACTGCAAGCCTTTAGCCAAACGGCAGGGTGCACTATGTCCTATGTGAGGATATATCAGCATGAGAAGATATGCTCCTGCAATGTCCAGTCTATTCTGAGATGTTGTAAGTGCTCAGGGAAGCCATAAAGAGTACATGGGCTGGATACTTGTCAACACGAGTTTCCTAGCTCCATGATGGCGTCACTGATTTCTACCAAACATCTTGTCTTAATAAATTCCTTTTGGAGGGTCCCCTGAAAACCTACCAAGCACTGATGTGTTCTCTGACTTGTTTTCACCAGCCTGCCACTACCAGACATGTTTCTGACCTCATGGGGTGAGAGACAGTACTCTCAGAGGACAGAGACAAAGGCTGCTCCGGGTGGAGGTGATTCACACCTCCTCCAGGACAGGATGGCCTTCCTGAGCAGGAAGCTTCAAAGGTGATGCCGCATTTGAAATCCAAACCAGGAACCTCCAGATAGTGGGAGAAGCCCAGCCTCCTTTCCTGCTCCACTTTTGGTGGGAGGAAAGGTGGGAATATTAGTTAGGCTAGGAGTAGGGTCCCCACTTAGCCTGCACACCCCCATAGGGCGGGGCAGGTGAGGTGAGCCCCTCTCCTGAAATTCCACCATCTTGGGATGGTGGACAAACAACCTATCAGGGTTAGGGTAGTGCCCCTTCCCACAGGAAGTGGTCACTAGAGAGCATAGGTACCATAAAGGCATGAAGCCCATTGGCTACTGCCTGTCTCCCCTTGTAATGCCCCTAAATTCAGTATTTAGGTGGTACCCTGACACCTAAACATCAGATTCAATGGACAAGAGAAGACCAGGACAAAATAAGACCCACTGCATGAGTACTGAAGCCTGCTGCAGAAGAAAAAGGCGCCAAACCATGCCTGCTGCTCCCTGGACTCGACAATCGCTACCTGCTGTGTTGTCCTGAACCTGAAAGGAGTCCCAGAACACCAGAGCACCTCCAGCCTACGAGAAATTGCCAAGAAGCTACCTTGGAGTGAAGGTATCTCTCCTATGCACTCCACAGGCACTGATCCCATGAAGTAAGGTTGGTTGACTTCCTGCTCCCCGATGACCTCGATGCAGCACCAAAGCAAGAAAAAGTATCACAGCTCCAGAGGTTCAGATCTGCCTCTCCACCAATTTCGGGGGCACCAGGACCTACTGTAGCTGCAGCGTACCAATACCCGGGGTACTGGACCCCAACCGCAAACACCTAGAAGAAGAGTTCACACTGGACTCTAGAGCACCTGAAGCAAGCACCCATCGAGGGATGTTGAGACACCAGAGACCCACTTCCTGAGTGGCCCAGCTGTCCCGAGATTGCCTCTACAAGTTCCCTGCTCCTGACCACAAGGACCTCAAGACGCATGATGCCTGGCTGACCTGTTCACTCTGCACCCACATTCTCCCCAAGTCCTTGCAACATCTTCCCTCAAAGGAGTCCCACCGGACTTACTTGTAAGTGCTCCTGTGCAGTGTGTTTTCAAGTGGCCCCCTGCGTCTTTGTGCACCAGCTTCCAAGACCCTCAGCACTCTGCTCCTGGCTGATCTGGCTGCCCCATAACTTCTCCTGCTGGATCTTCGGACCTGGTCCCGACATCGACCTTAAACGAGAAGGTGAAATTCGTGAAAGCATTGCCTGACATTCTATGCATTTTTCGGCTTTTTCCCCATTGTTTCCAATGGTGCGTAATTGCGCACAAAAGTGATATATTTTCCGAACCTTTGCAAAATCGTTACTTCAAAAGTACTTACCTTAGAACTGTGTTCTTGGTCTTGAAAAATACATAAAAATAAAAATTATTTTGATAAATTGGTCACTGCCCTCTGATAAGCCTAAATGCTCGCCCACACTACCACAAAAAGAGCATTAGAAATATTGGCTTTTACCTCAGTTTACCATTTGGGGGTTCTCTGGACTATCTGCAAGGTGTACATCATTTTAGTACACTATATAAATAGCCAGCTTCCTACATATGGCCTTTGCTCATATGTGGCGTGGGGTTAGCCGCATGGCCTGGCTTGCATTCAGGCCCTGCTTCCAATTCAGGCAGTGCACTGCAGAGCTTGATCACAGAGTTTGGCCTGCCGCACTGTTGCCAAACCCTAAGCAGGCTGCCAACGCCATAACCTGCACAGCCTTTGCCGTGCACAGCATAAGGTAAGCTTTTGGGCCCCAGGAATCCTCTCCCCGGAGCCAAATATATAAAAAAATGCGTGTAGGGGCAGCGTGGCTCCCCTCCCTGAGCCTTATTAGGCACCATGGTTCCCACCCGCAGAGCCATACCAATAAAAAGGTTCAGGGGCGTTGGTGTGCCCCCTCCCAAGCTTATTAGGCCCTGGGGACTGCATCCCCCAGGGCCTTATGTATTTTAAAGGGGAGGGGGCCATCAGCCCCTTCCCTGAGCCTCATTTGGCCCTAGGACCCCATTCCCCAGGGCCTTAAGTATTTTAAGGGGGAGAGAGCCACATGGCCCCCCTCTCTGAGCCTCATTAGGCCTTGGGGACCCCATCTCTCATGACCTTTTTTTAAAGAGGAGGGGGGCCATGTGGTCCACCTCCCGAGACTCATTAGGCCCTGGGTACCCCATCCCCAGGGCCTTTTTTTCTTAGGGAGGGGGCTACGTAGCTTCCCTCCCCTAACCTCATTAGGCCCTCGGGCCCACATCCCTCACAGCCTTATGTTTTTTAAAGGGGAGGAGAGGGCCATATTTCCCCTCCCTGAGTTTCATTAGGCCCGGGGGCCCCCAGGGCCTTAAGTTTTTTAAAAGGAAGGGGTTTCACATGGTCTCCCAAGCCTCAATATGCCCTGGGAGATCTTATCCCCCAGGCCTTTTTATTAAGGTAGAGGTTGGCCACATGGCCCCCCTCCCGAGATTCATTGGGCCCTGGGGACTCCATCCCCAGGGCTGTGTTTTTCTTAAAGGGGAGGGGTGACGCAAGTCCACTCTCACCGACCCTTATTGGAACCTGGAGACCCCATCCCCAAGGGCTGATTTGTTTTATTGTTGTAAGAGGAGGAGGGTTGTATGGCCCACATCCCTGATCCTCTTTTAGCCCTGGGGACCCCATCCCACAGGGCCACTAATTAAGTTAACGCAGAGGGGGCATGTAGCACCCCTCCCCAATTCTTTTAATGCCCTGGAGACCCCACCCCAAGGGGCTCAAAGTACATTTAAAGGGAAATGGTGCTCTGCGGTGCCTCTCCTGAGCCAGTAAAAGGCCTTGGGGGCACCATTCCCCAGGGATGCTACTTAATTGGAAGGGGAGGGGGATACATAACCCCCTGCCTGAGCAATTTTCAGCCCCGAGGACCCCATCCTCCGGGGCCCAGTACACTATTAAAAGGTGAGTGCCCTGGTGCCCATCAACAACATTGGGGTCTGTGGGGGGAGCCCCAGGGCCCCGCAGCCACAGCAGGCTCCCTGCATGCTTTGGCAGCTGGCTTTGCTCCCGCTCGCAGGGAGCAGCTTTTTATGGTGCTCCCTCCGGATGAGAGCAGTCTTTTGATCTTTTTCGCTGCCCACATCAGTGCAGGCAAGGAACAGATCAAAAGTTTGCTCCCAGCTGTCAAGAGCATTTTCAAAGCTTTCAGGCGCTGGTAGCAGGCTTTGTGTTTGCTACCGCATGGTGGGAGAATAAAAGATGCTCCTACCAGGCAGGAGCAAACACAAGTTTTCCTGCCCAAACCGGTGCGGGCAGGAAAACCACTGTTTCCTAGTGGGTAGGCTCCCTGGTTCTTAGCATGTGACCCAGCACCAGGGGATCTGGTCCCTGTGGCTATAGAAATCTCAGGGAGGGGTGTCACGCAGCCTCTATCCCTTGCAATGTAAATAGTGGCCTTGGGAGATGAGGACCCCAGTGCCTTTTAAGGGCTTCAGAAAGGGAGCCACATGGCCCCTCTCCCTGTTTTGGAACCTTTTGGCACCTGGGGTGAGGTCCCTGTGGCCTATAACAGCCAGGGGAGGGGCCCCTCCCAATATTTGAGGAATTGGGCCCCGGGAGATGTGGTCCAAGGTCAACCCCGCCTTAACTGTAATTAATGCCCCGGGGAGGCGGCGGTCCCTGGGGCTGCAGGAGAGGCCATACAGGTCACTCCCAGACTAATTTTACACATAGCACTGGGGAGGTGGCAGTCCACGGGGCTGCTGGGGAGCCGTGCAGGTTCCTGGTATCATTATATTGTTTGCCTGGGGAGGTGGTGATACCCAGGGGGCGGGGGTAATAAACACTGCCCCTAGGATTTGGCCCACCCGAGGGCTTCATAAAAAGACACACGGGAGCCCGAGCATCTTTTTTTTTTATTTTGCCGCGGATCTGCGGCTCCACCCGCAAAAATTTGTGGCAAAATTAGATAAAAAATACTTTTAACCTCCTGAGGGGTCTCTGTGGGACCCTCCACCATATCTGGGGGTAAGGGCATTCCTACCCTGCCCCCTTTTCTTTCTTTTTTAATTTTTTTTGTGGCGCTCGTTTTCAAGCTGAGTACCAAGATGGCTGCCAACACTTCCTGGTTGAAGTGTTGGCAGCCAATCAAATTTCCGTAGGATCCGCGAGTCCACTGCAAGGACTTGTGGCCCCAGATCTATATTTTTTTAACCTTAAATATCTCTGAAACGACTGAACCGATTTACACCAAATGACAAAAAGCAGGCTTTCTGGACCAACATCTATCTTTCTGCCAAATTTGGTGTGATTCTGTTCAGCAGTTCGGGCTGTAGCATGTTCAAAAAATAAAAAATCATAACATGGGACCCCCTTATTTTCTCGGCCCCCGCTTGCCGGATCACCCCGAAACTTTCAACACAGCAGCTGAACCAAAAAGGTAAAGTGTTGGCAGCCATCTTGGGATTTGGCTGGAGCTGAGTTCCCAAAAAAAGGTAAACAAATAAGAGAAGGGGGCAGGGTAGGAATACCCTGACCCACTAGGCCGCTTGGGGGGGGTCCCACAGAGACCCCACATGGCAAAAAAAAAATGTTTTTTAATTTTCGGTGGGAGCACTAGATCGGCAGCTCTCACAGAATTTTTTTTTAAATGGAAGCGCAGGTTTTCACACTTCTCCATTATTAAGCCCCCGGGTGGGCCAGGTCCTGTGGGCATGCGGCCGTAAATAGAGTAAATAGATGGGGGGGTCTTGCGAACCCTCCCCTGCCCCGGGGACTGCCAACTCCCCATGACTTATAGAGAAGAAATAGGGGGGCTTGTGGACCCTCCCATGCCCCGGGGACCGCCACCTCCCTGGGGCTAATTTATTTGTTATGGGGTCTTCTTCATGGATCCCCCTGGGCCCCGGGGACTACCACCTCCCCAGAGCCAAAAAAGTCTGCCTCCCTCTCCCCCCCAATATATATATATATATTTTTAAACGCCAGCCCCTGGGGAAAATCACCGGAGGCCCCACCCCCTTTTTCATTTTCTGCCAAGGGGCCTCCTGGTGCACAACCTGTTGGGGGATGAAGTCCCCTTGCCTGCTGAGGGTCCTTGGGGGCCAACAACCCCTCCTGTTAACTCCATTAAGTCCCACACAGCGGGATTGCTGATAGCTTGTGAGAGGCCCACCCCCTTTCTCCACCATTCTGCAAACGCGCCTCCTGGCACACTACTGATTGGAGGATGAAGTCCCCTTAGATTCTGAGTGCCCTTGGGGGCCACCAAGCCCTTCTGTTACCTCCAGTAAGTCCCACACAGAAGGATTCCTGAGACCTTGTGGGAGGCCAGAGCCAAATGTAGTTTTGAAATAGGAGGGGTGCTGTGCAGCCCCTTCCTGGGCCATTCTAGGCCCCAAGGACCGCCACATCCCCAGGGCAGGCCCTACCTGAATGAGAGGAGGGAGGCTGCACAGCCCCCCTCCTGGAGCCAATAATGGCCCTGGGCTAACCTCCAGGGCCAGCTCTTGCTATTTCACTGGGTGCCCCACCCCACAGGACATAGCCTGTTAGCTGTGGCTTGGCGGGTGCTTTAACTGCTCCTGCCAAGCCACAGCAAATACTCTGCTTCCAGCAAGCAAGAGCAGAGAAATGCACTTGCATGCTGGAAGCGGAGCATTCGTCTATATCTCTGCCCACAGACAAGCGAGCAGGGAAACAGATGAATTGCTTTCAGACACAGGGAGGTGCATGTTTAGCAGCTCCCTATATCTGAAAGCAATGCAGGCTCCCTTAGGAGGCAGGCAGCCAGCAGGGACAGCGGGGGCCTTCAGGCTTCCCCCACGGTCCCTTAGCACACTGGGTGCCCTGGGGGCACTCAAGAGACATGGCCGGGCCCCGGGGGATGGGTTCCCCGGGGCTAAAATCGGCATGTGGGGGGGGGTTACACGGCTCCCCTATGCCACACTTGTAAATGGGGGCAGCATCAAAATCAATGGGTGTTGCAGTGGAACGCCCACCACAACACCCATTGCACGCCACTTTCACGCTAAGTGTAGAGTGAAAGGGGGCCTTATTTACAAGGCGGCTTTAAACCACGTTAAGTGGCTTAACGCCGCCTTGTAAATAAGGCGAAGGGTTTATCGCCATAGGAACGTCACTAAAAGTGATGTTCCTGTGGCGATAGGGGCTTGTAAATATGCCCCCAAATGTTACAGGGACATTATAGTTAGGAAATAAAATTTAAGAAACCTTAGAAATAAACTTAAAAAACAAAGGTTACAGGGACATTATAGTTAGGAAATAGATTTAGAAAAAACACAGAAATTCACTGAAAAAAACAAAAGTTACAGGGACGTTATAGTTAGGAAATTAGAATTATATAAACCATAAAAAATAAACAAAAAAACCCAAAGGTTACAGGTCATTATAGTTCGGTTCAGATTTCACTCGTACAAAACCATAGAAATTTAGCAGTTATAGTTACTTGAACTAACTAGTACTTACCCCCCCACAATGCACTGCTTATGACCTCACATATTACCTCACTCATGACATGGTAAGTGACATCTCAAATGACACCCACACCTGAGAGTGCGAGTGGGTGTATTGAGTCTGTGAGTGGGTGTTTGAGTGGTTGTGTGGGTGTGTATAGCTATCTCCCTTAAAGGAATCTCTCAGATGGTTTGAGAAGCACACCCATGCTTCAGATAACATTTCAAAATGTGACCAAGACATGGAAAAGATGCACCAAGACCATCTTCGAAGTTTGAGGAACGAAAAAATAGACCAACGTACCTTGGCCACGAAGATGATAGAGGCAACATCCAAATCATGACAGTGTCAGTCTTCTTGGCCAGCACATGCACCAGATTCTGCAAACTGATTTCATACTATGAGGGACACACCACCTATTTACAGAAAGACTCTTCCACAACCACCTGCACCAGCCCCACCTCCACCACCACTAACTCAACCATCATCAACTCAACCACCTACAAGAAAGGCACACTCTCAAACAATCTCATCACTAGTATTGCGTAGGTGGAGTGGCATGATACATACCCAAAAATAAATTTTGTTTTGTTAAATTTCAATAATGCTGTTTACCTTTTTATATTAAAAACTGTGTCTATCTTTCATCTATGTTGGATGTTTGATATTGAAGTTCCTGCATAGGAAAGAGTTAATTATGTTCTTTTTTGTTTACCTTCAATGTGTCTTGTATTGAAAAATAAGTGTCTTTTGATTTTGAAAGCATCTTCAAAATAGATAAACATTTCTTTTGCATGACATATAATGCATTGATCTGCATTTTCAAATACAAGAAAGACTTTAATGTTTGCAATTTTAGAAATTTAAAAAAAAATAATGATTGGGATAACTATTAAATAAACTCACATGAAACAGAGTCCTGTTTCAGAATGAAATGCAAACTTGAAGGAGGTGTGGTAAATAATAAAAACATGCCAGAAAATGTCAAGGGAGCAAGTCTATACAAAAAGTGGCTAATTTAAAACAAAATGTCTATAAAGAATCCATAAAAATCAGTCCATTAAAATATTTTTACATTTTAAAGAATTAAAAATTTCAAAATCCAAGTTCAATGTTCAAAACAATAATAAACCCACACTACTGAACAAGAGGGGGTGTTAGAGTCAAAATTCTGACTAGGGGGGAAAGTTCCTGGCCATACTCTATTTCACTCTTCACCATAATGAAGTTGAAGCCCTTCTCTGATACAGACATTAAATGGCTGGCTGTGGCAGGACCAGACACCCCACGCAAGGCAGGAAACACAGGGGTATCAGGGAAAACAGATCTAACAGACAAACTGAGAGACAGGACAACTGCAGGTGGGGCGGGTTTGGGAGGCAGCTGAGACATTAGTTCTGGCAACAAGGAGATCATGTGACAAATATAGCTTGGAGCCTTTTCAGTTACTGACTCTCGGAGTATCCAGACCTCTCCAACTGAGTGGCCTACACATGGGAGCTCTGGAGTGTCAGGGGTCGAAGTTTCCCTCAACTGCTGGCGTTGATCTGGGCAGGCATTTGTAGGAGAAGATGAATGCTGTGCAGGGGTTGCAGCTGGGGGATAGGGATGTGTGAAATTCAGGTCATTTGATTTCATATAATTGCATCAAATTTCAGAAAAATGATGCAAACATGCACATAACTAAGCGAAATTCAGATCATTCATTAAGAGCCAGATGTCAGCCGTTTTTTTGCAGTTGCAAAGGGAATTCTGCCCATTTGCGACCGCAAAAAAGGTCTGCCCAATGTACTAACCCTATTTTGCGAGTCGCTAACCTATTAGCGACTAGTGGAGTAGCGTCCCAGGGACCACTGCCTGCTCTTAAAAAATTAAACTGAAAAGTTAAATTTTTTTTTTAAATGCAGCCCGTTTTCCTTTAAGGAAAACGGGCTGCATTTAAAAAAAACTGCTTTATTGAAAAAGAAGTCACAGACATGGTGGTCTGCTGACCCCAGCAGGCCACCATCCCTGTGAGCGCGAGCCATTCCCAATGGGGTCACAAATTGCGACAGCCTCATGAATATTAATGAGGCATGCAATTTGCGACCCCATTGGGAAACGCAAACAGTGTCTGAGACACTGTTGTACATTCATTTTAGCAAGTCGCAAATTGCGAGTCGCAATTTGATGCAATTTGCGACTCGCAAAAAACAATGGTCGTACATCTGGCCCTTAGTGCTAAATTTTAGCATGAAATGCCTCTTTGAATCAATTTTCTAATAGAAAAAATTGAAAGAAATTGTATAAAACCCACTAGAGGTGCAAGCAACATCCACTCGAATTTTGCTTTTTCACCTTATTATTGTGCTCTTGCAGTAAAATTTAGTCAGGAAAGTGTTCATAGTTACATGAATTGTGCCAACATATGTTTAATTTCGCCTGGGCTTACAGGCACGGGGCACTCTAGAATTGAGGGGCCCCAGACTCAGATGATGGCGGGGCCTACTCTTTGTACACCACAGGTTGGTCTTCCTCAAGCTCAGGAGCAGCCCCAATATCAGTCGACTCCTGACTTATGATGTCCACATCACCTTCCCTAACAGCTCACTCCCCAGCCTCAGCCTAGATTCTTCTAATGACTGACCTTGTTTGCCTCTGCACAGGCAGTCCTGCTTGAGTCTACATCCTTCTCTGGGGCTTGCTCTGATGATAATTGGCCACTCTGATCTATAGAAAAGGATTAAAATAGGAAAGTGATTTTGAAATCATCTGTTCAATACTGCATATCAAACCATGTTTATTTAAAAGGCAGATGATATTCCTAAATACAAGAAATCACATTGTGTGGTGTTTACCAAACTATTGGCAAGCCAATGTTTATTTACTAATTTTTACAAACTTTTAATAACATTGAATATCAAAAACGTCTTAGAATCAGGCTTTGAAGGGGAGAGAAATGTTTGTGCAAAGAGAGCTGGCTATTGTATAGCCTTGTGACTAAACTTTTCAAATACGTTTTGCAAAATCTTCAATGCATTGTCTTGCCTAGATTTGAGTATAAGTAGAAAATATTTTAATAATTGTATGAATTTTGTATATTTTTTTGTAAAAGTATGATTGTTTGAAAGTAAGGTTCAGGTACACAATACCAGCATCACATTAAGAAACTTTGACAGCATGGAAATGTTACATGCCCAAAAGGTTAACTTGTGCTTTAACGTTCACGTTGTCACAAAATATAAAACTTGAAAAACATTTCCATTATGTCATCATAAGATTATTAGTAAATCCAACCAAAAATACATCACATGCACATTAGTATTTGTAAACTTTATTCCATTCATAACACACAAGTAAAACAGGTTAAACACAACATGGAATGTTAGACATCAGCTCAGACTGCTCATATGACTGAACACGAGTCTCAAAACTTATTCCCTGTCTGATGCCAACTAGGGTGAGTCAGGCTCTTGAAAAAGGATGGCTCAGATTGACTACAAATGGCTGACTTTCTCTTCTGTATATAATTTCCTGTTTGTTGCTGTAGGTGGACTCCTGAGAGCTCTGCCCCTTATGCCCCTCATGTGGGGTCGGGACTCCACCTGAAGGATTAAACCCTTTGCATGCTAAGGAGAAACGTCCGCATGAATTAGTGAGACCCCTGCATCTAGAGAAACCCTGGGAAATCTAAAGGATCCCAACAGTGATTTTTTGTGCAGGTCATTTATGTGTCAATGGTTTTTGAGTATATATGTTGTAAATCATGAGAACTTTAACTTAAGGGAGTGAAAGGGTATGTAACATTTGCAACACAACTCTTTACCACATTGGACGTTAAAGTGCAAAACATTTGAATGTAGATAAGTACAATGAAGGCCCTTTTCAGTATTTACAATGTGGGACTTTACAACTGAGGTAACTATTTTAACTTATTATTAATGAAGGGAAATGAAGGGTTGCAATATTAAGAGTTCAGAGATGGGTATGGGTACTGGTTGGGAAGGGTTTTGTGTGTTCAGCGATGGGTAATGGTATGGATTTGTATCATTTTTTAAGGATTTTTAGGGTTCAGGTATGGGTGAGGAAAGGGGTTAGCAACTGCTTCTTAGGGTTGAATAAAAGTATGGGATGTTAAGTGTTTTATAGGGTTCATGTAAGGTTAAGAGTATGGGGTTATAAGAGTTTTTGTAGGGTTTTAGGGTTCAAGTATAGGTAAGGGATGGGGTGAGCAACAGGTTTTTAGTGTTCAGTGTTGGGTAGGGGGACAGGTTGGTAAGGATTTTTAGGACTCATAGTGGCTAAAGGAAAGGGCTAGTAACATGATTTTAGGGTTCAGAGTAGGTTTAAGGTACAAGGTAGGGACAGGGTTTTTAAGGTTCAGGTATTGCTAAGGTTACTGGGGCAGAAGGGTTTTGGGGTTTTTGTGATTTTAGGGTTCAAGGATGAGTTGTCTCAGGATGGCATAGATGGACAGAGTGGTAGCGCACCATTCATTCTTGACAAGAGACTGTCGACTCACATAAATAAACGCAGCAACCAAACATGCAGCTCAAGAAAAAATGAGTTAACTAGTCGATTCCACACAAGTATGACCTGCCTTCTTTTGTGTGCTCCACCCCAGGTACTTGGACATGAGCCTAGACTACGTTCAGGGTATGTATTTAAGCGCCGCCATATGGCAATCTTGGGCAACACACAAAAGTTCCCAACAATCTTGTACATAACCTCTAGAGTTCACAGACACATCTGAATCTTGACTTATGGACCCCAAAAGTTCTTTCATTAATGGCTTGTGTATGTATGTGTGCCCCATTGCACCTCTCTTGAGGTAGTGTGGTTGGGGGTTGGTAGGGTGTGAGAAAATGGGGAGAGGGGGCATACCTGGCATCACTTGCAACAAAAATGTGAAATTTCTTAAAAGGGAGCTCCATCCTAAATGTAATTCATCATGTGTATATGCATGCAGTGAGTGTCAGGGTAATGTGTGTACACTGAATTGCAGTGATATAATAATGTTTAAGATTGCACCCCCCATGCGCACGTAGCCCCAGGGTGAGATGTTTTTACTTATCAATGAGCCACATATCGCCAAAATACCCAGCAACCAAGTGATGTACAATGGTTGACTTACAGAGTATATAGCTGTTGTGTGTGCTTCCAGGAAAGGTAGCATATAAATCAGTGAAGATGCCCCTGGCATTGCAGACAGCTTGCACGTGAAGGAGTCCCAGCAGTGTCTGTTACTGAAAAGGTTTGCTGTGTGGTAAGGCAACATAAATGTCACATGGGTGCAGTCAATGGCACCTACCACATAAAGGAATTGGAGAAAGGCATAAAGATTCCCTTGCCATTCTTTACTTTTCCACCAGTGACTGTGGCATGACAATAAACCAGCACACTCTTCTGTGAATGCAAATCAGTACCTGAAGCAAGCATCAAGACTGACTTGCCTGTGAGCTGCTAACACTGTCTGACTGACCCTCTGGAAAGACCCAGTGGCCATGAAATGGGGTGAAGCTTGTATTTTGACATTGGAATGGATAGTCATAGATTGGGATGTAGGTGAATGAAGCTCCTGCTCCCAATCTGCAACCGTGTCAAGGATCACTTCAGATGAAAATATTTGTCTGGCAATGACTGCTTCCCATCCCAACAATGTCAATCTTTTGCCTCTAAATGCTCACCTTTCCTCCTCAAATAGGCTTTCCTCAAAATGAGGGGCAAAGCATCAAACACATCCACTGACATTGTGAAGGCTGAAAAAATGTGCTTAGTGTGTGAACTAATTTCTTATGTAGTCAGCCTGAATGATTGGTTGGTGTTGAAATGAGTTTCATGGGTGGTAGAGTTCAAAACAATTGCTCCTTGCCTTTCCGGCTGTTTTGAGAGTTGTAAGCTTTGTTATGAAATTCAACAAGATTAGTTTTAAAGAAAAAAAAATTATTAGCTTTTACATAACAAAACAAAAAAACTTGTGACACAATAAAACTGGATTTGCTTTAAAGATAAAAAAATACTGAATCTTACAAAGAAACGTTCCTTTACGTTCCCAAAAATGTCAATAGTATTTTGGTGGCTGCATTAGTTTCTCTGGGAGTGTATTTAAATACCAGTGTCTAGTCGTGCATGCTGCTGGACTTACCCCAAAGCTGAGCTGGGGTACATATACTACTGTTTTGGAACTTTTTGGCTGTTGTAACTTTAGAAGTGTGAATTCTTCATTTTCTAGCCTATCCCATGTTTACTACAAACATTATAAATACATGTGTGAAGATCTCTGCAACAGGGTGGACCTCTCTGCATAGAAAAGATTGGAGTGGTAGAGGTGGAATCTTCCACAAATAGTTTTATGGGTAGCATTATTTACTACACCAGATTGCACATTTAATGTGCTTGTAAGCCCCTATTATATGGTGCCACCTGTTCCCAGGATTTGCAAATTAAATGCTACTAGTGGGCTCCAGCAGTCATTGCGGCATCCACCTAAGTATCACTGTACAACATGTCTCTAGGCCGGCCATTGCAGCCTGGGTGTGCAGTTTTAAACTGCAATATCGACCTGGCAAAATAAACCTTTTTCCAGGCCTAAACCTTTGTTTTTAATATTTATAAATTAACCCTAAGTTAGATCAGAAAAGCCCATAGGGCAGGGTGTATGGTATTTAAAATTAGCACATGTATATTTAATGTTTTACCTGTTCTGGCAGTCAACAAACCTCCAAAGTCGTTTTTCACTGTGGCAAGGCTGGCTTTCCCATAGATTAAAACAGGTCTACACTACTAGATTTAATAAGTGCTAAATTCAGATTTGGAATAGCTAAAAGAAAACTTTAAGGATTCATTTTAATAGTAATTTAAATTCCAACTTAATGGTCAAGTGTGCTTTTATATTACTATTTTGGAAATTATGCCTTTAGAAAGTTATCATTTTCCTGCCTAGAACAAAAAAGCTTTCCTGGGAGAGATGGGACTGGAGGAGAGCATGGCGGCCGGCTAGGTTGCTCGGTCGGGAGCTCCGCCGAAATGAGGTCATAGCGGAAAGTAAGCGCCCTGAAATTCATGGAAAACGACAAAACGGATTATGCGGGAACAAAGGATTTGAATGTCTCGCCGAGGTCTAAATACTCATCCGGGTTTAGTCCGAAAGCGATTATAGGTGAAAAGCTCCAAAACGGATCCAAGCTGGAGGCGGGGCCTGGAGTGATACTCGGCGCGAAGCCCAACGATCCGCGGATGAGAGCGAGGGGAGCGAGTGGAGAAGAGGTGTTTGGGCAGAGGCAGTATTCGGACAGTTAGCTCGTCAGAGAGTTTTGATTAAAACAGGTTTTAGAGGCCCACCCAGCAGTTGTTCCGTTTTCAGCGTGGGAGTTGAACACAACGAGTTTTGCATTAAGATCAGCAACGAGGAGGAGAACAAACAGAGGATAAAACGGAGGTACAGTGTGTGTGCTTGCATGAATCTGGACAGAAGGCGGGGAAGGGGCGAACTGGGGGGGTTTTCAGCGGTGAATCCGACAATTAACTCTTTACAGGATAACCCTCTCCAGGGTAGTACACCAATAAACCCCCTACCGCAAATTTTGGCGCCAGTTGTAGGGTTAGAGCCAAAAGAAGGTATAGAGGACTCCACAAAAAATAAGCAGGCTAAAAGACAGGCCACAAAAAACCACATTCAAGAATCCTGCTACGCCTTACGGAACAGAAGCCTAGCCGCAGTTTCCTTAGAAAGTATAGAGCATACTGAAACGGGGGGGGCAATAATAGCCACTCCAGATACTAATAAAACAAAACACACCAGTAAGAAACAAAAGGCACATAAAACAAAGAGAGGAGCTTCAGTGGTGGCATCAACTAGAGCTATAAAGGCAGCCAAAAGCGAGCAATCTAAGAAGGGAGTCAACCCAAAAATAATGCCCTCTCTTTATACCTTCTTTAAAGTGCAAGAAAAACCGGTAGAAGAGAATATACCACAAAAAGAAGATAATTCGAACAGTGTTATATATAAGACGCAAAAAATAACATCTCCCTCTAAAATTGGAATAGTGGAGTCCCCAAACCGCTATCAAATATTGATGACAAAGGGCAGCGAAGATGAATGTCTTTCAGATGCAGAAGAACCCCGCAGTTAGATAAAAACTTAAATCATGATAAGGCTGTTAATTACCAAGGGGAGAATTCGGAACCACTTCTACAGGGAGAGATAGGCAGACTCACAGCCTCATTGTTGAAAGAAATGAAAGCGGGCTTTACCAAGTCGGAAAGAAACCAAGAAAAAATACAAGCGTCTTGATAAGCATTAGAGTCAAAAGTTAATGCCTTGATTGATCGGGTATCAGAAATGGAAAACACTATGGAAAAAACAAGGGAAGAAGTGAAAAAATGTCAGGTTGACATCAGCAAGTTAAGAACCAGCGAGAAAGAACTTAGGGATAAGGTTGAAATTTTAGAGAATAACTCTCGGAGAAACAACTTACGTATTTTAAACATTCCAGAAGGCTTAGAGGGACAATATATAAAAACTTATTGGTATCTTTGTTAAAGGAATGTTTCCCGGAATTAGATGGGAAAGCACTGGATGAAGATATTCAAAGAGTGCATAGAGATCCCTTCAAACGAAACGCACAAAGGAAAAACCCCGGAAAATACTCGTACATTTTAGAACTTATTCTCTTAAAGAAAACATATTAACTATGGCATTGAAAGCAGGTACCATCACCACAAATGACTACAATTTCAAAATTAGATCTGATGTTTCTAAAACTACATTAGACAGACAATGGGCGCTTGGGTCCTATATGCAAGAACTGAGATCTTTTGGAGCAACTGTCCAGATGAAGTTCCCAGCACTACTGCGAATCATGTGGGATAACAAAACATACAATATTAAAGATCCAAATGAAGTCGAGGCTTTACTTGAACAAATTAAGGCAAAAAAATAAGGGCCAGTTATCTTAAATGGACGACCTCATGAAGATGGAGCTCAAATAGGGCAATAATATTTGTCCAAAGATAGAAGGGAGGGTTCTCCAGGGGTGGGTGAAGGGTGTGAGGTTATGTTATTTTTATTTTTTTTTCAATTTTTGGGTGGGGAGCATCAGGGGAAAAAATCCAAAAAAATAACTGTCCGATGTGAGAAGTTGGCCTGGCATATGCTGTCCACTAATTATAGTGGGCACCTTGCACAATTCCAAACAACCCCTTATTGGAGATAGGTTAAAGACAACCTTTATTGAAAGCTATCCTAGTGGTAGCTATGGAGAGCAGCCTTCAGGCTAAGTCTTGAAGGAATGTAAAGCAGCTTGTTTTACCAGTCTATAATCTCTTGAGTGACCAAATGAAAGAGGACCACACCATGTATATATTCAAAATATATGTATTTATTGCTAAACACACCCCTCTAGTCTCTTTATGAGGCTAGAGTTCGAAGTACATAAGTTATAAGTTAGATATCTACAGTAATAGCACAAATACACGTTTGAGCCCTAGGGGCGTACCAAACCATATACCAATAAAGTGGTATAAGAACCACGACTGAGCTAGACACAAGGCCTAGAGCCTGTAGAAGTGCTTGGACCACAAGGAACCACCTAAGGTAGTGACACAGGGGACCCACGGGGGACGCGTGCAGTGTGAGAACACAGCCGCGAATCGCCGTTGACTTCTATGGGGAAAGTCGCGGTTGGAAGTTTAAAGAAAAGGGACACTTAGAGGAGGACTTAGAGCAAACCCTTTTAGAACTAGGCTGTTCTAGTGTCAATACCCACGGGAGAACCAGAGTACTCGAGTTACCTCACCCAGGGGAGCCGGGTGCATAGGTGTCTTTCGGGATTGGGTTTCGTCGTCGTTTTCAATGGCGATCTGCTGCAAAGTGCTGCTGGCGGCCAAGTCGAAAGTGTTCGGGTGGATCCAAAGGTGGATCGAAGATCTGAAGAACCTGAAAGCAGAGGGGACAGAGTCTGGGTCACTAGCCAGTGACCAGGAAGGCGATGAGCAGATGCCCACCGATGTCGAGTGCTTCAGGTAGGTTGATGGTCATCTTGACTCTTCAGCCACGAGGTCCAGGAGGAGTCAACGATGACCAGGAGCTGGATTCAAGCTGTCCCACAACGTCTGTCGATTGCAGGGGTGTCGGCGACCGGATTGGACCCAACAAGCCTTGGCAACGGCAAGTCTCGTGGAAATGGAAGAAGGATGATGGTGCAGACCAGTAAGGTCTGTGGGACTCACCCAGTGAAGGTAAGTCAGGGCATGCCTGGAGCAAGCAGGGAGCCCAAGCAGAAGAAGATTGGCCTTCGGGAGGGCCTACTAGCCAACGGACTAGCGACCGCAAAGGAGCCTCGAGTGGACACACTTGGAGCTGGCTCACAGGACACTCGTGGAGTGGAGGCCAGTGATCTTCGGTGCAGTCGGTGCAGGAGGCTGGGGCTACTGGGAGCCCAAAGCACAACTTCGTGGGAGACCCAGAAGAGGATGCACTTGCAAATGCGATCGGTGTCCAGGGGTCATGGTTCCACATTACCCACGACAGCTACGGGCCTCAGCTTTGCTGGGGACTCAGGGCAGCCTCGGGGAAGTCTGGAAATATACGTCTGGTGATGCAAAGACTTCGGCGTCCGGCGGGAGCTTCAGCGATGCAGACCAGACAATTGCTTCTTTGGTGCCTGCCAAGCAGGGGAGTCACTCCTTGACCCCAAGGGAAATTCTTCAGTCCTCTAGTCTTAAAGTAGAGCGTCGAAGGTCCAGGATTCTGTGTCAGAGTTTCGTCCAGGTAAATCTAAAGTCCTAAGGACTGGGGTCCCATACTTATACCAAGTTTGGGGGTTGGACATACTCTGGGGACCCACCTATGGGAGGGTCAGGGCAGAGGGGTGGTTACACCCCTTTCCCTTTGTCCAGTTTCGCGCCAGAGCAGGGGCTGGAAGCCCCTGAGCCGGTTTGAACTGGGGTATGCACAGGGACACCAAATGTGCCCCCAGTGCAGGACTTCAAAGCACCAGAGAGTGCTCCCGCCCAGCCCCAATACACACTATCCTGTCTGGGGAGGTGGTTACACCTCCCTGGGACAGGAAACCTATTGTCCAGGCCTCCCCTGCCGGAGTTTCGGTCAGCAGCAGGAGGCCAGACTCGTGTCTGTGGCAGCGGCATCCATTTTGTGAAGCCAGGGCTTGGAAAGAAGTTACCGGGAAGGCCGGTGTGTACATGTCTCTCCCTCTAGAAGGGTGGAATGCTACCCCCGCCGCCAGAACTGGCGGGGGGTAGTATTCCAAGATGTTTGACACCAAACACGACATGTTTCCGTGCAGCCATCCCAAAGTTAGCATTTAACGCGAGGTTATAATGAGCTTAAGAGTATATGGTCAGGCTGCACTACAAACAGCATCAGAGAAGGGTCTCCGAACGCTGCAGAGGGGCTCTGCTCATGCAGGGGCACCCTCTCACATAGGAACCAAGCACTCTGCCTTCAGGATTGATAAGGCCTGCCATATGAGTGACTTATAGGTTTATATATGTGTATGTATGTAGTGATATAGGTAGCCTATATCACAGTAAGGGGTGCATGCACCACCTTACCCAGGCTGCAGTAGCAGACCTGTGGTGTCATTTTGGATGGCCTTCCAGGGGTGGCACAATACATGCTGCAGCCCCTGGTAGGCCTCTGAGGTACCTATGCCCTGGGTACATAGTATACCATATACTAGGGACTTATAAGGGCACTCCAGATTCCAATCAGATATGTGCCTAAGGCACATGGAAACCATTTTAGAGCGGAAGCAGCTAGGCTGGGGTTCTGATTAGCAGGGCCCCAGCCAGACTAAAGTCGAAAAACAGTGAAGCATCAGCAAAAAGTGGGGGTACCCATGTGAAGCAGATCCTACTCTCCTACACAACCCCCCAAACGTTGGGACATTAAACTAACCTTGCCCAGTTAAGTCTTCATGTTCTAAGTGGAAGTACCTAGAGAGTCCATCTGCATTGGCATGGTTACTCCCAGGTCTATGTTCCACTGTGAAGTCCATCCCCTGTAGGGAAATGGACCACCTAAGCAGTTTGGGGTTTTCACCCTTCATTTGTTTTAGCCATAAGAGGGGCTTATGGTCTGTTTGAACAAGGAAGTGAGTACCAAACAAGTATGGCCTCAACTTCTTCAGAGCCCAGACCACAGCAAAGGCCTCCCTCTCAATGGCTGACCAACGTTTCTCTCTAGGGGTCAGCCTTCTGCTAATAAAAGCTACTGGCTGATCCTGACCTTCATCATTCAATTGTGACAGTACAGCCCCTACCCCCAATTCAGATGCATCTGTTTGGACAATGAACTTCTTGGAGTAATCAGGACTCTGTAGAATGGGAGCAGTGCACATGGCCTGCTTTAGGTCATCAAATGCCTTTTGCCAGCTAACTGTCCACTGAACCTTTTTGGGCATTTTCTTGGAAGTTAAGTCATTCAGGGGTGTCACTATTGATCCATACCCCTTGACAAATCTCCTATACTACCCAGTCAGGCCTAAAAAGGCTCTCACCTGAGTCTGGGTAGTTGGAGCAGTCCAGTCCATGATGGTCTGGATCTTGCTCTGCAGTGGTTGAACCTGGCCTCCACCCACAAGGTGGCCCAGGTACACAACCTGACTCTGCCCTATCTGGCACTTGGTGGCCTTGATAGTCAGGCCTGCTTTCTGCAGGGCCTGCAAAACATTTCTGAGGTGGACCAGGTGATCCTCCCAGGTGGAGCTAAAGACAGCAATATCATCTAGATATGCTGCACTATAGGCTTCCAGACCTGTAAGGACTGTATTCACCAACCTCTGAAAAGTGGCAGGTGCATTCTTCAGACCAAAGGGCATCACCACAAATTGATAATGCCCACTGGGGGTTGATAATGCTGTCTTTGGCTTTGCATCGTCAGCTAGACTGATCTGCCAGTAGCCAGCTGTCAGGTCAAATGTGCTTAGATACTTGGCTGAGGCCAAAGTGTCTATTAGCTCATCTGCCCTAGGTATTGGATGGGCATCAGTCCTAGTGACTGCATTGAGACCCCTGTAGTCCACACAAAACCTCATCTCTCTTTTCCCACCATTGGTGTGAGGTTTTGGCACAAGGACCACTGGACTAGCCCAAGGGCTATCTGAGGGTTCAATAACTCCCAAATCCAACTTCTTCTGGACTTCTGTCCTGATACAGTCCCTGACATGGTCAGTTTGCCTATAAATCTTATTTTTAATAGGCAGACTGTCCCCAGTGTCCACTTCATGGGTGCACCAGGTGGTCTGACTGGGTGTCAGTGAGAATATGTGCCTGAACTTATTGAGCACCTGTCTGCAATCAGTTTGCTGCTGGGCAGTGAGGCTGCCTGCCAAGGCTACACCATCCACTGACCCATCATCAGGGTTCTGTGAGAGCAGGTCAGGGAGTGGGTCACTCTCTTCCTCCTGTCCCTCATCAGTAGCCATGAGCAAGCCCATGTCTGCCCTGTCCACATATGGTTTTAACCTGTTGACATGGAGAACCCTATGGGGACTCCTGGGTGTTCCTAGGTCTACTAAATAGGTAACCTCACCCTTCTGTTCAACAATGGTATGGGGTCCACTCCATTTGTCTTGGAGAGCTGCTGGGGCCACTGGCTCCAGCACCCACACCTTCTGTCCTGGCTGGTAAACAGTCAGTACAGCCTTTGGTCATGCCAGGCTTTTTGAAGTTCCTGGCAAGCCTCAAGGTTTTTAGTTGCCTTTTTCATGTACTCAGCCATCCTGGAGCGGAGACCAAGTACATAGTCCACTATGTCTTGCTTTGGGGGCTTGAGAGGTAACTCCCATCCTTCCTTCACCAAGCACAATGGACCCCTGACAGGGTGACCAAACAAAAGTTCAAAAGGGCTGTAGCCAACCCCTTTTGAGGCACCTCCCTGTATGCAAATAAAAGGCAGGGCAAGAGTATGTCCCATCTTCGCCTAAGCTTTTCTGGGAGCCCTTTAATCATGCCCTTCAAGGTTTTGTTGAATCTCTCAACTAAACCATTGCATTGTGGGTGATAGGGTGTGGTGAACTTGTAAGTCACTCCACACTCCTTCCACATTGCTTTCAAGTATCCAGACATAAAGTTAGCACCCCTGTCTGATACAACCTCCTTAGGAAGCCCACTCTTGAGAAAATTCCCAGGAGGGCTCTTGCCACCACAGGTGCTGTAGTGGTCCTAAGGGGAATAGCCTCTGGGTACCTGGTGGCATGATCCACTACCACCAGGATAAACCTATGCCCAGATGCTGTTTGGGGATCCATGGGACCAACAATGTCAATCCCCACCCTTTCAAAGGGAACCCCCACCACAGGTAGTGGTATCAGAGGGGCCTTTGTAGTGCCACCTGCCTTGCCACTGGCCTGGCAGGTTACACAGGAGCGACAAAACTCCTTGGTGTCTTCAGACATGTGGGGCCAGTGAAAGTGAGGGACAATTCTGTCCCAAGTCTTGTTCTGGCCCAGGTGACCTGCTAAGGGAATGTCATGGGCTAGGGTCAATAGGAAGCCCCTGAACTTCAGAGGTATAACCAACCTCCTGGTGGCACCAGGCTTGGGGTCTCTACACTCTGAGTACAAGAGTCCATCATCCCAATACACTGTATGGGGACCACTAGCTTTCCCAGCAGCTTCAGCAGCAGCTTGCTGTCTGAGGGGTTCAAGAGAGGGGCAGCTCTGCTGCTCCTGGCTCAGATCTGCCCTGGAAGGGCCCCCTGTCCCCAAGAACTCAACCTCGTCAGGTTCAAGCTCCTCTGGGACAGTTCCTTCCTCAGGACTGAGATCATCCCCCTCAAGAGACTGATCTTCCTTCTGAGCCAAGGGGGAAGGCACTACCTTTACCCTACTACTCCTCTTCTTGGAGGGCACTTGGTCCATTATTCCAGAATCCAAGGCCTGTTCAGTGTTAGACATTTTGGCTTGTGACCTGGTCACAGCAACACATCTGCAGGGATGCCCAGCATTTCTGCATGGTTCCTGAGCTCCACTTCTGCCCAAGCTGAAGTTTCTAAATCATTGCCAAGCAAGCATTCAACTGGTAGGTCTGCACTTACCACAACCTTCTTAAGGCCAGTTACCCCTCCCCAGGAGAAGTTAACAACTGCCAGAGTATGGTCTGTTCTGACATTGCTAGCATTGGTCACTTGGTACATTTCACCAAGTATAATCTGCCCAGGATCCACAAGGTCCTGTGTCACCATGTTGACACTTGCCCCTGTGTCCCTAAATGCCAAAGCCTCTTTTCCATTGATTAAGGGCTGTTGCCTGTACTTGCCCAGATTACTGGGACTCACAGAGGAGGTCACATCCATGCCTCCATCACAGACTAGGACAGCCTGAGTGAGTTCTCTGACTAGGTCAGAGCTCATCTCCTTACCCAGGGTCAACCCTACTAAACCCTTGGCTTGTGTAGTCCCACCAACAACTGTAACTGCACTAGGGGGAGCAGGTGCCTTAGGGGCATTGGTGGGGGCTGGAGTAGAGTCTTTGGACTTGGTGCAATCACTGGTCCAGTGGGTCTTTTGCTTACAGACCTTGCACCATGGTTTCTTTTGGCCTCTTCCCTTGTTAGACTGTGAATACCCACCTGAAGAAGATTTTTGGGGGCCTTGTGAAGACTTCTGGTCTTTACCCTTCTCCCCACCCTTATCAGAGTTTTTAGAATCTTGCTTTTTAGGGTCACTACCTTGGTTCTGTACCTTCTGCCTCACCCTGGTTCTGACTCATTTGTCTGCCTTCTTTCCCAATTCTTGGGGAGAGGTCAGATCAGAGTCCACCAGGTGCTGATGCAACAGCTGATTTTGACAATTATTAAGGATCTGCTCCCTCATGATAATATTGTACAATCCTGTGAAGTCACATACCTTACTGCCCAATAACCAACCTTCCAGAGCCTTGGCAGAACAATCAACAAAGTCCACCCAGTCTTGAGTCTGTGCTTTTGGGTATCTCTGAACTTTAACCTGTATTGTTCAGTGGTTAGGCCAAACCCATCAATCAGAGCACTCTTCAAGACTGTGTAATTATCAGCATCCTCCTCTCTAACAGTGAGGAGCTTATCTCTACCTTTGTCTGCAAAGGAGAGCCACAAGATTGCTGCCCACTGCTCCTGAGGGACCCTCTGTACTTTACAAGCCCTCTCCAGTGCAGTTATCCATTTGTGGATGTCATCCCCACTCTGGTAGGGAGGGACAATCTTGCTCAGGTTTCTATGGTCATAAGACCTTTCCCTATCTCTGGGAAATTGCTGCCACCATGGGACTCTAGTCCCATCTTTTCTCTCTTTGTAGAGATCTAGGGACTCCCTGTCTATAGCCAACTGCTGTTTTCTGAGTTCAAGCTGGGCTTGCTCATACTGAATCAGTCTCTTTCTCCTGTCATGAGAGGATTCTCTCCTATGAGAAGAGACAGAGGTCCCTATTGAGGTGTCAGAGTGGTTAGACTCGTGAGAAGGAGATCTAGACCTTCTGGGCACACTCAAAATTCTTCCTGGGGGACAAAGGGGAGGTCATTCTGATCCTCCTCCTCCACAGGAGGAATTGGGTTCTCCAGGTCAAGGTCATTTTCACCTTCCTGGCCAGTTTCAGAGGGGGCCTGGGTTTCTTCACCCCTGACCCCTTCCTCATCTTCTGCCCCACCCTCTCTGCCTACCCCTTCAGACCCTAGGGGCATGCTGAGATCATCAGCTAGCAGCACCTCTCTGAGGTGTTGGGTGCTGGCACTTTTGCCTGCCTTCAGCTTCCTAGTATTGCATAATGCTCTCAATTCCAAGAATGGGAGTTTATCATACTTGGAGGGAAGAAGCCCACTGGCTTCTGGCAAGGACTCACTGGGTCCTGGCTTTGAAGACATTACTAGTGAGGTGTGGTGTATGCACTACCTACTCTAGTGTGGCCTACTAAACTCTCTTGAGTTGTAGAAAGGGTGTGCTATCCCTTAACACACAACTCTAAGTTCAGTAGAACTTACTGTATACTAAGCTTGATTTATATGTACCTTAGGTACCCTTAGTGGTTTTCAGTTGATCAATTCAATTGAGATTATCTGGTAAAACAATAGCAAGCTGGAATCCCACCGCTGCCACCAATGTGAGAAGTTGGCCTGGCATATGCTGTCCACTAATTATAGTGGGCACCTTGCACTCAGTCCAAACAACCCCTTATTGGAGATAGGTTAAAGACAACCTTTATTGAAAGCTATCCTAGTGGTAGCTATGGAGAGCAGCCTTCAGGCTAAGTCTTGAAGGAATGTAAAGCAGCTTGTTTTACCAGTCTATAATCTCTTGAGTGACCAAATGAAAGAGGACCACACCAGGTATATATTCAAAATATATGTATTTATTGCTAAACACACCCCTCTAGTCTCTTTATGAGGCTAGAGTTCGAAGTACATAAGTTATAAGTTAGTTATCTACAGTAATAGCACAAATACACGTTTGAGCACTAGGGGCGTACCAAACCATATACCAATAAAGTGGTATAAGAACCACGACTGAGCTAGACACAAGGCCTAGAGCCTGTAGAAGTGCTTGGACCACAAGGAACCACCCAAGGTAGTGACACAGGGGACCCACGGGGACGCGTGCAGTGTGAGAACACAGCCGCGAATCGCCGTTGACTTCTATGGGGAAAGTCGCGCTTGGAAGTTTAAAGAAAAGGGACACTTAGAGGAGGACTTGGAGCAAACCCTTTTAGAACTAGGCTGTTCTAGTGTCAATACCCACGGGAGCACCGGAGTACTCGAGTTACCTCACCCAGGGAGCCGGGTGCATAGGTGTCTTTCGAGGTCGGGTTTCGTCATCGTTTTCAATGGCGATCTGCTGCAAAGTGCTGCTGGCGGCCAAGTCAAAAGTGTTCGGGTGGATCCAAAGGTGGATCGAAGATCTGAAGAACCTGAAAGCAGAGGGGACAGAGTCTGGGTCACTAGCCAGTGACCAGGAAGGCGATGAGCAGATGCCCACCGATGTCGAGTGCTTCAGGTAGGTTGACAGTCATCTTGACTCTTCAGCCACGAGGTCCAGGAGGCGTCAACGACAACCAGGAGCTGGATTCAAACTGTCCCACGATGTCTGTCGATTGCAGGGGTATTGGCGACCAGATTGGACCTAACAAGCCTTGGCAACGGCAAGTCTTGTGGAAATGGAAGAAGGACGATGGTGCAAACCAGCAAGATCTGTGGGACTCACCCAGCAAGGGTAAGTCAGGGCACGCCTGGAGCAACTAGGGATCCCAAGCAGAAGAAGATTGGCCTTCGGGAGGGCCTACTAGCCAACAGACTAGCGACCGCGAAGGAGCCTCAAGTGGACGCACTTGGGGCTGGCTCACAGGACACTCGTAGAGTGGAGGCCAGTGATCTTCGGTGCAGTTGGTGCTGGAGGCTGAGGCTACTCGGAGCCCAAAGCACAACTTTGTGGGAGACCCAGAAGAGGATGAACTTGCAAATGCGATCGGTGTCCAGGGGTCATGGTTCCACGTTACCCACGACAGTTACGGGCGTCAGCTTTGCTGGGAACTCAGGGCAGCCTTGGGGAAGTCTGGAAATCTACCTCTGGTGATGCAAAGACTTCGGCGTCCGGCGGGAGCTTCAGCGATGCAGACCGGACAATTGCTTCTTTGGTGCCTGCCAAGCAGGGGAGTCACTCCTTGACCCCAAGGGAGATTCTTCAGTCCTCTAGTCTTAAATTAGAGCGTCGAAGGTCCAGGATTCTGTGTCAGAGTTTCGTCCAGGTAAATCTAAAGTCCTAAGGACTGGGGTCCCATACTTATACCAAGTTAGGGGGTTGGACATACTCTGGGGACCCACCTATGGGAGGGTCAGGGCAGAGGGGTGGTTACACCCCTTTCCCTTTGTCCAGTTTCGTGCCAGAGCAGGGGCTGGAAGCCCCTGAGCCGGTTTGAACTGGGGTATGCACAGGGACACCAAATGTGCCCCCAGTGCAGGACTTCAAAGCACCAGAGAGTGCTCCCGCCCAGCCCCAATACACACTATCCTGTCTGGGGAGGTGGTTACACCTCCCTGGGACAGGAAACTTATTGTCCAGGCCTCCCCTGCCGGAGTTTCGGTCAACAGCAGGAGGCCAGACTCGTGTCTGTGGCAGCGGCATCCATTTTGTGATGCCAGGGCTTGGAAAGAAGTTACCGGGCAGGCCGGTGTGTACATGTCTCTCCCTCTAGAAGGGTGGAATGCTACCCCGCCGCCAGAACTGGTGGGGGTAGTATTCCAAGATGTTTGACACCAAACACGACATGTTTCCGTGCAGCCATCCCAAAGTTAGCATTTAACGCGAGGTTATAATGCGCTTAAGAGTATATGGTCAGGCTGCACTACAAACAGCATCAGAGAAGGGTCTCCGAATGCTGCAGAGGGGCTCTGCTCATGCAGGGGCACCCTCTCACATAGGAACCAAGCACTCTGCCTTCAGGATTGATAAGGCCTGCCATAGGAGTGACTTATAGGTTTATATGTGTATATGTATGTAGTGATATAGGTAGCCTATATCACAGTAAGGGGTGCATGCACCACCTTACCCAGGCTGCAGTAGCAGACCTGTGGTGTCATTTTGGATGGCCTTCCAGGGGTGGCACAATACATGCTGCAGCCCTGGTAGGCCTCTGAGGTACCTATGCCCTGGGTGCATAGTATACCATATACTAGGGACTTATAAGGGCACTCCAGATTCCAATCAGAGATGTGCCTAAGGCACATGGAAACCATTTTAGAGAGGAAGCAGCTAGGCTGGGGTTCTGATTAGCAGGGCCCCAGCCAGACTAAAGTCGAAAAACAGTGAAGCATCAGCAAAAAGTGGGGGTACCCATGTGAAGCAGATCCTACTCTCCTACATCCGATATGCAAGACACAGAGAAGACAAGGTCCTGAAAGAGGTATTATTCATTTAATACGATTAAAGCCTGGGGAGAGAATGAGAAAGAAAGCGAGTAGAAAGTATAGATGGTGACATCAGAGGGTAAAATAAAAATAATAACCTGGAATGTAAATGGTCTGAGGGTGACGAGAAGATGACAAAATTTTTTGAATATCTGAAATTACTTAATTGCGACCTTATAATACTACAGGAAACCCACCTGTTAAAACCAGAGTGGCTTGAAATTATAAAGCATGAAAAATGGGTGGAAAAATCTATCTGTACAAATCAGTCCTGTTGCATTAAAGGAGTTGCAATAATTGTTAAAAAATCCTCAAAGATAAATATCTTAGAAGAGTTTGCTGATCCAAAAGGCAGATGGGCAGCAGCTAAGATTAACTTAGAGCGGAAACTTCTCCTTGTAGTTGGATATTACGTTCCAAATACGGACGACCCAGCCCCCTTACAGTCTTTATATGCCCAGCTAATTAATATATCTACCCCAATTATTATAGGGGAGACTTCAATCTACTATTAGATCCAATAAAAGACAGACATCCGCCTGGGAGAGTATCGAACCTTCCTAAAATGCGGGAGTGGATCAATAGGTTTAAAGAGGACTTGGGATTAGTAGACATTTGGAAGAGTAAAGGGGATCAAAATAATAGATTTACATATAAAAATCAAAAGTACGGTCACTCATCACGAATAGATTTTTTTTTGTTAGACAAATTATTAAGTAAACATGTTATAAAAGTAAACCATGTACCAGCTCATCTATCAGACCACTCTCTAGTCCAACTCGAATTAAACCAAAGCTATATACAGGGTGAGGTCAGGTGGACTTTAGACCGTACACTCTTATTAGATGAACAAATCATAGAGAAACTGAAAGTCACAACGGAGGAATATTTTCAAATTAATGCTAATGGCGAGGTATCTTGGAAAGGAGTATGGGACGCATATAAAGCCGTAGTTAGGGGAGTTTTGATTGGAATGGCTGCAGAAAGAAATAAGGAAATTAGACACAAAATAACTCAACTAGAATCAGACATATTAGATCAACATAGGAGTTATGAAGCAGCAACCTCTGAAATAGAACAAGACAGAGCAAAAGAGGAAATTTCTAATAAGAAAGCTGAATTGTCTAGCTATTTGAAGGGAAGGATAATGAAAAGACGGGAAGCCAGTCAATTGTAAAATTATGAATGTAAAATTTTCCTGGTGAAAATAGCGGGGAACTTTTAGCGTGGAAATCTAAAACTGATAACAACAGGAATAAAATAATGGCAATACATAGCGACTTGGCAAATGCGAAGGTAGAGACCAGGATTGAAATAGAAGAGGCTTTTGAAGATTTTTTCAAGCACTGTATAATGAGGATCATACACCCTCAGTTTACGCGGTAGATTCATACTTGAGGGAATCTAAGACACCAATCTTGGGAGATGAGCTTAGTGAAGCATTAAATGCGGAAATTACCGTTGAAGAAGTTTTAGAGGTTTTAAAAAAATCCAAAAAAGGGAAAGCAGCAGGCCCAGACGCTATCCCAATGGAACTATATGTAGCCTTAAAAGAATCATTAATTCCTAGATTAACGGCCCTCTTTAATAATATTTACCTGGAAGGTTTTGAACTCCCTAAATCCTGGAATGATGCCACCATTAGCCTAATTTTAAAACCAGGAAAAGATCCCCTCAGATGTGAGTCATATAGACCCATTTCCCTCCTTAACTGTGATTATAAAATTTTTACCCAAATATTAGCAGCACAGATAGGAAATATTACTAGTAAACTTATACATATAGATCAAAAAGGGTTCATAAGACGGAGGCAACTACATGATCTTACCCATCAACTAATCCGAGCTATAGATATAGCTATTGAAGGGAAGTTACCACTAGCAGTTCTTACTTTCGATGCTGCTAAAGCATTTGATCGTGTAAATTGGGTATACTTGCAGGAAGCTATAAAATATTACGGCTTAGGAGTGAACTCTTTAAGAACAATAAGAAATATATATACTGCGCCAGCTGCAAAAGTGCTTATAAATGATAGCTTATCAAAACGAATTCAGATTAAAAGAGGAACGAGACAGGGTTGCCCCCTGTCTCCTCACCTTTTTAATTTGTATATAGAACCACTGGCCAATATGATAAGGAGATTCGAGGAAATTACCCCATTTCAATTCAATGGCTGGGTGAATAAAGTTGCACTGTATGCTGACGACTTGATGGTTTACACGAGTGATCTTAATAAGACCCTCCCTTTTATCACGAAGTTGTTGGCCGATTTTGGAGAAATCTCGGGCTACCAAGTAAATATTCAGAAAACAGAAATAATGCACTGGAATGTAGAAACACCAATAGTGGAATCAAAAAATAGAATTAAGTATTTGGGGATAGAGGTCTTGAAAAATATTGACGAAATTGCGCAGGTAAATCTGAATTTAAAAATTAAGGAAATGAGGAAACTATTAAAAGCATGGAGTTGCCTTTCCCTGTCCTTTCTGGGGCGATTGAATGTAATAAAAATGTCTATTTTACCAAAGTTTACTTTCTTATTTAACGCTATACCTTTAGAATTTAAGACCCCATGGCTAAAAAAGATACAAAGCGAAATTAAAGGTTTTATTTGGGCCTCTAAAGGTGTGAGAATAGCATGGAGGAAACTGTGCCAGAGGAAATATCGAGGGGGTATTGCAAGCCCAGACCTGCTTTCTTACTATAGGGCCTTCCATTTTAAACACATAAGAAACCTTTTCAGTCTCCATGCCGACTACTCTTCCGACTGGAAAGCTGTAACAGAGGAAGATCACTGTTTATATAAGTTTGGACATCCAAAATACTTTAAAAAGATTAAATTAAAGGTACTTACCACAGCATACAAGTAATGGTTTGAAATCAGAAGAATATGGAAAATTTCTTATTACAGCCGGTTAGCACCTATTTAGAGGTCTCCAGGAACCCCAGAGTGTCTAAAAGATTCATTAGCAATAACATTGAGAGAAGCAGGAATAACAAGATGGGGACAATTGATTGACGCTGGTTCACTAAAAAGTTGGAATTCACTAATTGAAACAACAGAGGGCAAGATCTCCAGGTTCAAATACTATCAGTTACTGAGTTGGTCGAAAAACCAGGAATTTTTTTTAGAAACTACAGAAAAACTGGAGAATGAACTTTTATGCGACGTACGGAAAAAAGAAATATCGAAATGGTACTGGCATTTGATACAATCAACAGACGACGAATTTACAGTCCCAGACGAAGTATGGAGGAAGACCTTCCCGACTCAAGACTTGCAACATCTCTGGCAAGTATCCTGCTGTCTTTTATGGCAAACTTTAGTTTCTGCACCTCTTAGGATAAACCATCTTTTTACTTTACATAGGTCATACTGGACGCCGGAAAGATTGTCCAAAATGAATAATCAGGTGGTAAGGAAATGCCCAAAATGTGGGGATCTCAAGGCGAACGACATCCGTATGTTTTACCAGTGTCCACAACTGGGAATCTTCTGGGAAGAAGTGGGTAAGGTTATCGATAAAGTTATAGGAACAAATATAGAGGTAAGCCCACTAATTGTTATTTTTGGTATTATTAATAGTAACATCTCTACTACTGTATAAAGTAAAAAGCAAAAATGTTTATTATTTATTTTAATATTATTAGCTAGGCGTGAGATATGCATGAATTGGATTCTTAACAATCCTCCAAGGGTGATAGAGTGGATTGTCTCAGTAAGAAAGGTTAGGCTGATGGACAAGCTAAGAGGGAAGAAAAATAAAACCAAGTTTTGGGATTTATGGGACAAAGCATGAGGTAGGGTAGGGAGGAATGTCCAATGATTACATACAATGTGATCTCCCAGATTCGAATGGTTGGCATGGAGGGCCCGTGTCCGACACTCAAAGGAATCTAAAGGTTCTAAGACATGACCCAAACCTCGGCACTAAATTAAAGGGCGGTCTCCATCCGTATTGGTCACAACCCACGACAAGGGATCTTGTCTGATATAACCTTAAAAATCGCATAAATGAGGACAAAAAAAAAGCTTTCCTGACAATGTCCAGCTGTCACCTGAGCCTCTGATGGCTCCCCTGTGTTCGTATATGTTTTGCTCCCAGACATTGGAAAAGGGCTCTGGATGTTGGAAGGCTGTCTCTTCCTTTGACAGGATGGCCTGGGGCTATGTCCAGCCCCTTCTTGAGCTAAGGATGCCTACCCTGTCACCGGAAGATGAAGCTCACATCTAGACCTGTCTTCCTTTTGCCCCTCTAGTCAGGCTGGCTCTGAACACAGTGGTAGACAAGGAACTGATTAGAACTGGTTTAGGGAGTGGAAAAGTGATTGTCCTCCACCTACAGGCTGGCACTGGGCAAAAACATGGACCTCACAGACCTCTCCTCAGAATACTCCTGGACCTGTGAAGAATCAGAGGAGGTACAGCTTTGCTGCCTGAAGGACCTGAAAGAAGACTGGACCTGCTTGCCTTGATTTCAGGACCCCACAAGTGACTCCAAGTTTCAGTAGGCTGGCCTTCTGTTTTTTCTACAGAGGCACAGAAAGCTTCCAGAGGCATCTGACCCTGCAACTGCTCAGCTGACGAAGTCTAGCTGGACCTGCCCTGGACCCTGCTGCTGGCTTCTGTTGGATTGAGTCTTAACCCCCAATTGGTGCCCCCCCCCCTGTCCTGCACCCTAGGCTGTTGTTAGAGTGTGTTTGTCCTCCTGACCCCAAGCCTCAAGAAGTGGGACTTAGAAACCTTTTACAAACTTTCTGCCTGGGGAACACAGAGAGACTGGGGTCACCATCGAAGCTGCAGCCATTGACATTGAATTGCATGCTGGCCGAATTTATGCTGGTTTGCCACTCTGAAGGACATCCTACTTCCAGAAAGTTTTCTAAGTCCAAACATAGAGGGCTTTATTGAGAGTGATGCTGAACAGCATCCGATCAATATCAAGGTCTTCCTAAGCACGGACTTCAACTTTGGCCTTTCAGAGCTTACCCGCCTTAGTTGATGACTGCACTGAAACCACATACCTCAGCAACCCACCGTCTTCAAACCCCGCTTCGGATCCAGTTTGCAGCTTGCCCCAACAGCGACTTGCTAATTTTTCTACAAAAACGCTTTTAAGTCCAGAAGTAAACTTTCCACCAGGATGAACCTGGTCCCTGTATTGGCGATCCATTGTGGTTCTCCGTAACGTTTAACTTTGACCCGTCTATCGCTCACAATCCCTCATCAATCAAACTGCAGATGTTGCATCCCATAACACAATAATTGCACCTCGAATGTCATCATGTATGACATAAGAACCATTCCCAAATAGGCTCAAACAATGAAACACATTCCCAACCACACAATTTACAAGGTGTGACTTGCTATCTGTGCTGTTAATCATTTCAGTGCTCTAGACAAGGACAGTAATCGCTATAGAAATGTCACCATAATATAAAATTCTTCATGCACAACATCAGTTGTGGTGAGGCTAACTTGACAATCCTGGCAGCAGCGAGATTCAATGTGGTTTTCTTGGCTGTCACTGCAGAAGATAGGGACACTTTCTTCAAGAGGAGGACACAGGATGCTTCCCGCCTAGAATTGTGAAAAACTCCTTTCCAAGAAGGGACACTGAACACATCTACTTGTGACGAGCAGAGTTAGGAAGGGAATATGAAAAAGAGAAAGGGTGTTGCATTGACATGGAGTCATCTAGACACCCTGCTCCCAAAACCTGTGTGCATTTATTTGCAAGTGTGGACAAGAACAAAGGTTAATCTGGTATGTTGTGCATTTTGGAGGATGTGCATGAGGCACAAGATTAAAACTATATTCGGATATTTATGACCAATACCAGTAACATTTTTACAACTGAAGCAGTGATTAATGAATGTCTTGCTTCAACTGGCTCCTATTTCGCAGGGACAGTATGTCAAGCACATGGTGAAACAAAGCATGGGTCACTTTAATGAAGAAAGTTGAGGCCTGACAAGCCCCTCAACTAATAAATATGAATTAAACCTCCAAACTTGATATTTTACTGACCAAGATCACACACCTCGAAATTGTAAACATGTTTCATGTAAAAAGCATGATTTAGGACCGACATGGGTGCAGAGAGAGGGCCCGCCATGGTTTCCCAAAACTGGTTTACAATAGTCCTCCATACATTTCTGATCCATAACACAATTATATGATTATCTTGAGGCCACTTTCTTACTAACTAAATTCTATCAGGCGTTGTATCTCAATCTACAGAGCGCAGGAGGAGCAGCTCTTCTGCTGGGAATCATTACAAGCAGCATTGTTGAGTGTACTGAGGAATTTCGTATCGTCATGTTAAAATAATGAGTTGCACAACTGTGTTATTTCAGTATTTTTATTGCAAATGCAAAATGTAAACCTCTCTCACATATACAGTGACTTGTCCGCGCTGGATAAAAACTCAAACATTATTTTAAAAAATTACAGCCTCCTTAATGGCAAAGTCTGCTCCTCTTTCATCGTGATGTATCAACAGTTTTTAAACTCTCTTGTAGAGCTTTGAGACAACCGTAGGATAGCGTAAATCGCTGTAAAAATAATAAAAACACCCAAGAACGTCAACTTTGCTCTGCAGATAAGCAGCTGCTAAGCCGGTGTGTGCTCAATGTAGTCAAATAATTTGCTGTAGTGACAGGAAAACAGCATTTTAATTGATTGCCCGCTAAATATGGGACTATAGAGGGCGCTCGTGCCTTCCAATAACATACTGTGAGTCTCTTCTCTTACTTCCAAGCGTCTGACACGATTCATGTACTGAGGGACGTTGAATATTCGGAGGTACGAAATTTTCGGGTAGGAAAAGTCATTCTGCAGAACTTTCGAGTTTCTGAGGTCAATGCACTTATATCTCATTCAGGACAGTTTTTTCGTTTCACTCTGTGATTTGTAGTGCTGCAATTACATTATAAAATTAAGGCTACAATTGCAGAATGAACAGAGAAAAAGAGTGAAGGAGCTACTCATGCATGGACTTGGAAAACGGTGATAAGTGCATGCTGGGTTGTACCAGATGTTCACATAACGCCTTAAAAAGCTGTGCTACATGACTAGAGCTCTGCAGTATTGGCTGCCAGGTAGCACATTATAGGCAACACAAAAAGATGATGGACGGAATGCTGAACATTGTCAAACATTCACCCCCAGTCAAAGAGCTGGGTTAAATCCATCGTTTTATTGCTCACCATGCCACCCCAGTTTGGACCCAGCCCTGTACAAATCAGTCTTGACCCTGCTCCCCATGGAAAAAGTCCGCCCCCAACTGCAAGGCCAGGTCCTCCCTGGACTGGAAAACAAGCATCCTGAGACCGGTTTCAGGGTATCACCGCTCATCAGCCAGGCTAGCTTGAATCCAGTTGCATAGTGAGCACGTGACCCACGCCTGGGCATACCCTTCCCACGTAGGGCGAATATAACAACACAAAAAGATGATGGACGGAATGCTGAACATTGTCAAACATCCATCCCCAGTCACAGATCTGGGTTAAATCCATCGTTTTTTTGCTCACCATGCCACACAGTTTGGACTCAGCCAAATTCAAATCAGTCTTGACCCTGCTCCCCATGGGAACAGTCCAGCCGCACTGCCAGACCAGATCCTCCCTGGGCAGGAAAACAAGCATCCTGGGACCGGTTTTGGGGTATCACCCCTCATCAGCCAGGCTAGCTTGAATCCAGTTGTCATAAGCCACCTTCCTGGAAACCAGATGATTGCAATGGGGCGGCGTGGCTGGTTCCCAAATCCTACCGAGACTTGCCCTTGGTTTGCAGGAGGAGACACTGCTTGGATGGCCAATGCCAGGGGGAAGGGTTTGGGATGGAGAGAGTGTGTAGAGTCAAAGATGCTGTGGCTCGTCTAGTCAACAGCATTACTTCAGCAGGCATTCACAGCAGTCTGATGAATGGTACAGGCAGATAGGGTACCTATAAACAAACAAATAATAAGGCTTTAGTCTAGTATTAACTCTATCTCTTAAGGTATCACCTCATGAAAGCTTTTCATATCCCGACCAACCTTTAGTTTTGTTGTTGATTTGTTTTAATTTGGATAGCCCGTAGAGGCTCCTTTATCAAAATTTTCAAAACTGTAGTGAGTATGATTTCATCATCAAACCCACAAGCAAATTTGGACGGGGTTAGCTTCACTGATGTCCTCTCTGGCAGAGCCATGCCAACAGTATGTACAAGTTGAACAAAAACACTGGTTACTTTGTTTTCAGCACAATGTTGTGACGAAGCTCAGCGCACAGTAAAATTAAGCCTGCTAATGCGTCTCTCCTTTTCTTCCTGGCCTTTTTTCTATCCAGGTGCAAGACTAATGTGGGACATTCGTTTGCGGTGCAGGCATAGCAGGAGGATCAGGGAAGCTGGCAAGACAGAGTCCTGGAAGCCGGGAAACAGGTAAGTGGCAGGCAAAGGGGAGGAGTGTGGATTGTCTTTAAATAAAACTGCCTTAAAATGTTCACAAAGGTTGTGTTCTAATTGCTTGTAGCAAGGAACAGGTGCAGATGATTAATTTGATGAGGCTGTTTTCTAGAAGGTGTTTTAGAATGTTCACAAATGTCGCATTCTAATTGCTTATAGCAAGGAATAGGTGCAGATGATTCATTTGATGAGGCTGTCTTCTAGAACGTGTTTTAGAATGTTCACAAAGGTCGTGTTCTAATTGCTTGTAGCAAGGAACAGGTGCAGATGATTAATTTGATGAGTCTGTTTTCTAGAAGGTGTTTTAGAATGTTCATAAATGTCGCATTCTAATTGCTTATAGCAAGGAAGAGGTGCAGGGGATGAATTTGATGAGGGCTGTCTTCCGGAAGGTTCACGTTGAGGTCATCTATGCCGGTTGCTTGATGCTTATTCTGGTGGATTTTCAGGATGTTTCCGTGGCACCTGAAATCTGACCTTGCATATGCATGGTAAAACATTTGTAAAAGCTATTAAGCCTTTTCAAACAAACCAGGGAACACCAGCTGCAGCTAGCTATTACCAACAGCATGTAATATGGTCAAAAGTCAGGGTACAAGATGTTTGTTCATTCATAAGTGTTGAGAGGAATGATATAAGTCATCCTGGTATATTGTGATAGTCAAGAGAGGTGAGCTGTGGCAGGAATCCTGACACCAGTAGCATAGTGAGCACGGGACCCACTTAGTGCGACTCTAGCAACACAAAAAGATGATGAGTGGAATGTTGAACATTGTCAAATATTCACTACCAGTTACAGATCTTTTTGTGTGGCATATTATAGGCAGTCATGGGTATGAATGAGTGGGATGTATGTTAATAGGAAGGGAATGTATAATAGAGAAGATAAGTGATGTGGGTGGTATAGTGATGTAGGTGTTGATGTAGGGAGAAGCCGACAGTGGATGAATTGTGTGAAAGGTTTGGGCTGTGTTTACTATACCATTGTGCACCAGCAATGGATTAAGGGTTGGTTGGGCGAGAGCATATTATAAAAATATTTTATGGTGAGGGTATGACTTGAAAAGCATGGCAGACTAGACGTACAGACCAGGGCTCTTACACAGGGCTGGACTGGGAACACAAAGCAGCCCTGGCAATTTACTCGGACCAGCTACTTGGGCAGCACTGCCTGGCTCCAGAAGGCTGGAAACACTTGCTTGCTGCTTTTGCTGCAAGGGGCCAATATTGCAGCATCACTGCAAAACCAGCCCCCAGTAACAAAACCATCCCCCACCCTTTCAGCATCCAGAGGAAACGACTGATGCCCGGTACGGCCAGATCGGCCCTGCTCCTGCAGCGCAGCAGCACAGGTCACTGATATTAAGTACAGGATGGAAGTGTTGGAGATGAGAGCGGGGGATGCTGAAGGGTGCTCCAGATGAAATAATTTTAGTATTGTAGAATTGCACGAACAGATAGAAGATGCCTCTGTTGAATTGTTCTTCGAACAGTGGTTTGCAGATCACCAAGCTCTAGGAGGCCTCTCCATATTTTTCAGTGTGGAAAAAGCACACAGGGTCAGTTGCCTTCAGACCCAGCTTGCCCCCCAAGACCAGTAGTGGCAAATCTTCTGAATTGCAGAGACAGCGATAACCTCCTGCATTTGGCAAGAAAGAATGGTCCCTACAAGGTGGATGGAGGGAGAGTGACTCTTTTTCCAGGCTACACTATTGCATTGCAGGGCCTGGAAAACTCCTTTCAACATATAATGCGTAATCTGAGGACCCTCGACCTTAAGTACATGTTAATGTTTCCAGGGGAATTAAGGGAGGTGGGCAATGGTGTGACACATTATATCACAGAGATGGTGGAGGTGGCCACATGGATGGAAAGATTTTCTATGGAATGGAAAATTAACCTAGACACTCCCCAGAAAAGATGTACATCCAGCAAGAAATTCTCCAGAAAATAGAACACAAGGAAACACAAACCATTGACAGAACAAGCCAAAACCGAACATCAGAGAATGATCATAGAGCTCACAAAGTGGAAGGAAGTGCGTCAAGAGACCCATGATGCCCTGACAAACTCAGATGGGTCAGGAGGCAGATCAATATCGGGATCTACACATACTGACTTTTACACAGAAGAAGTGCAGAGGGTGACACCAGGGACAGAAGATGAACTGGTGTGATGCAAATACTGTACACAACCCTGACCCAGAAGGAATATGTGTGGAACGATTGAGTGGAATAGTGAATGGGTGGCCTGGTGTAAGGGAAATGAGCAAGTACATGAGGTGCTGAATATGTCTAAATGAATGTACCCAGGAAGCCCATAGGGCTCCATTTATAGGACTGAAGGCTCACAGATCATGGATTGGAAAATATAGGCATGAGAGCCCCATCTAGGAAGTAGTAAGTTTAGCCATTCCTGCCTCCACAGATTTTTATTATGCATCTGGGAACCCCCAGAGTGGGTCTCACAATGGCTATATTTATTTTTATTTATGCCTCTGTTGATGTTGTTAAGATGTTATCAATCAATTGCATGTAGGTTGTTGAGCATGTCCTTGTTCTTATATATAGGAAGAGGACCAAGCCAGATATGCCTCACGAAGGTTAGGAGATATAGAGACATAATGGGAGCCATGTCGCACATGTTTTGTTTGACTACTACTGTGTAACTATATTAATACAAACACGGTTGAATACTTACAAATTTGTATGCTGGAATGTGTATGGTATGGGGCATCAAGGTAAAAGATTTAAGATATATGACTTTCTGTGTCGACATGGAATTCATCTTGTGTGCCTCCAAGATTTTCACCTCATAAAGAATGATAGTGTTATACTTCAGTGAGCATGGAAGGGCCAATTGTACTGTAATTAATAGTCCTCTTGAGCACAGGGGGAGTTAATATGGATTAAGCTAGGGACCCAATAAGATATGCACAAAATAGAAATAGACCTAAAGGGCAGATATATATTTGTAAATAGATGACTGAATGGCATGCCCTTAAGTTTGGTCAGTGTGTATGTGCCTACTACTGAGCAGGGTGACCTTTTGCACTCATCGCAAAGCTAACTGGTCTATGCTTTCCCTGCTATCCATTGGAGAGGAGATTTTTATACCGTACCGGATAGGGAATTAGATCATCTTTTCCACCTCTCCCTGGTACAACTACGGCAAAGGCCTCAGATGCACTTGCACTCTGGCTAAAAACTGACACCTGCAGGATGTTTAGCAATTGACCAACCGGGTGCAGCGAGGATACACATATTACACACACAAACGTAAATTATATTCTAGGCTTTATCACATGCAGATCATCTGATGGGTACATTAGAGAGAGTGGAACATTTAGCAAAGGTTGTTTCTGATCATGAGCCAGTAGAGGCATTGTAAGATATGATATTTTAGGAAACATTAGAGACTCATATTAAACAAAACTCTGACTTGAATGAAGCCTCAATGACTGATATCTGACTTGAATGGGGCACGTCTAAGGTGTACATCTGAGGTATAAACATCACAACATCATATGGAGTGAGATTGGTTTTAAGACGTGAAAGTAGTGTTTTTGGAAAAGAAATTGTGCAACTTGATAGATAAGTGGCAGCGGATAGGCAAACAACCGAATCATTGGTGCAGTCTAGGAAGCAGCATGGTGACCAACAAGATCAGATAAATGTGGTGATGTCTGATTATTACCACACTCTATATTACAATCTAGCAAGCTGTGACAAAGTGCAGGGGTAAAAGTTACAATGTGTATACCAGGAGACTTCACTGAGGGTGGAAGAGTCTATGGCCGCCATTAAGGACTTTGCAACTGGGAAGACCCCAGGTGGGGATGGACTGTAAATGGAATTTTACTTTACAATAGCAGATTAATGGAATGGTGCACCAGTGACAGTAGTATGTTCACTACTGTCAAGATAATGAGTCCGGCAAAGTATCCAATTGTGTCATCAGTTTTATTCAATAGGTACAGAAAAGCATCATCCAGCCAACGCGTTTCATTCAGATTGGTTGCTTGAACTTCATCAGGGCTGTGGATAATACATACATAAAAACCTAAATATACACATAGTGGACACATCTACACATAAAAAACAAATTTTTACACGAAATTTTGGAATGTCCAACCACAAAATTACATTTAAAAAGACAAACCTCACGACAAAAATAGTTATGTAACAAAACATTCTTTCTAAAAGGAAGAGCACACATACGTAGACATTACTAACACAATTGGCAAAGATTATTCTCTGGGATTATCCTGTTAAAAAGGTGCATGCCGAAGAAAACAGCAAGAAAGACAGTAAAGGAACTTTAATAAATTCCAAAGAGTGGTGAGAATATCATCAAGGTGCTACACGGAAACTGTGAATCCGCTTACAGGGCACAATACAGAAAACAGAAGAGGGAACAAAGGTAAAAGAAATTACTCAAAAGAGCAGTATAGTGTTTTGCAAGAGAGCAGTGTGAGAAGCAACATGTAAAAAAGTGCAGCAGATAGTGTACTCCACCATCCTGATAAAGCGCTAAATAACTGGGGACCGTGTATCCCACATAATGGCTTCACAGTGGTGAGGGAGGTGATTACGCGTTATAAAGGCCACATACCTAACTATCAATGATCCATGGATGCGTTATCAATGACGTGGTTGGCCTCTTGCACCAAGAAGCCATACACCGGAAAGTTAAACTAAAGCATTGCGAAGGTCAATTGCATGTATCTAATCAATTTGGGCAAGTGGCCACATGATAATGCCACCGGTATGATAGCCCAAGCGAAAAATTGCCTGTAAGGAAAATGAGACACAGTATAAGAGAATACCATGATAAGAATGTATTATACCTTATGCCCCTGATGCGACATTTTCCCAAAGCCGCTGGGCCCTCTAAGAGAAAGAGTGTAGAACTAATATAGCGGCAGTGTGCTACGGAGCAAAAGGCTACGTCCCAATACACATTCCCTACTAAAAAACATACAGTACTTCGTTCGTGTATGAGCATACCTCTCTGGAGCAAACGGTCCATGTGATCGTGAGTTCACATGGTCTATAATAATCATAGGCAGTATATTCAAAATACATTTTGCCATACTATCCAAGTCTTAGCTGAGAGCAGTCTTCTCTCAAAATTCTTCACCATCCTAGGTGACTTTAACTTCTACCTGGAGGCCTCAGATGATAAACATACAGCCAATCTCCTTGATATTGGTGATTCTTTAGGACTAGAACAGTTAGTTAAGGAGCCTACACACTTAGCTGGTCATACATTAGACGGCCTCTTCTCTAACGATCCTTCTTTAAAAATCATAAGTATACTTCCGGTGATCTGGTCTGAACACTCGGTTATCAGGTTTTCCAATGACAGCCTTAGTGCTCGGCCGCTTAGGCAGAACAGACCAGCCTCCATCAGCTATAAAGACTGGAGCAAAATAAACTCTGCTACTTTGGAACAGTCCTTAGCTGAGCACTACCCTCCCCTACCTGCAGAGGCCGAGTCAGCAGCCACATCCTACACAAACTGGTTATCTGACACCTTCAAGGAGCTAGTGCCCACCAAAATCCAGTGCTCCTTTATGAAGGAACCTACGGCCCCTTGGTTTTCAGAAGCCTTGAGGCTTGAAAAACAAGCCTGCAGAAGGCAAGAAAGGATCTGGGGAAAAAACTATAATAATCAAATGAGATTATTATACCAGAAGGCCTTAACATCATACAAAGATCTTATAAAAAAGGAGAAGAGTGCCTATTTTGCCCAGGCAATCGACAGGGCCTCTAATTCATCGAAAGAACTTTTTCAAGTTGTTCAGAGACTCACGACCATCTCAAACAAAAGCAATCCCGCTGATAACCAATTCTTTTGTGATGCCCTTGCTACCGCCTTCAAAGAGAAAGTAAATGTTATCTTCCAGGACTTCAACAAGGGGGACCCTCATCCTCCTGGAGCCCTTACTTTGAATACATTAGGTGACTGTTCCTTCATACACTTTTCTTAAACTTCACCACATCAAGTAAGTTCCCTACTTCTACAATCCAAATCAGGCTCCCCTTATGACCCTTGCCCTATAAAAATCTTGAAGCTGGTCCCTGATATTATTGCTAGGAACCTATCGCAGAGCTTTAATATCATGTTCGCCACAGGGATATTCCCCTCGGCCTGGAAACAGGCCTCTATCCTTCCACTCCTAAAAAAGTCCAATTTAAAGGTGAACGACACTGCCAACTATCGTCCTATTGCTCGACTACCTCTGCCTGCTAAAATCTGTGAGAAGATTATGAATCTGGAACTGTCTAAATACATTTTCGACAATCAGCTCCTGGACTCCGACCAGTATGGTTTCCAACCAGGGCACAGCACAGAGAATGCCCTGGTCAAGGCAACTGAGCAAGTGAGGAAGGCAGTCGATGGCGGTGGTTCAGCAGTTATGATTTTACTGGACTTATCTGCTGCCTTCGATACTGTTGATCATACCACTCTTATTGGCTGTCTAAAGGAAATAAGAGATAAGGGGGTTGCGCTCGAGCTTCTCTCCTCCTTTCTCAGAGACGGATCTCAAACAGTAATGTTAGGGAACTTCAACTCCCCACCCTACTCACTGCCTTGTGGAGTCCCGCAGGGGTCGTCCCTTAGCCCCACACTTTTGAATGTTTATGTAGCTAAACTGGCATCGCTCATAATAAGTTTCAATCTGGAGGTAACTTCGTATGCTGATGACACCCAGCTAATAATTACAGCAGCTCATAATGACACGTCAGGCCCCCTAAGATGCTGTAATTGCATTAATGCAATCAGTGGCTGGATGAGTGGGCATTGCCTTAAGCTTAACGCAGGGAAAACCAAGATTATGGTGTTTGACAATCCCTCCCCGGCTTGGTCCACCAATTGGTGGCCTGATAATTTGCCACAACCACCTCGCCCTGTCACCAAAGTGAAGAATTTTGGAATCATCATTGATGACAACCTTAATATGAGCGCGCAAATATCATCTGTCAAATCCGCAACTTATTATATCATTAAAATGATAAGAAAAATTCTCCCTTTTATTCCAGACAGTCAAAGAAAAACTTTAATAACCCTGCTTGTACTTCCCAGACTGGACTATTGTAATAGTTTTTATCTAACCGTTTTAGAAAAACACATGAGTCGACTACAATTAGTCCAAAATGCTGCAGAAAGACTGATTTTTTTAATTTTCCTAAATCCCATTACATCAAGCAGGGACTTCGCGAGCTGCACTGGCTTCCCATGCGCAGCCGGGCCAAGTTTAAAGTCCTCTGCTTGGCCCACAAAGGACTGCATAACTCAGGCCCAGAATTCTTCAGAACGGCTTTCAAAAGATACAAGCCCTACAGAGAACTCAGATCGACCAATGCCAATCTATTAGTTGTTCCGACATTTAAAAAGATGCAATGGGGTGATAGAGGTATAATCCTCACCACTATCAAACTCTGGAACAGCCTCCCACCCCACCTCAGAGCTATTCCTTCATTAACAACGTTTAGGAGGGAGATAAAAACCTGGCTATTTAACATCTAAGTCGCTACTCACCGGCCTCATCTGACAGCGCCAAGACACCTTTGGTATTCGCACGCTTTAAAAATTTCCTAACATAACATATTCTGCATCCCCACCCACTAGCAGGGGCAAAAAGTACAGAAAGTACAAATTTCTCCAAATCACAATGTTCAAAATCAACACAGAGCATCTCTGTCGCAATAGCGGAGAAACAGTGTATCTACAAAATGCTAAATTAGATGCCCATGGAAGCGCCACACACATAGCCTTACCACAGTCATATCCCTGTATAGCAACAAATATCTATCGTTCCGTGCCAGAAGAGTTTACAGGTATAAACATCCTGCTCAATGGCAACACCCATCATTGCCGCAAACATCTCAATCACAATAAAAGAGGAAAAGTACATAGCCAACATGTTGAGTCCGGCGTGCATGGTTGCACCATGCCCAAACAACAGCCATACTCCTACAGTGAAATAAATTGCTGCCGTCTCATCCCGCTACAGTTCACAGGCATACGCATCAGGTATTGTACACAGCATCCTCCGCAGCCTTCACCCGTAAAGAATGTCACTCGAAAAACAATTCGGAAAGCTCACGGCTCTGACATGTGTCTGCCTCTAAATAGACATTGCGTTGCCAGAAATCGCCGTCGGCAGCCGCGTTGACTGAAGCAACGGCCGTACCCGCGTACAGGCCTCACCCCCCTTTCCTCAAATTACAAAAAAACTTTAACAGCACTCAAATGAAAAACGGACATCACAATCCTTGTCGAGATTGATGAAAAAACGGGAAAACTTAATCGGTCCCTAAAATGACAGGACAAGACAGTCCGAGCATGAAAAATAAAAAATAAAAACAGTAAAAAGGGGGAATGGAACAAAATACCTCTCGGAAATCCGAGTAACACTGTCGCTAGTACATAGTATAAGCGTGCTAAAACCACCTCTATCAGAAATTATTACTTAACGAAAATGACAAACTGGATAACAAAAACGGGGGAAGAAAAAGAGAAAGAAAAATGCCTTTCAGATATATGACACAGCACTAAATCCGCTCAATAGCGTATATGTGCCTAGACCACCTCACTACTGTCAACGTGAAGCAAACTTAGTCCATAATAATTAACCAATGGACATGACAGTCAGAATCGAAAAAGCAACAACAAAAAGATACACCTCAGACTCGTACATGCGTAAACATCCCAGTATCCACACCTCCCTAGTATCATAATGGAAAGAGCGTCTTTCCGTAATTGATGTCCAAAGGACATACCATTCCAAATAGGGAACACAGAAAACTTGACCAGTTGCTATTAAACAAAGGACATGAGGTCCAGTTTGACAAAAGGAGGAGGAAAAATGCCTCTCCAAACGTAAATTTCACCGAATCCAGTTGGTAATATTGACGTGCCAATATCAAAGGATGTAAAAGTCTAAATAAATACACGACGTAAGGTGGCGCCTCACACGCAGTGTCCATAATAAACATATATGGATAAACAAGCAAATCCAAGGGCAATCCATCCCTAGTTAGTTATCAGCTCATAAGGCAAGTTTTTTGTGTTGAGGAACAAGATGTATAGAAACCAAAGCATACTGTTCTCGGTCGTAGGATACAATGAGGTCGCCATAAGCACAGGAGCAATAAGACGTACATGGCATAGCATAGAGTATAAAGGGTGGAAGAGTCTATGGACACCATTAAGGACTTTGCAACTGGGAAGACCCCAGATGGGGATTGTAGGAAGGTGGAATCTGACTATATGGTTGCCCCCACTTTTTTTATGGTGTTTTGCTGGTTTATGACTTAGTTGGACTGGGATCCTGCTATTCAGGGCCCCAGTCTATCTGCTTTCTCTGTAAAAAGGTTTCCATGTGCCTTAGGCACATCTCTGATTGGAATCTGGAGTGCCCTTATAAGTCCCTAGTATATGGTATACTATGTACCAAGGGCATAGGTACCTCAGAGGCCTACCAGGGGCTGCAGCATGTATTATGCCACCCCTGGAAGGCCATCCAAACTGACACCACAGGTCTGCTACTGCAGCCTGGGTAGGGTGGTGCATGCACCCCTTACTGTGATATAGGTTACCTATATCACTAAATACATACACACATATAAACCTATAAGTCACTCCTAAGGCAGGCCTTATCAATCCTAAAGGCAGAGTGCATGGTTCCTATGTGAGAGGGTGCCCCTGCATGAGCAGGGCCCCTCTGCAGCGTTCGGAGACCATCTCTGATGCTGTTTGTAGTGCAGCCTGACCATATACTCTTAAGCGCATTATATCCTCGCGGTAAAATGCTAACTTTGGAATGGCTGCACCTAAACATGTCGTGTTTGGTGTCAAACATCTTGAATACTACCCCCCGCCAATCCTGGCGGCGGGGTAGCATTCCACCCTTCTAGAGGGAAAGACATGTTAACTCTGGCTTACCCGGTAACTTCTTTCTGAAGCCCTGGCATCACAAAATGGATGCTGCTGCCACAGACACAAGTCTGGCCTCCTGCTGCTGGACGAAACTCCGGCAGGGAGGCCTGGACAATAGGTTTCCTGTTGCAGGGAGGTGTGACCACCTCCCCAGACAGGATAATGTGTATTGGGGCTGGGTGGGTGCACTCTTAGAGTGCTTTGAAGTCCTGCACTGGGGGAGCAAAGGCTCCTCTGTGCATATGCCAGTTCAAACCAGCTCAGGGGCTACCTGCCCCTGCTCTGGCGCGAAACTGGACAAAGGGAAGTGGGTGTAGCCACCCCTCCCTTGACCCTCCCATAGGTGGGGTCATAGAGCTAGTCCATCCCCTCTTTTTAGTATAAGAGGGGGAACCTTGCCATTGCAAAGCAGATAACCCCTGGACGACACTCTACAGAAGAATCCTGGCCCTTCGACGTTCCACTACCTTTGGAAGACAGAAGAATCTCCCTTGGAGTCAAGGAGTGACTCCCTGCTTGGCAGGCACCAAAAACGACAACGACGGTCGCAAACTACGCCGCTCCCGCCGGAGTCCGAAGTCCCTGCAGCCCAGGAAGTGGATTTCCTGACCTCTCCCAGGCCATCGTGAGTCCCCAGCGAAGCTGAGGCAAGTGGACCCCCGAGTAACGAGGAACCGCGACCCCTGGGTACCGTGCACTATTGTCGAGTGCAACCCCTTCACAACGTTCTACGAACCTGTGCTTTGGACCACGTGTGGTCCCGACCTCCAGTAGGAATCCTCCGAAGATCAGAGGCCTACACCGTCCCAAGTGACCGTGGGCCCCTGTTGAGTGATTCCGCCCGAGGTGTCTTCGCGATCCCTTGCCCGCTGGCTTGTGGGTCCCCAGAAGACTTCTTAAAGAAACCAAAGGGCTCCCTGGTTGCTCCAGGCCTGCCCTGACTTACCCTTGCTGGGTGAGTTCCACAGACCTTGCTGGTCTGCGCCATCGACTTTTCTTCATCTCCCCGAGACTTGCGGCTGCCAAGGCTTGTTGGCTCCGATCGAGTTGTCGACACCGCAGTCAGCTGCAGACGTCGAGGGACACACCGAATCCAGCTCCTGGTCATCATCGACGCCTCCTGGACCACGTGGCTGAAGAGTCAAGGCACCCGCAACCGACCTGAATCACTCGACGACGGTGGGCATCCATCTTCCTTGCCCCGAGTCACTGCCAAGTGACTTTGAACACTGTCCCCTCTGCTTTCAGGTCATCCTTCTTCAGAATCCAGGCTTGGATTCCACCGGACACTTCTTCAGCTCCCGCAAGCAGCAAGTCTTCTTTGTTCGCCATTGAAAACGACGCCGCGACCCGACACCAAAGGACACCTGTGCACCCGGCTTCCCTGGGTGAGGTAACTCCAGCACTACGGTGCTCCTGTGGGTGTGGGCCCTAGAACGACTTACCCTGTAAGTGACTTGCTTGTAGGTTCTATAGAAGTATCCTAAAACTCTTTATTTCCAACCGCGACTTGCCCCATTGAAGTCAACGCCGATCCGCGCCTGTGTATCTACACTGCACGCGTCCCCGTGGGTCCTTTACTTACCTGCCTTGGGTGGTTTCGTGAGGCCCCAGCACTTCTGAAGGCCCTAGGCCTTGTCTCCCTGCAAGTCGTTGTCCCTAAGTCTCTTACTTAGTATATGGTCTGGTACGCCCCTAGGGCCCCAGCCATATTTTGTGCTTAACTTATTGTGAAACGTTGATTTGTGCATATGTTTGTCTTCTAATCTCATAAAGAGATTAGTAGAGAGTTATTTAGAAATAAATACATATATATTTGATATATATACCTGTGTGGTGTCTTTTCATTTGGTGATTCAAGAGATTATATGGTAAAACAAGCTGCTTTACATTCCTTCAAGACTTAGCCTGAAGGCTGCTCTCCACAGCTACCACTAGGATAGCTTTCTTTAAAAGGTTGTCTTAAACCTATCTACCATAAGAGTCGATTTGCCCTGGTGCAAGGTGTCCACTTTAATTAGTGAACAGCATATACCAGGCCAACTTCTCACAGGGATGGACTGCAAATGGAATTTTACTTTACATATACTGCTGCCTTGGCTCCCAGGCTGCATCAAATTTATGAATCAGCCTTTGAGAGTGGGCCTTTACTGGGGTCAACAAGTGAGTTGCTCATAATCGCAATACCGAAAGCTAGTTGAGACAAACTAACACTCAGTGCTTACCGCCCTTTGTCGATGCTCAACCTGATTGTAAAATATTTCCTAAGGCTATACGTAATAGGATATCCTTCATGAGGGTGAATTTATTACACCCTGATCAAACTGGTTAAAAACAGATATATGGCAATGAGTATTAGAAGGTAATTGCATATTATGGCAGAGTGTCCGGAGACGCAGCCAGACCTGGCAGTTGTATCAGTAGACATGGAAAAAGCCTTTGACACTTTAAGATAGCTATTTGTGGTATTAGAGGTGATGGGATTTGTAACAAGAATCCTTTAATGGATTTATGATTTATATGCACACTTGAAAGTTAGAGTACTAATGGACAGGACTGTTTTGGAGGCTTGACCAATTGAGCTAAGTACCTGACAAGGGCGTCCGCACTCCCCTTTCCCATTCACTCTGGCCATGGAGCCCTTGGCCACTGCAGACAAAGAGTTGATCAATGGGGAACAATTTTAGGGCAAGAGGCACATGTCATTTCAAATGTAGATGAAATTCTGTTATACTTACTTAAGGCATCAGAAGATACATCACAAGAGAGCGCTTGAGAGATTTGAATGGGTAGCAGGCTTAACAGTTAATGTTGTAAAGGCTTGCATATATCCCATAAAACTCAAAGTGGAGGAATTTGGCCACCATTGCAGATGAGAAGAGCAGACCTTTAGATATTTAGGTGTGAAGATTTACCAAACAGAGAATAATCTGATAGCTGCTAATATACTGAACACCCTTGCATGACTCCAGAGCTCCATTGGATTTTGTAAATAACGACCCTCTTTATCTCAGAGGAGGATAGCCATATGAAAGATGTTTGTTCTGCCAAGACTGCTCTATTATTTTGTGGCAATACCAATAAGGTTGCCTGTGAGCCTGTTTGGGAGTAGGAGTGTTGAGGTGTTTTTAGGGCTCACAGATGAGCGGAATTTAGGGCTGGTGAGGGTTTTTAAGCTTCAGTGATCGGTAGAGATTAGGGGTAGTGAGAGCATATCTGTTCAGGAATGGGTGGAATTTAGGGGTGTGAGGGTTTTTTGGGGGTAAAGAGTGGGTGAAGGTTATGGGCAAAACGAGTTTCAGGGTTCAGGAATGGCTGGAACTTAGAGTGGTGAGGGACGGTAAGGGTTCAGGGATGGGTGGAGTTTAGATGTAGAAAGGTGTTTTTAGAGATCAGGGATGGCTGGAGTTTAGGGGTGGTAAGGGGCATTTAGGGGCCAGTGATGGGTGGTATTTAGGGGTGTTGAGGGCTTCTTAGCATTCGGGAGGGTGGAGATTAGGTGACCACTGTACTCCACCCATCCCAGAATCCTAAAATCACTTTCTACCCCAAACTCCACCCATCTCTGAGTCCTCACTACTCCTAAACTACACCCATCCGTGAACCCTAAACTACGCTGATCCCTGAACCCTAAAACCACTAACTAGCTCTAAACTCCGCCCATTCTTGAACTCTAAAAAACCCTTTCTACAACAAAATCTTACCCATCCCTGCACCCTTAAAACTTTTCACTACACCTAGCATTCTATATTTTGTACGGATACCAAATAAATTGTTTCCCTAGGCAAATACCACTACCTTCAACACAATATATGCACTATGGAAAATACCAACAGTCAATTAAGGAGATGATGGTCCTTCCCGTTCCTCACATAGCTTAGTATCCAAATGTTTAAAAGAAAATATGACCTAATAGTCCTTCAAGATTATTTATTAAACTACTTCTAACCATTGGCAATCATTTACAAAGTACAGTTGAATTATTTAGAATACTGTGTATTCAGCTTTAGCTTAAACACAGTTCCAAAACCAAAATAAGCAGTCTTTAAGGTTTTCATGAGGACTACTAACTAGGGGGCATATTAGCAAGACCCACGTTAAAATTATCGCCGTTTCCTGCCGCTAAAACGGCGATAATGGGCTTGCTAATATGCGTTATAGAATTCCAATAGAAGCCCAGGTTAGATGTGCAGGACATCTAACCTGGGCTTCTATTGAAATTCCATAACGCATATTAGCAAGCCCATTATCGCCGTTTTAGCGGCAGTTTCCTGCCGCTAAAACGGCGATAATTTTAACGTGGGTCTTGCTAATATGCCCCCTAGTTCTGGCTTCAGTAACAATTTTCTTGATTGCCTAACAAGGACACCATGACCCACGAGGAAATGAGGGGCATATTAGCAAGAAGAGGCGATAATCATCGCTAACCCTGCTTAGCGTGATTATTTTTATCGCCGGCTATCGCTGGAATATATCGCCACGCTAACGCTGTATTAGCGACATTTAGCGCTATGGCGATAAATATTCCAGCGATAGCGGAAGGGAAGGGCCAACATCGCGACAAAATCAGCGATGTTGCATGGGGAGGTGGAAAACCTTGCTGATACGACCCTGTGGTCGTATCAGCATAATCCACCCCCATGTAATGTATGGCTAAGTCAGGAAAATAGCAGGTGATAAAAAAATGGCGATGGCCCCGGTTAGCGCGACTTTTCACGTCGCTAACCGGGGTCAGGGACTCCTTGCTAATAGGTGATAGGCCTGTTAGCGTCTGTTTACAGGGTATGTTGGTCGGGAACGCCTACTTTGCATGTCATTAGCGATAAACATCGCTGACATGCAAAGCGGCACCCAAACCGATCGCTTTCGTCAGAAAGTCGTCGCTAACTGCTGTTAGCGACAGCTTGCTGATAGGGCGATAGATTTATCGCCGCTTTAGCGGCAAAAAGTGCTGCTAAGGCGGCGATAAATCGCTTGCTAATATGCCCCTGTATTCTCAATACTTCAAGATGGCCACCACCATTCCAAATTTCAAAGTTCTGTAACTTCATGCTAAATGTTCTTTCCTGTATTGCTCTCCGGCGACTGTGCGCAGTGCATCCTCGGAAAACGCAAAATCCAAATATTGGGGCATATTAGCAAGACCAGCGATAAAATTATCGCCGTTTTAGCGGCAGGAAACTGCCGATAAAGCGGCGATAATGGACTTGCTAATATGCGTTATAGAATTCAATAGAAGCCCAGGTTAGATGTGCAGGACATCTAACCTGGGCTTCTATTGAAATTCTATAACGCATATTAGCAAGCCCATTATCGCAGTTTTAGCGGCAGTTTCCTATCGCTAAAACGGCGATAATTTTATCGCCGGTCTTGCTAATATGCCCCGTAGTGCTAGCATTTCTTTCCCCATGACTCGTGTAGCGCTTGTGAGTTCGGAGTATTGCACTCGCGCAGCCACCGAGCGTGGAAATGTAAATTTATGCCACAGATTATGACAAGTAGTGATTGAAACCGTGAATCTATTGCAAAAAAATGCATAGCACATTTAATGCTTACAAATTCCTCTACATGCGTAAAAGAGCTTTTAACAAAAATAAAATCCTAATTGACGATTGACCTTTGTTAAAAAAAATTAAAAAACAGTATTTTTACTGCTAGATTATTAAGAGGGGAAAACACTTTTTTCCCAAAATAAAATGCTAATCGTTAACATTTCATAAGTGGAAAGCAAAGGAAAACTTTTTGCAGTTGTGCAAAATTCGAATTGGAGAAAAGCCCGTATTCGCACTCCAAATTACCTAAGCAGCCAAAATGTTTAAACAAATATTTGATTTATCATTTTAAAACATTCAAAACTTTACAAGACATTGAGACAATCTACCACTTACAGGAGCATTAGATTGGACCCGTCCACACTCTAGACTTGAGTCCAGTCAAGCTTACATACTTTAAACTTTAAAATCAAGTGTTCATGTTATACCGCACAAGCGTAAACGTGTTAAAGTGTATAAGCATGCTCTGTTTTTGATTTCTCTATCATTAATAGGAAACTAATCTTGCGGAATAAAAGGGCATGCTGTGTTTGACCTCTGACCTACAGGAAATCCTTCCTTCTGACCTCAAAGGTGAAACTCCTTCTGACTCAGGAGCAAGCCACATTAATTAGTTAAAAGTGGACAATGAAGCTTTGTCTTTTGCTATTTTTTTTTTTTATTTATCGAGGATTTACCAGAAGAAATTGTGGAGTCATAAATCAACATTCCTGCTTGCCCAACGCGTAATCTCAACATTCTCCCTGTGCAAATGAAATCTGCCAATTCAGCCATGCGATTTCTTGCAAGGAAAAGTGGCCTTTGTGTATTTTAAAGCAAAATGTAAGTGTTGCGATATATCTTGAACCGTTACCGTTAGAGGCAATTCCTTTCAAATGAACAAGCTGTAGAATGTTACGTTTTCAAGAGAACAAGAAATAAAGAAATGTCTTTTATTCCTGTTTTGGAGGTGTTAATATTTCATTTCTGCAATATGAAGATGCTCGCACTTACAATGCAAGTGCATTATTACATCTAAAATTCATAGGTGTTATACTTCTGCTATAAATAACAGAAAACACAATATACAAATGATCTAATTTGGTACATCACTAACTCTGCCTGTTAGACTTCCAGTAGAGGTCTCAGACAAACAAGTTTCAGGGAAATACGTGATCCATTTTTAAAGGAATCTGACTTTTCTAAACACTAGAAATGCTGAAATAGTTGAACTACTGTGGAAAAGCCAGGATGAAGACAGACATATACGCTTGCCACCGCTTTTGGTGAGATGCTGTTTACATATGTTCTTCTGGCTGTAGTAAGTTTGCATACGATTTAATAAATAACAATTGAACTTTAAATTAAGAATTAATTGATTTTCAGCTGTTTAGCCATGGGCACCATAAGCACTAAAGTCTAAGGGTCTCATTTATGAAAACTGTTGCATCGCTGAGACGAAACAGCGATGCAACAGTTTTCCCTGCGCCCTCCTTGTGACACGATGGATGCGCAGTATTTAATATACAGCGCTCCATGTTGCAAGGAAAGACAGATAGGTCAGGAATCCTGAAGTATCTGTCAGCTCAAAAGTCACGCATTGGTGGAGTTGTGTCTCAAGCGACTCACAGATTGCATGGGGACACTTCTACAAGGCTTTCTTGCCGGGGAACGCCCACCCTGCATACATTATGCATTGTAAATATGGCACAACGTGGCGCATTGCTTACGCTGCCACTGCGTCACAAAAAGTGACGCAACAGCAGCGCAAAAGTGTCGCAAGGCCTTCATAAATAAGGCCCTAAGTGTGGTGTGTAACCCTTATTATCCCTGCAGGGATTCTTTAACTTATTTTCTTTATGTTGTTTTGCACTTTTCAGCCTCTACGCCGTAACTGACTAGTGTTAGTGATCATTGCTTGAGTATGAATTCAAGGAGCAATTTATCTTCATGTGTAGCTTAAGTCAACATCTCTATGAGGCCTCCTATTTTTGTTGGAGTCTCCCACATTTTTGACAACTATTTTTAACATGTACTTTTCTAAAAGTTTTTTTTCCTTAAAGTTGTCCTACTCCAAGAAAGGTCAATGGAGGATTAAGGTGTTTCCCTAAATGTTCATCCAATTCTCTGTGATTGGATGCAATACTTTGATGGTGTCACGGTGCGCCGCTGCTGAATGGTGGGAACATTCACCAAATTCTTGAGTAAATAACGCTTTGGCTTTGTAAATATAAAGTTGCAAAGGTTTTCAGAGGGAGCAACTGTGCCATAGGTGAATGGCACATATTATGATGCCCAAAGAAGTGTGTGGTAGTTTTAAGAATGAGTGTGACTCTGGGTAAGGTGGAAAGAACCCATCAAAATGACTGGAATGGGGGCAGATCTGAGCTATATTTATTAATTTATCAGTAGTTTCAAACCTGAAAGTAGGGTATCTTGAATTTCTATGCACATGGCAGGAGCTATTAGAGGTAATAATGACAAAGTACTGCATTGTTAAGAAAAGAAGCCTCATAGATAGAAGGTGAGGGCGAAGACAACATTAGGATGTACATAAATTTGCACTATAGGATCACCGTTGGTCACTCAGAAATTGCTCAGCACAGATACAATTGGTTCGACCAACCAAGTTCTATGTGGCAGTAATTTCTCATTCTGGGTAAAAATCTGGAAATATATTGCTCTTTACTCTCAGTTCCTAAAGCTGATTATGATTGTTCCATTCGTGTTTGATTGTCACCAAACTCTTGGTGCCTTTTGACAATGCGTTTCTGTTTTTGTCTTCTTTGATGCATAGACGAACATTGTCTGGGGACTTGTGCGAACCTGAATGATGGAGTCTGGAAAAAAAGCGCTTGAAGCTTTGTACCAGAAATTAAGCCTCTGTTGAGAAAATTAAGTACGGGACTGTAAAAAGTGGTAACAGGGAGGCAATGGCATCGTAAGAAGGGGATACAAGCATGAAGCAGCGTGATAACAACAGTCCCAGGCAGGTAGGAAACGTTCAGGGATTTTCAGTACGTGAGAGAAAATACAATTTCGCTGACAAAATATAGCATTCCAAAGTCATGAGTTCGAGGCTACAAAAGGCAAAGGAAGCCTCCATGTTTTCGATGGTGGGAAATTGAATGCCATAAACTTTGCAGCAGTAACATACTTTCATTTATGGTGCTTGGAAATAGCAAAAGTGTGGTGTTGAGCACTTTTTAAAAACTATGTATTATTTTTGCCAATAAAAATCTATTTTCAAGGCCTTAGGTTTAATATGGCTCTAGGCAGTGGATGGTGCCCTGTGGCTTCTGCCTTACTTCGACTTCTGGGCGTGGTGCCCATACTCGCACGTCCCAGATCGAGGAGGCGTGGACCAGGATAACATTTGCAAGTATGTGAACCACCACATTGGCGAAATTCGCTTTCATTTTTTAAGCCCTGTGTTTTCAGAAAATTTGCTAGCAGAATAAAACTTATATGCCTGAGGAGCTGGGCTAAACAACTCTCTGATAACTCAGCAAGACGTGTCTAGACTCCCAAATAAACAATGGATCCGCTAAAGGCATATGTGTTGTTCCTTGTGCAAGACACTAGACCAAACTAGAGCTTGCATTTAGAAAACACAATAAGAATTCAGAAAATTCCACAAGCTTGAGGTTACACAATTGCAAGAGCCATTTTGCTCAAATTTACATTGCAATAAAAAATTAACACGATAATCTACGTAATAAAAATTTTACTAAATATAACGTTTTACATAGCCCTTAATACTGCTACTTTCATCGTCCCTATGCTCTGCAAATATTCGAAGTTACTATTACCTAATTTAATGGTACTAAACTTTTAGGTCTGGCGTTAGTCAAGACCTTTTGATTTTTACTAAAAATATAAAAGTATTAAAATTGCTTAAGGGGGCTTTCTGTCAACCTTCTCCATCCACTGATCTGTTTTTGTGTCACTCCCCACTTTTTGTTCATTTAGCCACAACAGCATACGTACAGCATGGGGCAATGGGTCAGCCCACCCCAGACATTTGCTAACTTAACTGTGACAGCATTCTGCTCTTTCACAAAGTAGTTCCCTTCAGTGCAAGGGACTACAATGGCATTATGTGCTTTTTGAGAGGGACAACATTATTTTTGCTTTTAGCCAATGTTTTTATTTTATATTGGCAAGTGCCAGGCAGCTCCCCCAGCAATACCATTTTACAAAAAGAATGATAAACCAAGCATGACCAAGTCAAAAGGGTAACAGCCAAAGCCAGAACTGTTGTCTTTGCCAATGCATGAAGAATGAAAGGCCGAGTTGATTTTGATTGGAATACATCTAATGAGTGTTTAACTCATTGAGCCCCCTTGCCAGCGTTCGTAGATATATTGTGAGATAATAAAATAGTTTTAGGAGTTATATAAAAATGTATATCATGGTCCCACTGCTTCTTTTAGAGCAATGGCTCTTGCATGCTGCTGCTCCAAATCTAGTAAAAGCCTATGTTCCTGCTCCACCTCCCTAGCAGACTGATGATTCTGCCTTAAGATATACTGCAACGTGGCCCCTCTTACATAGGCCTTTAAACAATCCCAAACCACTGCTGTGGACGCAGTGCCCCTATTGTTCTCAAGATATTCTCCTAGTGTACCCCGCATGGATTGCACAAAGTCTAAATTACTAAGGAGGTGTCTGGGAAATGAAAATTCCCTATATGGTTCTCTCTCCCCCCGCTTAGTCAGCACAGTTAGCATCACCGGATAATGGTCCGATGTGATCTTAGGACAGACCTCTATAGACGCTTTTTCCAGCATTGTTCTTTTACTAAAAATCATGTCGATTCAGGAATATTGTTTATGTGGGGATGAATAAAACATGTACCCCGGAATAGTTGGACAAATCTCCTCCAGGCATCCTCCAGCTGATGTATATGGATATGTTCTAAGATGGCGGCCCTAGTTCTGCCCATTCTGGCCCGGGATGTAGTGTTAGTGGTGTCTATCTTCTTATCAATAATACAATTAAAATCCCCCATAACTATCAACTAGCCAGCCCACTCCAATAGTTCAGAGCATAAGTGATAGATAATTTCAGGGCAATCGGTATTAGGACCGTAGACCACACGAATCGTAACCTTACTCCCCAAAATCAACACTTGGGCAATTGCCCATCGCCCTTTAGAGTCGGCTGATGTGCGCAAAACTGTTACTTTGCAATTCTTAGATTTTAAAATAGCTACTCCTCGAATAGAGACTGCCTGTGAGGTGCAAGCTAATAAATCGAAGCCAAGCTGTTTTAGTAGTAATCTATCCCTAAAAGCTAAATGTGTCTTAGTAAGGCCCAAGATATGGGGTTTGAATACACGAAGCTCCTCCATTACAAGCCAGCGCTTTCTGGCCTGATTAAGCCCTGCTACATTCCAACACATATATTTGAAATCAGACATTAAATCGTATTTGTGAGTTCAATTCGGTCGCTTCCCCCCTCATTCCGTAATCTTTTCCCCTCTGTTCTCCTAGTGATATCCTAACTAAAGTAGCTCCAGTGTGGCTATTTATTCCCCCCCTCCCTCCCCAACCCCCTCCTCTCCTGCCGCTCCACCAGTTCGACCAATGGCAGCCAGTTACCATTCTCTGCATATCTCCCACCCTTTCTAAACCCCCCCTGTACCTACGAGAAGGAATCACCCCCTTCCTCTGCTGTCCCTAACTGACAGCTTTGAGAAGACGCCTCCCCCCACCTCACCCCAGATCTCCACCAGCCCCCGCCCCCTTCCTCCCCCAATGAATGTGAAAATTGGCCATAACAAAAAAGAGAGAAGAGTAAAGAAGAAAAACAGATGCAGAGAGTGAGCACGAAAGTACTCATTTCTATTGCCCAAGACGTGCCATCTTTACTTATACAATCATTTTCTAAAATCAGACTGCCATTTAGCTAGTGCTTGTTTAGCATCCTGTTCAGTAAAGAAAAAATGCAATTGGCCATCTTTAATGATCTTAAGACGAGCTGGCTCCTGTAAAAACACTTGTGAGCAAACTGCCTTGAAGGGGTCCATTAGTTGTCGCATCCTCCATCATTTGTTTATTGTGATTTTGCACAGGTCAGAGCGTACAAACATAGAAATATTATCCAGCTTGATAGGCGCAGCTGGCCGTGCCTTTAAATAGATTGCCTGACGCAGCAAGAAATTGCTCAAAAACACCAATATTGGCCGTGAGTAGTTTGAATTCGCTTGACTCCACCGTGAACTAGTCAAAGGCAATCTATGCGCTCGCTGGACCTGCGTGTCCATATCCCAGTCCGCTAGGTCTGGGAATGCTTGCTGAAAGAGGCTAACAATGTAAGCCCGAGGATCAGAGCATTCCCTTCCTTCCGGTATGTCAAAGACACTTAGGTTCTGGCGTCGTTGACGATTCTCGAGATCTTCAATTTTAGCCTGCATGAGCGTCATCTGAGATTCCTGTGCCTTGGTTAAGTTCACGGTGTATGTATTGACCTCCTCCACTGCTGCAACACGTTCCTGTAAATCCGTGACCTCAGAGGAGAGCTGAGTGATGTTGGAGGTGACATCCGCCAGAACTTGTTTAATCTCTCTACTGTCTGTCTTGGCCTGCAGATAGTATTCTTGAGCCTCCGCTCTCTGGGTGACTAACGCCTGCAATATTATAGACAGTGCTGGCTCCTCACAATCAACCGGTCCCTCTATAGAGTTTCCCAACTCTAATGTGGCCAAGGGTAAAAATGCTGAACTACAAGCCTGGTCCACAGATGGAGTAGGGGCCACGGAGCCATAGATGCTGAAGTTGTTACCGGTGCTGGAGGCCGGGCTGAAGGTAAAACCAAGGGCCTATGAGATCCTCCGTTTAATCTGCCTACTTTCCCATCAAGGCCGTCAGGACCTTTAGTATAAGTTGATGAAACACCTAGATTGGGTGCAGATATTAAATGTTCGGCTTCAAATTCAACTCCAGCTTCCGTTATTTCAGTCTCTGTATTGCCGGTATTGCCGGAGTTAGATAACCTCGAGATAATAGCCTTGACATCGCCCTTGGAGGCCACCCATTTTCGTAAGGGGCTGATCCCAGGGCCAGTGCCAGTCTTTGCGCTGTTTGCCACAAAGTCCTTAAGCCGTCCCACAGCTTGAGGTTTAGCTCCACCACCTCGACCCTTGCCTCCTTTGGTTGCTCTAGTGATTTTCAGGCCTTTCGCCTTTGTGCCTTTCCCTCCAGCTGGAGTACTGCATTTCGGAGTGTTGGACTCCCCTGCCTCACCAGTGCCACTAATCGAGTTGGTTCGCTGATTTGTATCCTCTGCCTGGTGGTCCATCTGTGCATTTGCCATACATTGTATAGGTTCAGATTCCACCGTATCCGCGGTATCCGTCGTGTCCAAGGGTTGGTCAGTTTTTGGGGCATCATTAGTCCGAGAGTCAATTGGACCTGATTTTGATTGTTCCAATATCTCAGGTATGTCACCGCTGAGAGGGGTTCTATCCCCTGCACCTGCACTGATTAAACCATACTGTGGTTGTATTAAATTCTCAGCCATTTCTTCAGGGTCATCAAAACCGGGTACACACAGTACTGCAGTATCAGAGGGGCTAGTTCCATTGTCACAATGAGTTTCCCTATTCGCAGCAGTGTCTTTCTCCCTGTTCTCCCTGTCCTCCCTGTTCGCCTTACTATTAGCCATACTATTAGCCATTTTGGCCTGTACCCTGACAACCAGTTCATTTACTTTACTTGCTTCTTGATAATCTGAGGCTATGACTGAAACTGAGGACGGTAGTGGCATAGCTGTGCAGGTAACAGACCCATCCTCCCAGCCCTCCTGGACTGCAGCATTGAGCACCTCAGCCATCTCAAGACCCGGAATGGAGGTCTCGGACCCGCAAGATTGGAGCAAACCAGCTGCTCTGCCAGAGCGCAGTAGCCGTAGGATCGGTTTTCCCAGCTGGGAGCCGGGGCCAAAGCCGAGCGCTGCATCAGATCCAGGCAGCGGATCCACGGCCCCTGGACCACCGACACCACTTCCTCTGTCACCAGCTTCAACGGGTGCGGGTGCCTCTATGTGTCCACGTCCTCTCGCGGTGCGCTGCGGGGCCATACCTTCTTCTTGTACTGCTGTCAGGACCGCCGCCAGTCCCCATCTGCTACTTCGGGAGGAGAAATTCGTAGAGAGGGGCAGCGGCCGCGGCAGCGGTATCCATAGCACAAACCACTGCGCCGCCCGCCCAACAAAGATGCAATCGCGCAGCTGCCCGATCTGGCACATTGGCTGGAAGGGCCGCTGCTTCTCTGCAAATATTTTTTTTAATTGTAGCCAGAAATACGTTTGTTAGGGGATGGCGAGGGGGGGGGTATCAGCGATTGCCCCAGGGAGCCATGAGGAGTGCTAGGGAGGCGTCCTCTAGTGCGGAGTCAGATCCGCCATCTTCCTTCCCTAGTCAATATACCGGCGGTTGGTTGAAGTAAGAGCTAAGCTTAATCGGGGGTTATTGGACAAAGTAGCTGCCAACTACCACAAGTACAAATCCAAGCAATATGAATATGGGGAAAGGGTTGACCGCTTGTTAGCCACTCAGATTGCTGACCAAAGGGCTAGATCGTGTATTAAAACAATAAAAGGGGGAGATGGTCTATTCTACACTAGGTCAGAAGACATAGTCGAACAATTTAGACTTTTTTATGCAGATTTATATGACGAGTCAACATCCACTAGTGAATAAACAGACCTGGATTATATACAGGAGAGGGGGCTACCCATTTTGAATTTGTTGGACAATGAGTCCCTGCAAGAAGATATTGAACTTGGGGAGGTTAAAGAAGCAATTAGCACTCTACCATCAGGGAAGGCAGTTGGTGAGGACACTATCCCGTTGGAATTCTATAAAAGTTTTAAAGATATTTTGGTACCTGTCTTTACTACATTATTTAACAATATTATTCAAGGGGAAGATGTCCCTTCCTCTTGGAGTATCACCAATATTGTAGTATTTCCTAAAAAGGGGAAACCAGTAGAGGATATGGCCTCGTACCACCCTATATCATTGATTAACGCCGATGCTAAAAAAAAATCTAAAATTTTAGCTTCTTGGCTGGCTCCTATTAACCATCAGCTAGTCTCGGAGCAACAGCATGGCTTTGTCCCTGGCAGAGACACGGCAGCCAATATAAATACAGCTATCGCTGCATTCGACGTCTCTGGTCAATTAAATCAGCATATAGGGATGTTGATGCTGGACGCCGAGAAGGCCTTTGACCGAGTAGCTTGGGGAGCACTATGGCCGATTATGTCATCATTCGGCCTTGACCAAAGGTTTATCTTGGTGGTTCAGAAACCTTATAACAACCCGACAGCAGCAGTAAAGCTAAACAGCCTTTCTTCTGCCCATTTCTCTGTCCGAAGGGGTACGCAGCAGGGTTGTCCGCTATCCCCATTATTGTTTTCTCTTTATATTGAGCCTTTTATAAGGCATTTGTTGCAAAACATTAGAATATCTCCAGTATTGCTTAGTGGTTTGGAACTAAAACTAACCGCGTATGCGGACAATATCGCCATTTTTTCCTCCAGCCCAGTAGAAGCCATAGTTGAAATCACACAAGAGGCGCAACGTTTTGACTCTTTTTCTTGTTACAAATTAAATTTGAATAAGACCCAGACAATTCTAAATTTTCAACCTGAAACCGCTCCACTAATACTAGGGATTACAACAACAGCAACATATCTGGGAGTTTGTATTAGTAGCAGAGTGGACGATGTGATCTCTCTGAATTACGAACCACTACTTAAAATTGTCACTGCAAAATTACGTAGTTGGCACCGGCTCCCCCTCAGCATATACGGGAGGTGTAATATAGTGAAAATGAATATTCCCCCAAATCTTTTGTATTTATATCGTACAATACCTCTAAGGGTCCCGTGGACATTTTTTAAGTGCCAAGACAGTGTTGTAGGCAACTTTATTTGGGGTTATAGACGCGCAAGACGAGCTCTTCGGTATATTAAATTACCATATAAACAAGGGGGCTTTAAGCTCCCAGATTTTAAACTTTCTTTTTGGGCCGCATTTGTTGGTCGAATCCGAAACCTACTTAGTGGGCCTGACACTGGCACTGCTTGGCTTTCATACCAACTGGCCTGTGGACCAAATACTGGGTTCCTGCTCTACAAAACGGCTGACCCTAACTACTACAAACGGATCAGGTTTAAGATAATTAGGGACATCACTAGGATATGGCAAGATATCTCTAAGGAATACTCTTTGCCAGTGCTACACTCATATATGAAGTTGTGGGGCAATCCCATCCTGCCTGACATATTTCATGATCATATTGGTAGATGCTGGCAGCGTAAGGGTATCTCTCAACTTGGTCAGCTTTTTGATGGACAGGGGTTTTGATCTTTTGCAGCCCTGAAAGATGAGTATTGGCTACTACAGAGCACATTCTTTAAGTATCTGCAAGTAAGGGACTATTTCTTACGGGGTCAGAGGATACTAGAGATGGCGAGCTCCTCCGACATACTAGCCGTACTCTTTCAGACTGTAGGCCGAGGAACTATTGGTATAGTTTACCAGAAAATGCTAGCAGTCGCTAGCGATGGCGGGTTACAAGTATCAGCGAAACTTAGTCGGATTTTTCAAACCGATATAACCAACGAGGAAATACAGGACTCACTGGAATCTATAGATATGGCTGTAGCATCAGTTAATTTGAAACTCCAACAATTTCGGATAGTATTTATGCTGTATTACACTCCTGAGCTTATTTCCAAATGGGCTATGACTCAACCATCGGCCAAATCACTCTGTCCAAAATGTCAAATGTATGCTGCGGACCTAAGACATATGTTTGTTACCTGCCCAAGGCTGCATCTATTCTGGACTGAGGTAACATCCGTTCTTACAATATTGGTTGGCCACGATGTCCAGATCGCAGAGAAGGAAGTAGTTTTAGGGGTCAAACGAGATATTGGTAGTCATATGAGATCATTAGTTTCAATTGCAATAGCATGTGCTCGTTTATGTATTGCTCGAGTATGGATTCAAAATATGAGTCCAAGTATTAATGAATTTTGGGTCTTATTTAGGCAAATATATGAGATGGAATTAGCACTAGCCAAAGTTAGAGGTCCGCGATCTTGGTTTAAATTTAAAAAGGTGTGGTCTAGTTTACATTGGGATTAATAACTTACTGTCTTTCTGTTTTGGATTTGTGTATTTGTGTCTCCTTGATCATTCCCTCTTTTTAAGAATAATGTGTTATCGGCTTTGCTGATGCTGTTTTCTCCCGGTATGTTTGTTGTAATTATATTAAGACTCGATTGATGCTATCTCCCTATTATAACCTTTTGTTTTTTCTTATTTTTTGGACTATGTATGCTCTACTCTCTGTTATGGATTGTTTCCTTTTGCTGCTATAATGAATTATACCTATGGCTAAGAAAACAATTAAAAAAAAAACAATTAAAAAAAAAAGTATATCATGGTAATTATGTGACAAATAGGGGTACGAAAAGCAGGTAGGTAAGTGGTGTGATTGTTAAGACTTGGCCGCAAAGCTATTTTTGCTGTCTTCTTCTCCCGAAGGATGAAACCTAAATTCAATGCTGTTCATACAGAAATGATCTACATGTACTACCAGCAATCACGAGCAATTATAAACAAATAAAGTATTTAATGCAGAAATGCATAACCATTGCATTCATAACTGTAATTATATAATCAGGTTAATATTGAAACCAAGTTGATCCAAATCTAGGCGGCATTTTAGGAACTCATTATAAAGTATTGATGGAAACACTATTTGGTAATTCACCACCCACAAGTACCAATAGCATGGGGTGCAATATTTACTGGTTGCAGTATTACCATCCCATTACAAGTTTTCCACTGAGGCCCTGATTACAAGTCGGCCGGATTATTCCTAGCTCCGAACCCTTATTTGCTCATGGGTGCAGAATTATGAGCACTGCGAAGTTTATCTCACCTAAGCGGATGCAAAAAATAGAGGTGGGCGAGCCAACAGATTAACAGGGAGAGCCAAGCCAGAGCTGAGCCTAGGGTCTGGCTCCGATCTTAGAGCCCGTGCACGAGCTGAGCCCGGAAAATGTTTGCTATGTAAATCACACAACACACATCATGTAAATCATGATAAAGTGTCTTTAAAATTCAAGAAAGTTTTCTTCTTTTATCATGTGGAGGCCTTGACCATAATATGTCACGTTATAGTACTGCACTGAGAAGTATTAATTGAAAGTGATAGTTCTTAACAATGAACCATTAGTGGCAAAGCAAGACAGTTGTCAGGTAAACCCTGTACGTGGCCGAAGTTATTCTAGAGCAACATGATAGTCTGTTAAATCAAACATAATACATTTTTGCACAACTGGTGTTCTAAATTCACATATTTGAAAGTGTTTTCATACATGATAATGAAGAAAAAGATTTTTGGTGAAATAAAATCTTTGCCTAAGATAACACAATTAAAGCAGAAAATCTACGATGTATCCCTAACCCAGTTTTTTAGTTTCACTTTGTACTTATCAAACCATAAATGGGTATCTCTTTGTCCTTTCTTATATTAATGATTTTTTTTTTACCTTATTATGCAGTTTTTATATAATGGGAACAGGACCTAAAGGTATTGGAGTGCTTTACACGAGCACCAGTTACATTAAACAAGGTCATCATTCATTCTTAACAAGGATGAGAAGGTTAAGCAATATGCGCAGAATCACAGGATGTTGAGCTGACTCGAGACTCAAACCTGCTACCCTAGTTTCAAAGTCGGCAGCTTTGGCCATAATGCCACCCCTAGGCTACAGGCAATGAGGCAGTAAGAAGCCACAAGAAAAGTCGGCTCGTTTTGAGATTGAGGTTCCAACAGTTCCTCCGAGCTGAGCGAGATAAAGGCTTCAGCCTTGAGCCTGGCTCTAGCTTTCAGTGGTTCACCCACCTCTAGTAATAAAGTCTGTACCCTGCTATTTCCCACTGGTGCATATCAGCAAGTCAAACCGGCTGATATATACTGGGGGAAAAGTCCCTGGATATATGGGAACATACAGATTTTGGTTCGGAAACACCAAAATCTGATTAATACCTACTTTTGGAAGGCTAGAGCAAGAATATGCGATGTTACATTGCATGTGGTACAACGCATGCGATTACAACGCGGTCGTTACAACAACCGCATTGTTACAACGCATACCATTACATCGCAAGTCGTTTCTACGACTTGCTGTAGGGGGTGCGCTGGACTTAGGAATAGTATAATTTACTATTTCAACTCCAGCCTGCGCAACAGTAGGGAAGGTGTTGGAATAGTAAATTATACGATTCCTTAGTTTAGAGCGCCCCCTACAGCAAGTCGTAGAAATGACTTGTGTTGTAATGGTTAGCGTTGTAACAACGTGGTCGTTGTAACGACCGCGTTGTAATCACATGCGTTGTACCGCATGCGATGTAAACGCTGCTTACCCTAGAGCAATTATAAGTGATAGTTAATTGTAGCATCTAGGCTGGAGCACTTTCTATAAAACAAATAGGAAAGATTTGGGAAATCGGTGTTAGAGCACCGATTTTCCCATCATTCTATTTTCCCTCGACAAAGTCCACCTACTTTTGACTAGCATCTGGCAAAAACTGGAACATGGCGGTTTTACTTCACATCCTGTAATCTCCATTCAGGATCATCAGGAAACATTACATGAGGGACCAAGAGCTGAAAGGTTGTTGTAATACCACACAAATCAGTGGTATTGTTATTGAACCCAGCAACTGTGGCATTGGCACAGATTAAGCTTTACACGTGGAATAACATATCAGAACAGTACTTATACATATTTGTCAACATTTACAGCTTTGAAGGTTGCACAAGCTTCTTGCTGGTGCCAAGCGGCAATGCTTAATGTGATATTGCCACATGTTATGTTATGCCAGCGTGGTAGCTTCCATTAGTTCAGCGGCACTGGGGCCTAGAGGCCCGTGTGGCCCACTGAATCCTGATTACTGGTATATTTCACATTTCAAACAGTGACTGGGGTGCCCATTTCCTTCCTTACACTAGTGCCCATGGCACACTGGTTACGCCACTGGTACATTCAAGAAGATCTCTAGTGTTACAGAGTGAACTCCCGCATACAAATAAAAGTATGGCCTAGTCCCTTTCCTTGCCACAGCACTTTGCCTACACAGCACATGTATTGTTTACAATGAAGGTCTTGGAGCCTTCCCATTGCTTACCATTCATTGGCCTCATTCTTACTCTTCTATGATGCCTCCTAATTGGCCTGCGTCCACCAGACATCACTTCCTTTTCTTTCTATGGAGCATAGACCAAGCACAGATTGTTTTTTTTAATATTTTTGAAATCAGATATATTACAGTAGACTTTTGTTGACAGAAAGAGAGAGAAAACAAGGTTATGGGGAAAAGAAAAAAAAGACAGCATAAATATGGAGCTCATCTTATTCCATCACATATCTTAATAATAAATTTGCACTGATCAAACTTGCCCTCAATTTCTCCAAACCTTTCATCAGATTTCAGCAGTTATTCCAAAATCACTAAGTAGCAGCACATTATGGTCTATTCCATTAGCCAACACCTTGTCTGTTTTGTTCCTCCATCCAGACTCTTAGCGGTTTCCAAATATTCATACCTTTTTTCATAGTTTTTACCCCTTTACACTTATACAGGGCAATTTCTCGCCGCCCAATGAATATTAACCTATACAACCACTGATAGCATGTAGGCGGTTCCTGATCCTTCCATACTGTGGCGATCAGAAGACGTGCAATTGATATAATTACAAACACAAAATCCCTCTGTACCAGATCGAGCTGCAACCTGCAGTCATAACCCAATAGCATCAGTGTGGAGGAGATCTTTATATTTCTCCCTAATGTCTGGAACATAAAAGATTCAATCCCTTCTTTTAACCTATCTAGCTTTATACATGAATCAAACATATATACCATATCAGCTGGTCCGGTTTGACATCTAGGGCAATCCTCGGATTGCCTTTTTCCCCACTTAAAAAGTTTCGATGGAGTATAGTAGAGACTATAAACCGTTTTATATTGTTGAGCCTTTAAGTTAGATGACATAAAGACATTCTTTCCCACCTCCAACACCTTGTCTATATCAACCTCCCCATCACTTAATTTATTCATCCAATTTACCTCTATTTTTTCAACATCGTCAGGTATGGATTTTAATAACTCTTGATAGAAATCTTTAATTCTATTCCTAGAATTACCCATAAGCTGCAAAACTGGTATCAGCCCCAAATTGATGCTCTCTTTAGGGATTCCTCTTATGCAATTACGTATTTGGAGATATTTAAAGCAGGAATCCCGCTGTAGGCCGAACCTTTGAGCTAGTTCAATAAGCACCATCAATTCCTGATTTGAATAAACATCTGCCAATGTGACAATCCCCATTTGTTCCCATTTTCTAGCCATATCATCATATATAATTGGGCGTAGAAGATCAGAATGCCAAAGTGATGTATATTTGGTAAACCTGCTTATTTTGCAGATTTTCTCTACCCTTTTCCAAATTTTCAAAACACATTCTATACATTTATAGCCTTTCTTTTGATACTTTTTCATATCGTCTTGGCGTTGAAATATTCCTCCTGCAGCTTCCCCTATCGCCAGTTGATAAATAGTTGGTATTTTGGGCATATCAGTTTGCGCTTTTTCATAGTGATAGAGAGTACCTGATTGTTGAAGAGCCGTAGCCCAATAATATAGCTGAATATTGGGGGCATTCCAGCCCCCCCGGTCGACTGGATGAGTCAAATATCTATAGGCTCGACGGATTTTATGATAGCTCCAGATAAAGTTAGAGAACATCCCCTCCATTTTGCGTATTTTGCTTACTGCAAGTTCTAGTGGGATGGCCCGGATGAAATATAAAATCTTAGCAAATATTTTCATTTTAATTACATTAATCCTTCCAATTATTGTAAGGTGTAGATGATCTAACCGTTTCAGCTCCCTATTAATTGAGCCCATCACTGGGTCTATATTTAGTGCCCATAGATTACTAATTTTAGATGTTAATATGACCCCTAAATACGTTGCTGACTCCGTTACTCGAGAATCTTGTAATAAACAGTGAGAAGAACAAATAATTTGCGTCTTTGATCTATTTAGAAGATAACCCGACCTCCTCCCAAATTTTTCTGCCAACTTTTCTATTTCAATAATTGCCTCTTGTGGAGTTGATGTTACCAAGGCAATATCATCAGCATATGCCAAAATTTTTGTCTCATATCTATGAGAAACTACCGGTTTAATTAATGGATTATTCAAAATTAGGGAAATAAATGGGTCTAAATAAAACGCAAATAAAATTGGAGAGCATGGGCAGCCTTGACGGGTACCCCTTTCTATCTCCAGCCTCCTAGATGTATACCCCATTAATTGAATTTTTGCATGGGGTTTGTAATACATAGCCTGTATCGCCCGAATAAATCCCGGGCCAAATCCTCTCTCAGCCAATTTATCCCACAAATAACGCCAGGCCACCCGATCAAAGGCTTTCTCTGCGTCCAGGAGGACCACAGCCACCGCTCTTTTCTCTACCTCCGCGATGTCCAATATTGATATTACTCGCCGCGTGTGGTCTGTGGTCCCCCGGCCGGGAATAAAGCCATGTTGCCATGATGAAATAATTGCAGCTATGTTCTTTTGTAATCGGGTGGCCATAATTTTAGAGTATAATTTTGCGTCCGCATTCATAAGAGAAATTGGACGATATGATGAGGGGAGTTCTGGGGATTTTCCTTTCTTTAAGAAAACTATGACGTCTGTATCCTGCCATGACAATGGGGGAATTCCACGGCTTTGAATATCCAAAAATAAATCTTGAATAAGGGGTACTATTTGTGCTGCAAGCATTTTATATACCTCAATAGGGATTTTGTCTGGCCCAGCTGCCTTGCCTGATGAAAGAGACGCCAGTGCCTCCTGTACCTCTTCTACCGTAATTCCCTGCTCCAGTTCTTGAGAAGTTTCATCATTTACCCTAGGAAGTGGTGGAGCACTATTATCAATGGCTGCTAAGTCCTCTTGGTCCTCTTGGTCCTCTGTCAGGACATCTGCTCGATATAGTTTAGTATAGAATTCCTCAAAGATTTCAATAATCTTTTCGAGTCTGATACCAGTACACCATTTGCATCCTGCATTTTTGATATATTATTTCTAACATTTTTTGTCTAGTTCTTAGGGCCAATAATCTCCCTGTTGTCTCTCCATATTCATACAGTTCTTTACGATATGTCTGGAATTTCTGAGCCACTTTCTCTTGGAAATACTGATTAATTTCAACTTTAGCCAGTGCTATTTTATAGAGATGCTGTAACAATACATTTTCTACAGCTCCATTGCTGATTATTTGGATATGTTCCATTTCCAGTTTAACAAGTTTATTAATCAATTGATCCATCTGTAGTTTACGCTTCTTCCGTGTATGAGCTACAAACCCTATCACTTCCCCCCTCAGGGCCGCCTTATATGTATCCCACACCATTGCTCGGGAGGCGCTATATCTATTAAGATCAAAAAATGCCTGAGTCCAATTCTTGATATAAGTACAAAACTCTTTATCCAATAATAATTTTTTATCAAAAGTCCAGGTAGTTTGTCTGTTCAAACCCTGAACCTCCTTGATTACTAAAACTAGCGGATTGTGATCCGAGTATAGCTGAGGGAGTTTTTTTATATCCACATTATCCAACATTTGCATGGGGGCAAAGAAATAGTCTAGGCGAACAAATTTTCTATGGGGATGCGAATAGTATGTAAAACCAGGATCGTTTTGTTGTTTTTCTAACCAGACATCAGCTAGCCCATGACTATTTTTGAGAGAAAAAAGTGCTTTATATACTTTAGGCTTCCTTCCTACATAAAAACTTATTGCTTTATCTCCGTCCAGATGCAAATTGAAATCGCCACACATAATCAGCGAACGTGACCAATGGGCTAACTCTACCTCCAGCTCTTCCCAGATATATGGATCATCCAAATTTGACCCATATATATTTACCACAGTAAAACCCAGGGATAGCTCCATTATGGCCCATCGGCCCCATCTATCTGACTTTGTTCTAAGGACCGTACCGCTACGATGCTTGATATATATAGCCACTCCTCTCGTTGTGGATGTTTGGGAAGAGCACACAGCTAGATTATACCCTCTGATCTCTAGAAGTGATTTATTAACCCATGCGATGTGCGTCTCCTGTAAGCATAAAACGTCTGGATTTAACATAATAATTATCTCGAAGACCTTAGCCCGTTTTGCCTTATCGTTCAAACCCCCTACGTTTGATGAGCAAATCGTATATTTACCCATAATTTACTGGTAAAGATATCTTAGATAGCCAATGCCAATACTTTTGAAATCTCTTGATAGTATAATATATTCCAATATATATACAAGTGCATATATCTGATTTCAGTTTTTTCTTTTTTGCTAACCTCACACCCCCTCCCCAGCTTCCCCTATTACCCTCCCTCACTTCCCCCATCCGTGACCCCAGCACTCACTACCCCCTCCACACCCTCCACCTCCTGTGACTTCCCCCTTCTCCCACCCCCTCCACACTACATCTAAGGAAAAAGGGCTTATGGCCCTTACGATGGGAGAGACTTCACTCCAGTCTCCTCTCTGTTCGCGTACCAGCACTTTCATCCTTAACTGTCACTTTAATTGTCGCCTTATTAGTACTCCTACTTCTGCGTTTGCTCATTATTTTACCTATACTGGATATATACACAGCCCTATTCTACAATTTATTCTAATCTCATATTTTTAGCCTTATTGTTTAAATAAATTGAATTATCACAGTGTTCCCATGCAGTTTCAGAATGTACTCAAATATTCCTGGGCTTTTATTTCCGATATAAAGAAGCGTGTTTGTCCCTTATATAGTACTTTCAGAGTTGCTGGGTTCAACAGAAAGGCCATTGCACCTTTATTCTGAAAGGGACTGATTAGTTGTCTTAGGTGCCATCTCCTCTCTACTATGTAATGACAATAGTCTGGCCGCACGAAAAATTGAAATCCTTTGCTCTGTCGTTTTCTATCCGATCTTGCCAAGTCATACAACGTCTCCCGAGTCAGGAAGTTGTTCAAGTTGATCAAAATTGCTCTAGGACGATTTCCTGTTTGACCCTTTTTTCCCACAGGCTGTTTAAATGGAAATCTATGGGCTCTCTGTATATCATTGGCCCAATTCCACATTGTTAGCTCCGGGAAAGCTTCAAGGAAAAGTTCCTGTACAAACTTGCAGACATCCGTCCCTTCCGCTCCCTCTGGTATTCCTAGTATCCTAAGATTATTTCGGCGAAGCCGATTTTCTAGGTCCACTATCTTTAATTGCATATCCTCACGATGGGATGTGATTGTATCCATATCAGCTCTTTGTACCACCATTTCATCCTCTAAAGTTGATATCCGCCCTTCTGCTGCATTTATTCTTTCCGAAAATTCATTGCAAGTTTTTGCAATTCTCCTAATTGAATTTTGTAGTTTACGGCAGGCGGTGTGTGTCTTCTGGCTTTCCAAACGGGTCTCCGCTCTATGTTCCACCATTAGCTGATAGATTGTAGTCAGTGATATCTCATCAATGTTATTGGGTGACGCTGTAGCTCCCAAGGGAGGTTCCTCATCCCCTTGTTTTTCAGGTGCTGGCTGCGGGGAAAGAGATATTTCCCACATTAAGCTCTTGCCTGCCCTAGCTCGAGGTATGTCTGTAATTGGAGTCTTTTGTAGCACAGATTTATTACAGACCATAGTGACATTTGGTGTTCTCTCCGCTGATGTGGAATCCATTACTAAGTCATTATGCTCACTCGCCAGGCTAATTATAGACCCTTCTAAGGACTCCTCTTTCAATCCTTCATCCTGCTCCTCCTCTGACATATCTGATGGATCTGACATTGAGAGGAAGGGTTCACTCGAGTCACTCTCGCCACTGGGTATTGTCACTAAGTTCAGTCCAGGCTCTAAGGCCTGATTAATAAGATAATCCAGAACCTGGTCCAAAACCTGGGCTTCAGTAGTCTCCCCCAAGGTTTGTACTATTGGTCCTGTCATCTGACCCCCAGTTCCTGCTAGATCAGCAGATTGATCCTCCCCATCTGAATATACAGCATTCATTTGATTTGCAGGTTTCGATATGAGTTTTTGTTGAATCGCTACATTTTGTGTCGTTTTGATTTTATCTTTCCTAGATGAGAACATTTGTGGAACTTTCTTATTTCTTCCCTCGCTCAAATGTTCATCCTTATAGTTAGTGCAATTCAGCTCTCCGACTGCTCCCTCCAGGGCTTTTTTTTTAATACTGCCTCCTATCTGGGGATCCTGAAGTCGACTGCCCAGCGGAGTATCTGACATCCCTCTGCTTTTGCCGCCCGCGCTGTTTTTGGTGGCATCTTGTAAAAATGTAGCAGCTTCGATATTTAAAGCTTTATTGGTACATGCCTATTTAGGCTGGGGCCGCGGTGTGTCTGATCATACAACTGATATGCCTATAGCTGTGTCAGTTTTCACAAGGGAATCGTTGAGTGTGTCAGTTTTCACAGGGGAAGCGTTCAATGTGCTCCCCCTAAATACTCATCCCTCCTGCTCTTCTCCTCGCAGCCACCCAGTCTCTCTCTGTTCACCGATCTCTACCAGTAAAAGTTATATTCCCCAATACAGTGAGGGAGAGGCAAAGCAAAACCAACTGTCCACCACGTCGTCCTCTACAGCTCAAATAACTCGCTCCGCCTACCGTATCCTCCGTTTTTGGTTCCCGTATGTCCTTCGTTGATTCCAATCTTGCAACGCGGCCAGCACAGTTCCCAGCGCCGCAGCTACTCCACACTGTGAGACAGAGCAGCTCGCCACACTTCCTTCGTTGATTTCCCGCACTCCAGCTGACACGCCATCAATTACCACAATGCACCATATGGAGTCTGCCGCGGCGTTTCATCGGTTCGATCGGCCTCAGTCCAGTGCCTTCAACCTGCCGCCTCAATCAAAACACGCTTACGGTGAAGGTCCAACTCCTTCCGTTAGAATTCTTCTTAATTCGACATCTCTTGAAATTCACACGAGCAGAGGAGTCACAGCGGAGCTCACCTCTCACACGTCCGCCTCGGACGCCATCTTTTCCCCCATGAGGCATTGACCAAGCACAGATTGATTGTACATAATTAGTGTCTGTCTGCTGATCGCACTCTGATTCAGGTGCAATTTATTTCACTGCCGCCATCTGGCTTTATCTCCTTTAACCCCAACCAGTACAATATATGTTGCTCCTCATTTACTAGCCCCTCCTGGTCTAAAATGCATTTATTTGTAAACAAAACAGTTCGCTTAGAAGTGCTGTATATTCTAATAAGCTCCTGCATTGGATCAAAGGCATGAGATGTTTACGTAGATTGAGATAATTGGTAACCTATTGTATTGCATTATAATTGCATTTATATAGCACTTACTATCCCTGACCAGGCTTTGAAGTGCCATGGAGCAAGTCTGTGGCTCCATGGCACTTCAAAGCCTGTGGCAACCATGCAACACAATGGCCCTCCACTCCACACAATGCCATTCCACTTCACATCATACAATGCCATTCCCCTCCACACAATGCCACTCCACTCAATACCACCCAGTACCACTCTGCTTGCCTCCACTCTATGTCACTCTATGCTACTCCCCTCTACGCCACTCTACTCCACTTTATGCCACTCCACTCTAAACCACCCCACACCACATTACAGAACTCTACTTTACATCACTCTGCACCACACCACTCCACTCTACTAATTACCACTCTACTCAACGTCACTCCACTCAATGCCACTGCACTCCATTCTACAGCACTCCCTTCCACTCGATGTCACTCCACTCTATGTCATTCCACTCCACTCTATGCCACTCTACTCTAAGCCATTCAACTCTACACCACTCCACGCCACTCTAATCTACGTCACTCCACGCCACTCCACTCAACTTCACTCTACACCATGACACTTTACTTGACTCTATTCCATTCTACTCTACACCCATCCATTCTGCTCTATGCCACTCCACTCTACTCTACAGCATTCTTCAAGAGTCCACACCACTCTGCTCTAAACCACTCTATGCCATTATACTCTACACCACTCCATTCTACACCACTCCATGCCATGCCACTCCACTTCACATCACTTCACTCTCCACACTATGCCACTTCACTCTGTGCCACTGAACGCTTCTCCATTCCACACTACTCTAACCTACACCACTCCACTCTATGCCACCTTACACTACGGTACTCCATGGCACTCTACCCTATGCTCCACTACTGTCTGCCACTCTACTGTATGCCACTCTTCTCCACTCCTCTCTATGCCACTCCACACTATGCCACTCCACACCATGCCACTCCACTCTACGCCACTCCACTCTCCACTCTATGCCACTTCACTCTACACCACTCTACTATATGCCACTCCATTCCACACCACTCAACTCTATGCCACTCCACTACAAGCCACTCTATGCCACTCCACTCTACACCACTCCACTCTAAGCCACTCCACTTTATGCCACTTCAGTCTACGTCACTGTACTCTACGCCAGTCCACTCCATGACACTCTATGCCACTCTGTTCTACTCCACTCTATGGCACTCCATTCTATGCTACTCTACTACATGCCACTTTACTCTAGGCCACCCTAATCTACACCAGTCAACTCTATGCCACACCACACCAAGCCGCTCTATGCCACTCCAATCCACTCTACACCACTCCACTCTATGCAACTCCACTCTATGCCACTCCACTCTATTTTATGCCACTCCACTCTATTCCATGCCACTCCACTCTATTTTGTGCCACCCCACACTCCACTCTATCCTACTTCACTCTACATCACTCCATGCCACTATATTCTATGCCACTCTACTCCTCTCCTCTCAACTCTATGCCACTCCATATGCCACTCCACTCTATGCCACTCTACTCTAAGCCACTCCACGCCACTCTACTATATTCTACTACACTCTATACCACTCTACTCTACACCACTCTATGCCACTTCACGCCACTCTACACTCCATTTTATGCCATCCTACTCTACACCACTCTATTCAACTCTATGCCACTCCAAGCCAGTCTACGCCACTCTACTCTACTCTCTGCCACTCCATTCAACTCTTCATCACTCTACTCTATGACACTCTATGCAGCCCCACACTCCACTCTACGTCATTTCACTCTATGCCACTCTACTCTACAACACTCCATTTCACCCTACGCTGCTCAATGCCAATCTACTCTATGTCCCTCTACTCCATGTTACTCTGTGCCACTCCACATTACTCTACACTACTCTACTCTATGCCACTCCACTCTATGCAACTCCACTCTACCCCACTGTACTCTATGCCATTCCACTCTACTTCACTCCATGCCAATCTAATCTAAGCAATTCTATTCCACACCACTCTACTCTATGGCACTGTAGTCTACAGCACTCTACTCCATGCTACAGTATGCCAGTTTACACCACTGTAGTCCACAACACTCTTAGTCACTCTGCTCTATGCCACTCTACTTTATGCCACTCTACTCGATACAACTCCGCACCACTCTATGCCACTCCACCTTCCTCTACACCACTCCACTCTATGCCACTCCACTCTATGCCACTCCACTCTATGCCACTCAATTCCACTCTTTGTCACTCTACACCACTTTACTCTATGCCACTCCACTCCACCCTACACCACACCACTCCATGCAACTCAACTCTATGCAACTCCACTCTATGCCACTCTGCTCTACGCCACTCCCCTCTACTGTATGCCACTTCACTCAGCCTCTATACCCTTCCATTTCACTCTATACCACTCAACTTCACTCTATTCTACTCTAGTCTACGCCACTCCATGCCACTCAACTCTACACCAGTCCACTCCATGCCACTTCACTCTATGTCAGTCCACTCCATACCACTCTACTCTATACCACTCTAATCTACTCTACAGCACTCCACTTCACTCTATTCCACTCTATGCCACTCCAAACTACTCTACTCCACACCACTCCACTCTATGACACTCCACTCTGCACCACTTTACTCTATGTCACTCCACTCTATGCGGCGCCACACTATGCCACTCTACTCTGTGACAATCCACTCTATGCCACTCCACGCCACTCTCCTGTATGCCACTCTCCTGTATGCCACTCAACTCTATAAGACTCTACACCACTCTACTCTATACCACAACTCTATATGCCACTCTACCCTGTGCCACTCCACTCTACACCACTCCATGTCACTCTCCTCTAGGCCACTCCACACTATGCCACTTCTCTCTACAGAACTCAATTGCACTCCACTCTATGCCAATATACTCCACTCTGCCCCACTCTACTCTATGCCACTCCACTCTACTCCATGTCACTCTCCTCTACACCATTCCACTCTATGCCATTGCATGCTATTCTACTCTATTACACTGTACTCTAAGCCACTCAACTCTATGCCACTCTACTCTACATCGCTCCACTCTATGCCACTCAACGCCACGCCACTCAACTTTACGTCAATCCAATCCACTCTACAGCACTCCTCTCTCTGCCACTCCACTTTACCCCACTCCACTCTATCCCACTCTACTCTATTCTATGCTACTCCATTCTAATCTATGCCACTCCATGGCACTCTACTCTATGCCCCTCTCATCCATGCAATTCATTGCCACACTATGGCACTCCACTCTCTTCTATGACACTCCACTGTACACCACTATACGCCACTCCACTATACACCTCTACACTCTATGCCACTCCAGTGTAACCACTCTATGCTCCAATGTGTGCCAACTTACTCTGTCACTTCATTCCACTCTATGCCACTCCAAACCACTCTACTCCACTCTCTGCCACCCCATTCCACTCTATACCACTCCACTTGGTGCCATTCTATGACACTCAACTCAGCGCCACTTCATTCCACTCGACACCACTCCACGCCACACTACTCCATGCCACTCCACACTATGTCACAACACTCTACTCTACAGCACTCCACTCTACGCCACTCAATTCTACTCCACTCCATGCCACTCTACTCAATGCTACTTTACTCCACACCACTCTACTCTACTCTATTTTATGCCACAATACTCTGCGCCTCTCCTCTCTATGGCAATCTACTCTAGGCCCCTCTACTCTATGCAACTCTACTCTACGCCACTCCATGCCAATTAGTGCCACTCTACCTCCCTCTAGACCACTCCATTCTGTGCCACTCCACTCCACTCTCACCACTTACTCTATGCCACTCAATTCCACTCCACACTGCTCTATGCCACTCTACTCCACTCTACTCTACTCCCCTCCACTCCTCTCCACTTTATGCCACTCCACTCTACTCCACTCCATTCTATGCCACTCAACTCTAAGCCACTCCTCTCTATGCTACTCCACTCCACTCTACCTACATTACTCAACTGTACGCCACTCAACTCTACGCCACTCCACTCTATGCCACTATACTTCACTCCACTCTACCCACATTACTTTATGTCATTCCACTCTATGCTACTCCCCACCACTTTGTGCCACTCCAACTCCACTCTACATCACTCCACTCTACGCCACTCCACACTCTATTCTTTTTTTTTTTTAATTTATCTCCAGGAATAGACAAAATACAAGACATTATTCCAGCGATACAAAAAAAAAAGAAGGATTAAGGCAATAGAATAGCAAGAGGTGCAATTCCAAGCGAGTATAAGTTCCATACAACATAAGAAATACGAGATACAGGTACTAAAAGAAAGAGAAAGAAGAAGCATAGCAGGCAGAAAGACATTATAGAAACCAGCAAATAAACATATGGCAAAAAAAAAAAAGATAGCACCTAAAGATCTAGCTATCAAGTATTGACCATGGGCCCCCAAATACGGTAGAATTTTTGACCAGAGCGAACCCCCTTAGTTTTGGCTACAGCTCTTTCCCTTTCACATATTTCATTTAGCATCGCCCACCACTCTGGCGCCCTGGGCGCCACCTTTGATATCCATGCCCTTGCAATGCAAAGACGAGCTGTCACTATAATGACAGAGAAAAAAAGCCTTAGCCCACAATCTGGCAGGTATTTATAAACAAGCATTTTCTCCACCTCAGTTAATTGCAGATTAATACCCAATCAATCTGTTGCTATTTGGTCGACATCTTTCCAAAACAGTGTCAAATCGGGACAGGTAACAAACATGTGCAGGCTATCTGCAGCAATTAATCCACATTTAGGGCACTTACCCATATCACTTATGATAGTCCCTCTTTCGGCTGACCACCGAGCTATTCGCTCCGGGGTATAATATAGCATGCAAATGGTTTTGAATTGCTGCAATTTTAGACTGGTGGAGCAGACAGCCTCATTGAGCGTACTCAGTGCATTTTCAATTGTGCAGGAATAATCTCCTGCCCCAATACCTCACCCCACTTAGATGCCAACTTCAAACTATCATTGCCCCAAGCTTGTGAGAATAACTGGTAAGCCTGGCTAATAGTTAGCTTTGTAATTGCGTGTAAATAAGTCATTATATCATATTCCACTGATGTTCTTACACCTCTATGTCCCCAAAGATAGTCTCTGATTTGTAAGTATTTATAAAACATCTGTTTTGGAAGATCAGCTCCCCTTTGTAAATCATTGAAGGCGTGAAACCCATTAATATCATATAAATGCCCTAATTGGCTCAGCCCGTAACTAGCCCAGAGTTTTGCTTGTGTATCATGAAATATGTCCGGAAACTGAGGATTGCCCCACAATGGAATACTACTATGCACTTTGGGTAGAGAACAGTTCAACCCAATTTCTCGCCAGATATAAGCTATGTCTCGAAGAGTCTTAAATCGAACTCTTTTAAAATAGTTGGGATCGTTGATCTTATATAAGAACATTCTACTGTCGGTGCCAATTGCAAGACTATAAAGACAACTTTGAATATCAGCAGAAAGAAGACTACGAAGTCGTCCAGAAAAAGAAGCCCAGAAATAATATTTAAAATCAGGTAGTTGAAGCCCTCCCTGCCTGTACGAAAATTTTAAATACTTCATTGCACGGCGCGGCTACTTATAGCCCCAAATAAAACTACTGAGTGCCCCCTCTAGTTTCTTAAAAAAGAAGTTCGGGACACGTAGTGGAATTTCTCGAAACAAGTAAAGAAATTTGGGCAAAATAATCATTTTAATAATATTACATCGTCCTATAACACTGATTGGGAATTTGTGCCAATTCTTCATCCTTAGAACAATTGACTTTAAGAGAGGGTCATAATTTAAATGTATGATTTGTTTAGTGTTCGGAGAGATCTGCACCCCCAACACTACCCTGTTGGTTTGAAAATTAAGAAGGATCTGCGTGTTATCTATGTTTAGCCTAAAGCCAGAGAGGATGCCAAACCTTTTAGCCTCTGTTTGAATTAAGCCTAGAGCCTCCATAGGCTTTGCAGAGAAAACGGCTATATCATCTGCATATGCCATAATTTTTAAATCACCTGATTTTAGTTGAGCCGGAATTAAAGATGGATTAGCAAGGAGCGACCTTATAAATGGTTCTATATATAGAGGAAATAGAGGAAAAAGAAGGGGGGAAAGGGGACAGCCCTGAAGAGTGCCCCTTAATATCGAGAAGGAGGTAGATTGTGATTGTTTATAGACTAGGTTAGCTCTTGGCTGTTTGTACAGAGCCCTGACCCAAGTATAGAATAGACCATGGATATTAAAACCAGCTAAAGTGGCCCAAAGACACTCCCAAGTGACTCGGTCGAATGCTTTCTCCGTATCGAGCATGACCATTCCCATTTCCAGCTTTAGATTTTTCGCAGCATCAAAGGCTATTATTGTAGCATTTACATGTGCTTTAGTATCCCTGCCCGGTATAAAACCGTGTTGCTGTTGTGAAACCAAATGTGACATAAAAGGTGCCAAGCGAGATGCCAATACTTTTGCAAATACCTTAGCATCTGCATTAATGAGTGAGATTGGGCGGTACGACCCGCACTCATCTGATGGTTTATTCTTTTTAAGAAAGAAAACAATGTTCGTTGTCTCCCAGGACTTGGGCGTATCCCCTTTCTCACTTATATATTGAATGGCTTTGATCATTGGAGGAATCATGCAATCCTTAAATGTTTTATAAAACTCAACTGGTATTGCATTGTCGCCAGCAGCTTTGCCCGACGGCAGAGCCATTATTGCATTGAGTATTTCTTCGCTAGTGATAGCCATGTTAAAAAACTGTATCTGCTCTTCCTCAAGCCCAACTAAGTCGCACTTTCCAATGTATTCAAGGCATTTACTTTCATCAAACAAGCCAGAGCTGCCATATAGATTTTTATAATGCCGGGCAAATTGTTCTACTATTGACTGTGGTTGTGTATGCAATAGGCCATCTTCACCTTTAATAGCTTTTATCTCATGCCTCACACTTTTATCAGAAAGTTGATGTGCTAAAACCTTACCCACTTGTTCCCCATACTCGTATTGCATAGCACGATTTTTATTATATCTAGCCGCTGTTTTCTCTTTCAATATCCTCCCCAACGTTGCCTTTTTTTCAATCAAAGACAAGTATGTATGCGAATGTGACTGCGTCACCCCTTGCATCCTGGCCTCAGCAGCATGAGCTATTTCTAGCTGCAGGATCGCTTCACCAGCCAACCTAAGAGCAGTGTTTTTACTCTTATTCTGCCGAAATATATACTGTTGTGTGATCCCCCTTATATGAGCTTTAAGCGTATCCAAAACTACAGAAGGGGAGGCAGTGCCCTCATTATCAGACAAAAAACCCTACTACTGTTCTTAGCAAGTACGACATAGTCGGTATCAGCCAACAAATATCGTGGAAAAGAAAACAAACGTCGTTGCCTGCTGGCGGAGCCTATCGGAAAAGCAAGTAAAATAGGATTATGATCCGATACAATCTTGGGACATACCTCACACCTAGCCAAACTCAAAATTCTAGTGTTAACAAAAGCCATATCGATCCTGGAATAGTGCTTATGTGGTGCACTATAGTAAGTGTAACCGGGCTTCGTAGGAAATAATGATCGTCATACATCTTTAAGGTTATGCAAGCGCGCCATCTCTAAAATTGCTGCTCTGACTTTCCTCATCCTAGTAGAGGCAGACCGGTTAGTAGAATCTATTTTAGGATCGAGGATACAATTAAAATCGCCCATACAACTAGCTCACCTTGCCAATCTAACAATTCTAATGCTAGGGTATCGATCATCTGAGGTCCATCGCAATTTGGTCCATAAATTGTACATAATACAAACTTTTGATCTTTGATCAAAACCTGAACAATTATCCACCTGCCTCTAATATCGTGTGAAGCCCTGAGGAGAGTACAGTCGAATGATTTATCCGTCAGAATGGCAACTCCTCTAATAGAAACAGTTTGAGAGGTACAGTCAAGTATCTTATAGCCTAAGTGTCTCAAAAAATATCTGTCTTTGTAAGCTAGATGAGTCTCGGTAAGGGCAACTATATGAGGCTTATATATTCTAAGCTCCTCCCGAACCATCTGCCGTTTATTGGCAGAGTTTAAGCCAGCCACATTCCAGCACAAACACTTAATTACCTCCATGATACACATAAAAAAGCAAAAACCCCAAACAAAAATATGCTTAGCTCCCCCACTTTCATTAATACCTGAGCAAAAAACAGTATTAACAAGAAATTTAAACCCAGTCAAAAACTCCTACTAGAAACCATGTCAAACACTCCAATAATCAGACTTAAGTCTATTCCCTTCGATACTTTTTTATTTATCACCCCCTCCTTCCCACCTCTGTCCCTAACTGCGGCCCTCCCCCAACCCCAAAACCACCCGCCCACCCCAGTTTCCTGAAGAAGAAATCACCCCACACAGGCTGTCGATTACATGACAGCCAATAAAGAGCAGAGGTACCCCCGTGCCACCCGCTGTGAAGATTGCCCCCAGGGCGTGGAAAAAAATAAGACCCCTAAGGATCCCACAGGACAACAGATTAATCCTCATTTCATGGCACAGAGTGAGGGAGAGGGAAAAAAATAAGAGAGAAAATAGTGATCTACCCCCCCCCTCATATCTCCCCTTTAAATCTCTAGCCATCACCTAGTACGTCCATGTAACTTCTAGCTTCTAAAAAATGAAAAAAAACATTATAATAAAAAGTGAGTCTTATGAAGCTAGACCAATAATCAATTGACCAAATTCAGGCGCCATCTTTTCAAGGAGTCCTCCCTACCCGGGGATCCCTCAAGAACTAAATATCGGCTGGGCCTCATCAGCCGTATGAAAAGTCCATGTGTGGCCCTTCCCTATAACCTTTAGACGTGCTGGTTCTTGAAGAAAGACTTGGGCCCCATCTGCTTTCATAGGGACAATCAGCTGGCGAAGTTTCCAGCGCCGTGCCATCGTTTCCTTACAGAGATCCGACCTGACAAAGAATGATAACGAGCTGGCTATACCAGGACGGGCCCGAAGAAAGACAGCTTGGCATAGCAGAAAATTACCAAAGTAAATAATCAAAGGATGTGGATGTTGCCTATTAGCTTGGGATTCATGACTTAAGAATGGTGGAAGTCTATGAGCTCGTTGTATCTGTGAGTCCCAGTCCCAGTCAGATAAATCAGGAAACAAATTCTGAAGAAGCTGTACTATGAATGCCCGTGGGTCGGCCCCCTCCTTCTCCTCCGGTATGCAAACACTCTCAAATTATGTCTTTGCTGCCGATTTTCCAGGTCTTCGACCTTATCCTTGAGAAATGACAGTTGATCATCATGTAAATTAACAGTTTTAGCTGTAGCTGCACCTTGATCTTCAGTTTGCGCCACCCGTTGTTTTAGTTCTGAAATCTCTTGTGTCAGGCCGGCCACTTTGCATGATACCTCAGACAGTACTTTCTGTATTAAATTGCTATCCGCCTTAGCTTGGCTGAAGTATTCCTGTGTCTCTGTCCTCTGAACTTGGAGCGCCTGAAAAATCATATTTAACGAGGGCTCATTACTAGGCTCACTATTAAAGAGAGTCTCGACCAGTTTCAAGCAGGGGGAGACCCCCGCTGTATCCACATATCCATCCCCAGGTTTGGAGCTGTTAAGTGTCTCCTGGGCTTGAAACTCAGTTCCTGAAATGGGTGTTGTAGAGGCAGGAGTTATAGAGGTAGGAATGCCAGCGCCAAAAGATTAACCAGACAGCCTTGATATTATGGCTCTCACTTCGCCTTTGCCAGTGACCCACTTGCGAATAGGGCTCGCTTTATCAGCTATTTTGCCATCTGAATGCGCCTTTAAGGCACTACGTGAGACTACAGGGTGGTTTTTGCCTTTTCCTGTGCCCCTAGTAGACTTCTTTGTGTTTGACTTCTTTGTGTTTGACTTCCTCTTGACAATGCTCGAAGCACAAACCAGTTTCTCAAGTTGTGTGTCATTTGTCTTAGCAGAAGTGCCGAAAAAACACTTCAAGCCGCCAGAAGTTGAAGTCAATGAAGCTGAGATTCCTACTTCACTTAAAGAGTTGTTGTTGCATATAGGGGGCCTGATTCACAGAACTAACTTACGTCAAAAACGTAAAGTTAGTACTTTTGGTATTCACAGAATACACTTACTCATTTTGGTATTCACAGAATGAACTTACTCATTTCGGTATTCACAGAAGTTAGTAGTCCTAACTTTAGGACTCTAAATGCCTTCTGTGAATACCGAAAGTCTTAAAGTTAGGATTTTTCTCCGTTTAGGAGTAGTAAAGTTAGGACTCCTAACTTTAGGACTCCTAAACTGAGAAAAATCCTAACTTTAAGACTTTCGGTATTCACAGAAGGCATTTAGGAGTCCTAAAGTTAGGAGTCCTAACTTTACTACTCCTAAACTGAGAAAAATCCTAACTTTAAGACTTTCGGTATTCACAGAAGGCATTTAGGAGTCCTAAAGTTAGGAGTCCTAACTTTACTACTCCTAAACTGAGAAAAATCCTAACTTTAAGACTTTCGGTATTCACAGAAGGCATTTAGGAGTCCTAAAGTTAGGACTACTAACTTCTGTGAATACCGAAATGAGTAAGTTCATTCTGTGAATACCAAAATGAGTAAGTGTATTCTGTGAATACCAAAATGTACTAACTTTACGTTTTTGACGTAAGTTAGTTCTGTGAATCAGGCCCAGAGTCATTACTTAAGTCCAAGGCCCAGGTACTTATTTGTGCGCCAGCGACTGCCTCTGTCTCATTCTTATCGCTATTTTCATAATTGGCCTCCATTAGCATGTTAGCCTGTCCCCCATGTATCGGCGGGTGGTCTCCCCCAGAGTTCACACCAACAGCAACCTGAGCAGGGCCCCCCTTGCCTGACAATGGAGTAGTTCCATCAATAGTAGTTTTACTGATGAGATCCATCTGGGGTATAGCTGAGGTAAAGCAGTCAGGGGCATCAGAAAACATAGAAATATTGCCAGGGATAGTTACTGTGTCAACAGCAGTGGTGTTTATATTTCTTGACAATGAGGCGGCCTGTAATTTAGAAGAGTTACCTTGTATCGCTGTGCCGTTCTCAGCCTTCTGAGCCTGATTGAACTCTTCGCCTCTCCTATTGCCAGAAACACCAGTGGCAACATTGTCTCCATCGGATTCCAGCTGAACTGCTTCCAGCAAAGCATCCGCCATAGTCTGCTCCAATGTAGGAGCTGTTAAGCCACAAGTCTGCAGAATATCTGTAGCTTTTCCTGAATGTAGCAGCTTTAAAATGGGCTTTCCCAGCAGTGAATTATGCCCTTTAGCTGCATTAGCCATACAGCGGCCCGCCATCTCCGCCCGAATCGGCTTAGCAGACACATCTTCCTTCTCAACCCTGTCAGATTTCTCTGACGGTAGAAGGGCTGCACCGGGCGCATGCTGGTTTCTCCCCCGCGCTGTGGAGCCATGGCTGCTGTGCACTTCTCCGAAGTCAGCCCAGAGCAGTTGACGGCAGATCGACTCGGCCCCGCCAGCCACTTTGCAGCCCGGTCGATTCGCCAGAAACAGTGAGCTGCCCGCGTTAGTATCGGGAGCATGGATCCGAAGAAATCCTCGCCGGCCTCTTTTAATTCAATCCTGTTATCACTACAGTGCCGCTACAGTGCCGCCAATATCGCCAGCAAGCCAGCATCCCTATCGGTAATCCTGGTGAAAACTGTGCATGCGCGCGCGCGCCCGCACATTTCTCGCAAGAGATGCGCGGGCGAGAAATGTGCATGTGCGGGCACTCGCGCACGCGCAGTTTTCACCAGGATTACCGATAGGGAGAGGAAGAGGAGGACTGCAGCCCGGGGATGCCGCAGTACAGAGGTAAGTGGTTTTAAATGTATTTTTAATTAATGTTTACTTACTTGTTAATAGTGGGGGTGGAGGCGGGGGCTGGCCAACTCCGCTCCGCTGCGGAGTGTGCAGAGATTTGCCTTCTCCGCGTTCTCCACGGAACGCGGAGAAGGCAAAACTCCACGGGCGGAGCGGAGGTCTCCGCCCGGGGTTACTCCACACTCACTCTACGCCACTCAACTCTACTCCACTCCATGCTACTCTACTCAATGCTACTTTACTCTAAGCCTCTCCACTCTATATCAATCTACTTTAGTCCACTCTACTCTATGCCACTCCATGCCACTTCATGCCACTCTACCTCCCTCTACACCACTCCACTCTCACCATTCTACTCTTTACCACTCAATTCCATTCTACGCTGCTTTATAACACTCTACTCTATGCCACTCTACTTTACTCCACTCTATGCCACTCCATCTATGCTACTCCACCCTACGCCACTAAACTCTATGCCACTCCACTCAACCTACTTTACTTTATGCCATTCCACTCTATGCTACTCCACACCGCTTTGTGCTACTCCACTCTACTTCACTCCACTCTGTGCTAATCCACACTCTATTCTATACCATTCTACTCTATGCCACTCCACTCTACGTCACTCCACTCTATGCCGCTCTACTCTACGCCCCTCTACACCACTCCACGCCACTCTACTCTATGCCTCTCTGCTCCACTCTAAACCACTTTAATCCACTCCATGTCACTCTACGCCACTCAACCCTATGCCACTCCACTCTAAGCCACTCTACGCCACTCCACTCTATGCCATTCTACTCTACGCCACTCCACACCTCTACACTCCAAGCCACTCTACTCTATGCCTCTCTGCTCCACTATAAACCACTTTAATCCACTCCATGTCACTCTATGCCACTCAACCCTATGCCACTCCACTCTAAGCCACTCTACTCTATGCCACTCCACTCTATGCCATTCTACTCTACGCCACTCCACACCTCTACACTCCAAGCCACTCTAGTCTACGTCACTCCACTCTATTTCACTCTACTCCATGTCACACTATCCCACTCCACTCTACTCTACACCTCTCCATTCTACGCAACTCTGCTCTATGCCACTACATTCCATGCTACACCACTCCACATCACTACACTTCATGTTACTCCACTCTGTGCCACTCACCTCTACTCCACACCACTCTACTTAATGTCACTCCACTCGATGTGACTCCACACTATGTCACTCTACTCTACACCAATCCAGGTCACTCTCCTCAACACCACTCCATTCTATGATACTGTACTCTACACCACTCTACCCTACACCACTCCACTCCACTCCATGTCACTCTATTCTATGCCACTCTACACCACTCTATGTCACTCTATTCCACACCACTCGACTTTCTGCCACTATACTCTACTCTACACCAGTTCACATTGCACTCTACACCACTCCATTCTACTCTATGCCACTGCATGCCACTCTATGCCTTTCTACTCAACTTCACTCTACGGGATACCCTTTCCACTCTATGCCACTCCACTCTGCGCTGCTTCATGCCCCTCCACTACACTGCACTCTACACTATGCCCCCCAATTCTACTCTATGCCACTCCACTCTATGCTGCTCCATGCCACTCTATTCTAAGCCACTCAACTCTATGCCACTCTACTCTATGCCACTCTGCCACTCTGCTCTACGCCATTCTACTCAATGCCACTTCATGTCACTCTGCTCTACGCCACCCCACCTGCCTCTACACCACTCCATTCTACTCTACTCCACTCTATGCCAGTCCAGTCTACTCTACGCCTCTCTACAATATGTAACTATACTCCACTCCACTTTACGCCACTCCATTATACACTGAGCCATTCCACTCTATGCCACTCAAGTTTATGCCACTCCATTCAATGCCAATTCATTCTTCCCATTTTACTCTATGACACCCTACTGTATGCCATGCCACTCTGTGCCACTACACTACACTGGTCATCACTCCACACTCCATTTTACACCACTCTACTCTTAGCCACTGCATTTCACTCTATTCCACTCCACACTGGTCTATGTCACTCCATGCCACTCTACGCCACTCCACTCTATGCTGCTACACTCTAAACCAGTCCACTCTATGCCACTCCACTTCAGGCTACTCCACTCTATGCCATTCTATGTCAACCTATGCTACACAACTCCACTCTATGCCACTCCACGTCACTCCATGCCACTCCACTCTACTCTATGCTAGTTCTTTCACTCTATGCCACTCCATACCACTCTACTATTTGCCACTCCACTCTACTCTACGGAACTCTACTCTACATCACTCCACCCTATGCCACTCTACGCCAATCCGCAACACTTAATGCCCATCTACTCTACAACACTCTACCCACACTACTCTTCTCTATGCCACTCCACTCTAATCAACTTCACTCTACTCCACTTCACACCACTCTACTCAATGCTACTCCACTCCACTATATGCCAAACCACGCAACTCCATGCCACACTATGCCACTCCACTCTATGACACTCTATGCTACATCACTCTACTCTACACCACTCTCCTCTATGCCACTCCACTCTCGCTACACCACTCCACACTCACTCTACGCCACTTCACTCGACTCTATGCCACTCTGTTCCACTCCAAGCTGATCCACTGTACTCAATGCCACTCTGCACCACTATACTACACTCTGTGCCACTCTAATCTCTGCCACTCTAAACTATGCCATGCCATACCACACCACTCAACATCACTCCACTCTACGCCGCTCCATGACACTATACACCACTCTACTCCACTCCACATGCTACTCTCGCTACACCACTCTAGTCTGTGCATATCCACTCCACTCTATGTAACTCTACTATTCGCAACTCCATGCCACTCCATACCACTCTATTCTAAGCCACTCTACTCCACACCACTCCACTCTATGCCACTCCACACCTATCTACTCCATGCCACTCTACTCCGCACCACTTTTCTCTACTCCACTCTACTAGACTTCACTCTACCCTACGCAACTGTACTCCACACCACTCCATTCTATGCCACTCCAAGAAACTTCATGCCACTCTACTTGATGCAACTCCAAGCTATGACACTCTACACCGCCCTACTCTAAACCACTCTAATCTATGCCACTTCACTCTATGCCGCTCTACACCACTCTTTGCCTCTCCACTCTATGCCGCTCACTGCCTCTCCACTCTACTCTACAACACTCCACTCTACGCCACTTCACTCCACACTACTCTTTTCTTTAAGCACTCTACTTTACGTCACTTCATGCCACTCTATGCCTTTCTACTCTATGCCACTCCACTCAATGCCACTCTATGCCTTCTAAACCACTCCACACCACTCTACTCTATGCCACTCCATGCCACTCCACCTTACTCTATGGCACTCCATGCCACTCCACTCCACTTTGTGCCAATCCACTCCACTCTAAACCACTCTAATCTACACCTCATCACTCCACTCTACACCACTCGACTCCACTCCACGTTTCTCTACTCTAAGCCACTCCATTCCTCTCTATGCCACTCCACTCTACGCCACTCCATCCACGCTTCTCTGCTCTATGCCATTCCACTCTACACCTCTCTACTTCACTCCACTCTATGCCACTCTACACAAGACAACTCCATGCCTTTGCACTCTATGCCTTTCTATGCTATTAATGAATGACTGAAGGAATGAATTCCCATTTGTAGAGCATGAATTTCTCACCCATGAGGGTATCCAGGCACAGAGTAGGTGTGTTGGTTCAGGGAGCCACTCGAAAAGCAAGGTCTTCAGTTTCTTGCTGAAGGTTGTAAGCGATGGGGCTGTCCTGAAGTCCAGTGGGATGGTGTTCCATGTCTTCGCTGCAAGGTAGGAGAAGGAGGGTCCTCCTGCTCTGCTCCTGTGAATCCTCGGGTCCTGGCAAGAGGTAGGTAGGTAGAGCAGAGGTTTCAGGGAGGTTGTTGGTACTGCAGACAGTGGTTGAGGTAGGCGGGCCTGTCTGGTGTAGTGTTTTGTAGGCGTTGGTGAGGATATTGAACTGTCAGCATTTCTGTATGGGGAGCCAGTGGAGCTTGTGCAGGTGTGGTGTGATGCGGGTGCTTCGAGGGAGGTCCAGGATCAGTCGAACTGCCGCGTTTTGAATGGTTTGTAGCCTGCAGGTGAAGTGGGTGGAGATGCCTAAGTAGAGAGTGTTGCCGTAGTCTAGTTTGCTCACGATGAGGACCTGTGTGACAGTCTTCCGGGTGTCCAGTGGGAGCCATTTAAAATTCTTTTGGAGCATGCGGGGGATGTTGAAGCAGTCGGATGCAACGGCATTGATTTGGGGTCTCATAGCGGTTGGTGTTGAGGATTATGCCCCGGTTCCTTGCTCAGTCGGTGGGAGTGGGGGGGTGGGTCCTATCTCTGAGGGCCACCAGGTGGCACCCCAGGATGAACTGGGGGTCCAAAGATAAGGACTTCTGTTTTCTTGGCATTGAGTTTCATGCAGTTGGTTTGCACCCATCTGGTCACTTCTACCATGCCTCGTTTGAAGTTGTCTTTGGTGATGGCGGGGTCTTCAGACTGGGAGATGATGAGTTGCATGTCATCGGCGTACAAAATGATGCTGAGGCTGTGGGAGATCTCTGCAAGAGGTGCCATGTAGACGATGAAGAGGGTGGGGCTGAGCGATGACCCCGGGGGGACTCCACAGATGACGTCTTTGGGGGAGGTGGTGAAGATGGCCATCCGGTTCCATATAGTTCTTCAGATCAGGAAGGAGCACAGCCATTGGAGGGCATGGTCCTGTATTCCTATGTTGTACAGTCTGTTGATGAGGGTGTAGTGGGAGACCATGTTGAAGGCAATGGAGAGGTCAAAGAGGATCAGGACTGCAGTGTGGCCTCATTCCATGACGATGCAGATGTCGTCTGTTGCTACGCTGAGGGCCATCTCTGTGCTGTGGTTGCTGTGGAAGCCTGATTGAGAATGGTCCAGGATGTAGTGTTGTTTGATGTACTGAGAGAGCTAGGTGTTGAGTGCTTTTTCCATGATTTTCACTGAGAAGGGTATCAGTGATATTGGAGGGGAATTGTTGAGGATTGCCGGGTCTGAGGAGGGTTTTTTGAGGAGCGGAGTGACTTCTGTGTGCTTTCAGGCATTCGCGAAGGTGGCTGAGTTGATAGAAGTTTAGATGATTGTAGAGAGTGCTGTCCTTATGGTGGGTCCGCCGAGGTTGAAGAGGCAGTGGGGGCAAGGGTCTGTGGGGGCCCCCGAGTAGGTAGATGCCCTTAGAGCTGCGATTTCATCGGAGGTTATGGGGGCCCATTTGGAGAGTGGCTTCTTTCAATGAGTGCCGGTGATAGTTGATGGTTTGAGGGAGGATGTTGTGGGTTGAAGTTTTGTAGATGGAAATATTGTAGTGAAAGAAGTCTGTGAGTTGATTGCAGAGGTCCTACGATAGGGTCAAGGAGTTGGCTGAGGAGTTGGGGTGGGTGAATTCCTTAACTATAGAAAAGAGTTCTCTGGGGATGGTGTTACTTGCTTCTATTCTCTCTGCTAGTGCCTTTTTCTTGGTTTGTTTCAGGTCGAGGTGGTAAGCTTGGAGCGAGTCCCTGTAGGCATCCCTTTTGGTGGGCTCCTGGCAGGAACACCACTTCCTTTCCAGTTGTTTGCAGAGCTGCTTGGTCATTCTGAGGGTGTCCGTTTACCAGCTGGTGTGTTTGCGGGTTCTTCTGGGCTTGCTAATTTTGATGGGTGCTAGTTTGTTGACTCAGGTGTAGAGCTAGTTGTGGAGGATCTTGGCATTGCTGTTGGTGCTGTCGGAGAAGGTAGGAGGGTGTTGCTGGAGGGAGTTGGTCCACTCTTGTAGGGTGATGTTCTTCCAGTTGCGTCCCTGAGTGGGTGGGTCTCCTGGTGCCAATAGCGTGGGAGTGAGAATGTTGAACTGAATGATGAAGTGGTCCATCCATGTGAGCGGGAGTGTGTGTATAACCTCAATTGTGTTGTTGGTAGAAAAGATGGGGCCCTGGGTGTGTCCTGATGTGTGCATGGGTCCTGTCACATGCTGCAAGAGGCTGATGTTGCAGAGGAAGTGCAGTAGGTTGGTGGTGTTGAGATCAGTGGCATGGTCCAGGCGGAAGTTGAGGTCGCCTCGGAAGAGGAAGTGATCGGAGTTGAGGCCAGTGGGGGTAATGAGGTTGGTGATAAGATTCGCTGAAGTCCCGCCTAAGACCCGGTGGTCGGTATGGGAGTAGTCCCTTGGTGGTGGATTTCTCGCCCGACTGGATCTTGAAGGGAGGGCGCTCTATGAAGGTCGTGTCTGGGTTGTTGGGGTGCTGTGCATTATCTTTTCTTTGTGGATTATGGCGACTCCTCCTTTGGGCTTAGCTGTTCGGTCCTGGTTTAGGATCTTTTAGCCTTCCAGGATGGCTTTGGAGATGTCCGAGGCAGAGGTTGGGTTGAGCGAGGTTTCCGTGAGGAGTTGATTGGTTGCAGGTGTGTGGTGGTCTGTCGAGGGGCTGTGTGTTTCAGGGGGATGCATGAGGTGTCATGAGTTGAGGCATGGAGGAAGAGAGTGGGCGCATGAGAAGTGGTAGAGTGAGCATGGGAAAGTACCGGCCGCAGTGATAGGTGAGGCGCAGATGTAGAGTTCTTTTCATCATCTCGTATTCAGGTGATGGAGTTCCATGGATGACTAGCTGTAGGTGGCGAGGGGTCTAGGGTTTCTGGTGCTGGGCACGGTCCAGGTGGGGATGGGCAAAGACGGACTTGCCTTTGGCACACCTTTGGAACCCCATGCCACTCCACTCTATGCCACTGTATTTTGTGTCATGCTAAGCTATGCCACTCCACTCTATGCCACTTTACTCTACATCACTCTACTCTATGCCACTCTACTCCAAGCCACTCTACTCTACGCCACTCTATTCTAAGCCACTCCACTCTACTCCACTCCACTCTACACCAGTACACTCTACTCTACGCTGCTCCACTCTGTGCCACTTTACTCTGTGCCACTCTACTCTACGCCACTCTACTCAATACCACTCCACTCTACTCTATGCCACTCCAGTCAATGCCGCTCCACTCAATGCCACTCCACTCTACGGCACTCTTCTCCACTCTCCTCTAGGTCACTCTAATCTATGCCACTCTACACCACGCCACTAAGTTTAACCATGGCTAAAAGACATTGTCAAAGCTAATAGCTCTCCCTAAGGTGCGACCTATAGGCTTTTCCAATCCATTTTAGGTCAGGGCTTATGTCACTGCTGTTTAACTAGCTTGCTATAAATTCTATAAAATATAAATAGTGTCAGCTCTGCTTCCACCCAGAGTTGTATTTCTCTCTCACCTCATGCTGTGGGCTTCTGGTGTTTCATTCAGACTGCTGCAGGGTGCTTGCATTGCCACATATGAGGGACTATTTCACATCTCAAAGGTGATCTGAATCATCACAAATTAAATTATTTATCACATAGATACATCGTATACAAAAAGCAACCATTTTGTTTTTATTGCAGCAGGACTGTTTTAATGTTTTAGTCAGGACGCATTTGCAAATCAGACCTATTGGTTTCACCAATGCTTATTTTAAATTTGTTCTGAGGACTATGATACAAGTCTTTGAAATTAGCGCTGAACACTGCATGAAAATAGCTATTTTGACTTTTTAAAGATTTACAATCTGCCATGAAGGGCATATTTCATCAGTGACCATTCCACCACTCATGCTAATTTATAATTTCTTTTCAGAGTAAAAGGCACCCTGTGAAGAGATCTTTGTGCACCAAGCAGTTTTCAGAGGATAATCATAAAATCAAGATAACTCAAGTGATTAGTGTACTTGCTGGAGAGATTTGTGTTTTGTCCAGTCACAGTAGTGATTCATTATAAAGTAGCATGGAGGGTTAATGTGCATGCTGCAAAACGCAGTGCATAATTTGCAGATCTCAGATTTGGTTTTTATGTAAATAGCTCAGTGGGTTGCTGATGTTGTCACAGAGAACATTTCGATACTTGCAGTTCATGTGTTAGAAGCCTTCTCATATAGCATAGTGATCTAAGAAGCAGCATCAAATAGCTGCACGCAAACTGTAAGTTATAGGCATAGAAGCTTATTGTGTTTCTCAAGCTGTCAATATTCCAAGATTGCTATTAAGGGTTCCTCTGGGTAGTAATACATTCTTATTAGTTCAGGTAACCCCTTGCACTGTGTTACATTTTAAATTTTGAGTTTGTGTTTCTCCAGACTAAGCGCTCACCATTAAAATTAAATGCCTAAACATATGGATGAGATATTACTCCTACACCTTATAGCCATCATTGTCTCATGTCACATTTGATATACATTGATTTACACACTTGTATGATTCATTGTCTGTGTATATTATGGGTTTGTGATGTAAAGAGCTCTGACACCCTACATTGGAATGAGTAGTGCTCTAAAAGACATTAAATGTGAGAAAAGGTCTGTGGAGAGATGAAGGGAACCGGTGGAGGATTGTAGTGAGGGAATCAGTAAAAAAGGAGGTCACGTAAGGAGAGCATCGGGCGCCACCAACTCTAAAGGCAGCCCTTACTGGAGGACATCCTAAGGGACTCGAAGGGGTAGATTTGCTAACATTTTTCGCTGGGTAAGCATCACAAAACTGATGCTAACCAGCACAAAATGTTTTTTTCCTAATTTACTTTCCAATGCAAAATATGTTTTGCACAGGAAAGTACCCTGAAAGTAACGCAAAGCAACACGAAGCACTGCTTTGCATTACTTATCGCCAAGTGGGTGTTACATGGGTGGTACATGGGCGTTCCCATGCTACCACCCATGCCTTTTGATGCAAAACCCTTTCTACAAACAACAGTAGACAAGGTTTAGTGCAAAACGTTTACGCCATTTAAAAGGAGGCGTTAAGAGGAGACATTTTTTATTTCTCCTTTCTTTTTCGACTTTGCATGCGTGCTGCACTGTGCAGCACACATGCAAGTAGGAAAAGTTTTAAAGTGTGTCTACATATAGTATTTTGTACTTGAAGGGTACCCTTCCAGTGCAAAATGTATGCTAGACTCAGGCACACACCCTAGCAGTATGGTGCTAAGGTATGTGCCTGGCGCACAGCAGCTGCAATCAGCGCCAGCGGCGAGGAGAGAGCCATATCTCTGTTGAATATGGCGCTATCCTTCTCCCTCCCTGTCACGCAGCACAGCATTTTTGGTTGCTGCACTGCGTTCCGTGACTTTTTTGTAAATCTGGAAGAAAATGTCAACTATAAGGTACTGATCTCGACTATAATGAAAGTTGTGTATTTCATCTGTACCTTCCCAGCCGAAAACATCTACTGGAAAATGTCCAGGAGATTACACATGAGAGGAAGAATGCATGATTACTTCACCAGGTGCTAGTACTTCCCCTTTTCACAATGACAAGCCAACGAAATGTGATAATTAAACAGTTTCCTCTCTCATGCCAAAATGACACTGCTTGCATACTCCACTTCAGCCTACAACTACTTTAAATTTGGAAGATTAGTCGAGCAAACTTTTTCATATGTATTGCTATGTGGAACATGCATATGCTGCATAATATTTATGAATTATGAGATTTGTTAAGAGGGCTTGTTTTCTGATATTATTTAGGGAATTTTAATATTAAAATATTGATTAATAGTAGAGCTCCAGTTACAGAAAGCAGAGCAAATTACAAGGGTCTGCTGAACCGCAAGAAAATACCATGAGATCAAATGGAATGCCAAGATTTCAATAGGGCAGTTAACCTGAAGGACTCACAAACTTTCTGGCATTTTATAGCCAAAGGTAGTAAATGCCACTTGGCCAAGCCGGCAGTTGATTTCACTGAAAATCATTGAACACTTTTCGGATCTGTATTTCGATCCCTCAGCACCAGCAAGAGAAGCTTGTACCACGGAGCAGCAATTAACAAACAAAAGAGGGACAAGCCTGCCGGCATCAACAAAGTTCCAGTAGATTTATTTTAATCGGATCCTACTTTATCGGGGCACTACATTACTTTTATGTCCAATGACATAGTGTGACTCATTTTCCATCTTCCTGGCACAGTGCTGAAATAGTACCAATGTATAAGAAAGTCAATAGATATAATCCTCCCAGTTATCATCCTATTTGACTCCTGGATAACCTACAAGTAGTCTTTTCCTCTGTACTCCTCTCCAAGCTGCAGGCCGGGCAGAGTACTGCTTGATCCTGTGCATGAATCAGGCAGGGTTTAGGAAAAAGAGAACCACAATTGACCATGTCTTTAGATTCCACCTAATTTTAAAAACGTTTGTAATGTTGAAAAGAGAATTCCTATGTGTGGTTTTTCTGGACCTTCATCTGCATTTGACAGTGAACCAATGCACTTATTGTGGAGTTCTCTCCAGGAAATGTTTATTCCATTAGATCTTTTACATTTTTGATTCATCTCTGACAGGAATTTGGCTACAGTTAGATGGAGGATTGCAGGTGATACTACACAATTGTACCCAGTGAACAAACAAGTTTGTCAAGGTTGCACCTGTTGGGATGGAAGAGTCCTCTGCATGGTAAGAGACATGTACCCCTGCCCTAAGTGCCAACTGTACTGTTGACTGGACCCCTGATGCTTATTTGTGTGTCATAGGTAAGCACAGATCATGCTTGTGCATCATTACATAGGCCTGTCTCATGGATTGTGGTCTTGTTGGACTTGGAGGGTCACCCAAAGCACTTTCCTCGTAGTGGTCGAAGGCTGCCGCCTTCAACAGGAGTTCACCAGCACAAGCAAGATGGTGGCATCATACACCCTACTGGGTGAGGGGACGTTACCCAGGAAAACCAAGACCACCTACATTGGAGCCTGGAGCACCAGCACCTGCCTGCTCGCCAAGACCAGTTTGACCTGTGAAGAAGAGGAGAGTGTTGGAAGGAGCAAGTCTGACAACTACTAGAGTCCCGACTTCAAGGGGGATTTTGTTATTTCTTTTGAATTTCATTTACCTTTGCATATGTAGAATTACAAGTAAAATACTTATATTTATATAAAAATAAGTATTTGACCGGACAATGATTTATTGTTTGTACTGCTTGCACTTTGAGTTACGAGTCGTGTTTACTGATCTGTATCTGTGCTTCCACCGAAGGAGCCTTGTCTGCTCATCAGAAGGGGTGCTTAGCCCAGTTGAGAAGGACCCATAGTAGGTCAGGACCCAGAGCATTGGGAGAAAAAGGCCTTAGCCACTACGGGTGGGCCCAGTAACTCCTGCTTGCCCGTGGCCCATTAATTGGGGTCTGACAGCACCCTTGCCCTTCTTTTCTTTTCATTGTGCATAACCCAGATAGTCAAGGAGATCAGCAACTACACTAATGACGCTTCCTGTCTGGGTAGAATCTAGATCGCTACTCTATTATTTGACAACTGCACACTTCTGGTTTCCAAGTCTTCAATCAATCAATCAGGGATTTGTAGAGCGTGACTACTCACCCGTAAGGGTCTCAAGGCACTGCTGGGGGGGGTGGGGGCTGTTCAGTCGAAGAGCCAAGTCTTGAGGTCCTTCCTGAATTGAGGTAGAGATGGTGATGGCCAAAGATGCAGAGGCAGGGAGTTCCAGGTCCTTGCAACGAGGTAGGAGAAGGATCTTCCTCCAGTGGAGGTCCTGCGGATCCGTGGGATGGTGGCCAGGGCCTGATGGGTGGAGCGGAGATGTCAAGTGGGGGTGTGGAGTAGAGGCAGTGTTTGAGGTATGAGGGTCCGGCATTGTGGCGGGCTTTATAGGCATGTGGGGGAGCTTGTAGGTGATCCTTTGGTTGACCGGGAGCCAGTGGAGGTCTCCTAGGTGGCGGTGATGAGGCTAGGGCGATGGATGTTCAGGATGAGTCTGGTGAAGGCATTTTGGATGTTTTGCAGCTTCTTTTGGAGTTTTTTCATGCTGCCGGCATAGTGTGTGTTGCAGTAGTTGAGTCTGCTGCTCACGAGTGTGTTGGTGGCTGTTTTCTTTGTCTTCGTGGGAATCCACTTGAAGATCTTTCAGAGCGTGTGGAAACAGGAGGATGATGCGGCATTGATCTGGTGGTTCATTGAGAGCGAGGAGTCCAGGATGATGCCGGGGATTTGTGCGTGGTCCGTGGGTTTGAGGGGTCTGAGCGCTGTGGGCCACCAGGAATCGTCCCAGGCGAAGTGGTTGGGGCCCAGGATGAGGACTTCCATCTTGTCTGAATTGAGCTCGAGGCAGCTGTAGTTCATCCAGGTGGCTACTGCCTTCATTCTGCTGTGGAAGTTGTTCTTGGCGGCTGTGGGTTCGTCGGAGAGGGAGAGGATCAGCTGGGTGTCGTCGGTTTAGGAGACGATGTTGAATCCGTGGTTTCTGATGATGGTTGCAAGCAGGGCCATGTAGATGTTGAAAAGGGTGGGGCTCAGGCAGGAGCCCTGTGGCACTGCGCAGCTGATTTCTGAGGGTTCTGAGAGAAAAGGTGGAGGTTTATGGCCCAAAAGGCCATATCAACCCTGACTTCTGTAGGGACAAGGCATTATTATTCAATGCAGGAAAAACAAAACTAATGAGGTTTAGACCAAAAGAAGGTGTAAGAAATAACTTCATCATGAACAACTCTAGCCTTGAGCAGGTGAATGTCTTTTATTTGTTTGGGTAATGGTCTGTCATTCTGTGCCACAGAAAAGCCTTATATTTCTAGAATGAGAAATATTCTGACACAAAGAGCAGGTGCAAAGGACCACTTCACAACAGAAAATAGGGCCTGTGGTGTCGCTGGTCCTGGAAGTATATTAAGTGCAGTATATTCGGAACTTTGAGGCCACTCTATCGTGCACAGTTGTCAATCTATGAAATAGAGTTCTTAAAAAGACTGTTGAGTCTTCCGTCTGAAACACCTACACTTACTTTTTACTTAGACTTGGGTACTACTAAAATCAGATTTTGTGCTAATCTTAGACATCTTTTGTATTGAACAAGAGTCTGGGCCTCACCTGAGCTTATCCACCTCAATGATGCTCTTGGTGGATATGCATTCTTTACGATGCAGTCTTTACTCTGCAGAACGTTACCACACAAGTAAGTACATTTTTTTTAAATGTAATTATGTAATTTAAAAAAAGAGATTTAAGGGTTAAGGGATGGGTAAGAGTAAGGGAGGGTAGTAGTAAAGGGGAGGGTCTTTTAGAGTTCATGGGTGGGTAGAGGTAAGGGGTTTGTAGGGTTCAGGGAGAGTAGAGGAAAAGGGGGTAATGTTTTTTTTTAGGTTCGGGGGTAGAGATAAAAAGAAGAAAGGGTTTTTAAGGGTTTGGGAGTGGGCGAGATAAAGGGGGATGTAAAGGGTTTTTAGGGTTCAGGGGAAAGCAGAGATAAAGGGAGGCAAAGGGTTATTCAGGTTCGGGCGGGTAGAGGTAAGAGGCTTTTAGAGTTCATGAGAGAATAGAGGTAAAGTGTGGTAGGGATTTTTTGGAGTTCAGAGGCAGGAAGAGGTAAAAAGCAGAAGGGGGTTATTATGGTTCACGGGAAGGTAGAGGTAAAGGGGGGGTCAGGAGTGTTTAGGGTTCAGGGGCAGTAGAGATAAATTGATGTTTTGGGTTTAGTACCAGGAACCAGTAAAAAGAAATAGGTGGTTTGTAGGGTTCAGGGGCAGCTGGTGTACAGAGAGTAAGGGTTTTTAGGGCTCAGAGTAGGGTAGAGGTAAAGGGGTATATTTGTTTTTAAGCAATAATGGTGTATGGGAGGATATGATTATCAGACATTGCGCTGCCCTGTGTGTTAAAGACATGCATTGATATTGTGTGTTTGATGTACCGCGTAAGTGGCTCGTTGTGCCACTGGAACCAAGATACAACTGACTGATAAGCCCCAATCAGAGCAAAACAGGTTTTGGGATGCTTGTGTTCAGTTTCATGAAGAAAAGCGTGTAGATTGTGCACTCCAATATTTCATGAGTTTTGCAAATTTGCAATTTTAGAATGATCAGCGTGCTGCGCTTTCTAAATGCTTGCCTAGCGTGAACTTAAATGTGTGTAGGGGCCAAGTTCCAATGGGCAACTTGGACAAAAGCTTGCACAGCTATAGAGACAATATGTCACAAATTAATCCTTTTCAAACAATGTGATTATACTCTTTTCATCATGTTTATTTATCTATAATCATATTTTCTTTGTTTCTTTTTTGCGTTACTAACAATATACAATGAGCAAAGATTTCCAAACAGAATTCGGATTCACATAGTTCAAATTATAATGCGTACAAACAAATCATCATCATAAAAAAATGATACCATTAAATTTCAGCGGCCAGCGCCCAATGCATCTTGGGACTGATGTCCCTTCGTCGGGGGCAAGTCTGTAAAGAACAAACATAAAACATACTTATGCACAAACATGGTTCATAACACATCACAAATTTTGCAACATCCCTAAGTGAAACCAATCTACTCATGCCGAAAGAGAAACCCGTTTCCGAAAGATTGACCATATACCAGAAGCCATTACTTACAATTCGAGGACCCTCTCAATGCACTTCAACCTAAAATGATCCAAAAATATTTCAAGTTCACAAGAGACCATGCTTTGCACAAAACGCAACCCACACCAGATGTCAGTGACAGTGTAAGTCTATGCTGGACCTTACCTACCTTTAAACTTCTCTCAAACTTCGCAAGATCACCAGTGCAAAACCGCTCGCTGCTAGCACTGTCAATGAATAATAAACCGTGCATCAGAACAGCACAACTAGTCAGTGCAAAAGTTCTACTACTACCGACTTGTTCAAACCTCTCATGCTCTTACCTCTTCCATGTAGATCCATAATTCTCTCCGTAACCTTTGCGTCATAGCATTCACGAACGCTAAATCTCCGACATCATACGTACCTATGAAATCTCGCGATAACGACCGCGTTCAACATCAGCACCATGATTGAGTGGAAAATAGTCACTAAGATCACTACTAACTCAATGCTTGCAAAACTAAACTGAATCGGTAAGTGGTTAGGGATCGATAGAAAGGCGAAGGTAGATGGTCATAAAACGCACCTAGTTACAGTGAATCAATCGTGTTAGCATTGGCGCCATATTACAAGGCACAAAGACTTTTAAGTGTGATATGATCATACCATAATGGGTATCTCCACGCACCCCGTAGAAAAGCAACATCACGCTCATCTATCAGTCTGGGAGGATAACCCCCACAAATGCCTAAATATCACAACTGGTCTTAAAAGCCCCTAAATACATCCCAGCTGCCTCTTTGGGGTGGTCATCTATTTCCTTTCTGTGTTCCCTGGTAAGGTCTTGTTTTGTTGAATCACCCTTACAAACTTGTGTGTGTTGTGTGGATAGTGGCACTCTTTATACGGCATGGTGTCAATAACTGGTCAGGTTACAATCAGCACGTTTGTCATATAAACATATCATATGTTCAAATGGATACATCCAACATAGTGTTTAGTCTGGGATTTATATCATTAATGCTCTCCTGAAAGAACCACAGCATTTCTCGTTTAACATGGCATCCATGTGTGCATGGATGAAGTTGACTATATATCATTTATATGGGATATACTTCCATTTTTAGAAATACTAACATATCTGTCAGAAGTGTGTTATAGAAAACATGCCATCTCAAATTTGTCATTCAATCCTTTCAGGTTCAATGTGTTTAATTTTTTAATCCAAAAGGCCTCTCACTGTAGTAGTTTTTTAAAGTTATCTGTTCCCTGGAGTATTGGCACTAGTTCAATGATTTGAAACTTCATTTGTGCGATAGTATGTCAATTCTGGTTCCAATAGACTGTCAAGTTGGAATTGATGTTGTTATTCCTTGTCTTGCTCTTATGTTCCGTGAGACGAATTTTCAGTTTCCTTTCTGTTTTAGCTACATAAAATAAGCCACATGGGCATTTGATTGCCTACACTACATTACTGGAATTGCAGTCCCCAGATTAGTTCAATTTAATTCGTTCACTTGTTCTGGGATGAAGTAGTGTGTCCCCTGTAATAGCGTTGCTGCAATGAATGCAATTGAGGCACTTCCTGGTGCCTGCTTTTCTTGGCGTTGTCTTGGTTGTTTTACTGGACAGGATTTCCTTGATATTTCATGATCTTGTGTAGGCAAATAGTGGTTTCTCCATGAACAGTCCATGGAAATCAACTCCTTCTTCTAAAAGATCCCACCGGTTAAGGATAATGGTTTTGATGTCCTTGGATACCGTTGAGAATCTAGATACAAACACCATTCTCTTTGTCTCCTTTTGGGTTTCTTCTGTAGTAACATCTTCCGATCTGTTGACAATGCCCTTTGTGCATGACTTTCCAGCAACTCTTCTGGATATTCTCGTTGCATATTGTATAAGTGTTGAGGCATGTAGTCGTTGATTCAGCTCACGGCATGATAAATATTCCAATTGTTTTAATTGTTGTGTAATTGAACCACTTTGTTTGTATCTAGATTCTCAAAGGTATCCAAGGACATCAAAAACATTATCCTTAACCGGTGGGAACTTTTAGAAGAAGGAGTGGATTTTCCTGGTCTGTTCATGGAGAAACCACAATTTGCCTACACAAGAGCACGAAATATCAAGGAAATCCTGTCTAGGAAAACAACCAAGACAACGCCAAGAAAAGCAGGCAGCAGGAAGTGCCTCAATTGCATTCATTGCAACAACGCTATTACAGGGGACACACTACTTCATCCCTGAACAGGTGAACGCATTAAATTGAACTTTTCTGGGGACTGCAATTCCAGTAATGTAGTGTAGGCAATCAAATGCCCATGTGGCTTATTGTATGTAGGTAAAACAGAAAGAAAACTGAAAATTCGTCTCACGGAACATAAGAGCAAGACAAGGAATAACAACATCAATTCCAACTTGGCAGTCCATTGGAACCAGAATCGACATACTATTGCACAAATGCAGTTTCAAATCGTTGAACTAGTGCCAATTCGAACAGATAACTCAAAAAAACTACTACAGTGAGAGGCCTTTTGGATTAAAAAATTAAACACATTGAAGCCGAAGGGATTTAATGACAAATTTGAGATGGCATGTTTTCTATAACACACTTCTGACAGATATGTTAGTCTTTCTAAAAATGGAAGTACATCCCATATAAATGATACATCGTCAACTTCATCCATGCGCACATGGATGCCATGTTAAACGAGAAATGCTGTGGTTCTTTCAGGAGAGCATTAATGATATAAATCCCAGACTAAGCACTATGTTGGATGTATCCATTTGAACATGTGATATGTTTATATGAGAAACGTGCTGATTGTAACCTGACCAGTCATTGACACCATGCCGTATAAAGAGTGCCACTATCCACACAACACACACAAGAGTTTGTAAGGGTGATTCAACAAAACAAGACCTGACCAGGGAACGCAGAAAGGAAATAGATGACCACCCCAAAGAGGCAGCTGGGATGTATTTAGGGGCTTTTAAGATCAGTTGTGATATTTAGGAGTTTGTGGGGGTTATCCTCCCAGACTGATAGATGAGCGTGATGTTGCTTTTCTATGGGGTGCGTGTAGACATCCATTATGGTATTATCATATCACACTTAAAAATCTTTGTGCCTTGTAATATGGCGCCAACGCTAACACGATTGATTCACTGTAACTAGGTGCATTTTATGACCATCTACCTTCGTCTTCCTATCGATCCCTAACCACTTAACGATTCAGTTTAGTTTTGCAAGCATTGAGTTAGTAATGAGCTTAGTGACTATTTACCACTCCATCATGGCGCTGATGTTGAACGCGGTCGTTATCGCGAGATTTCATAGGTGCATATGATGTCGGAGATTTAGTGTTCGTGTATGCTACGACGCTAAGGTTACGGAGAGAATTACGGATGTAGATGGAAGAGGTAAGAGCATGAGAGGTTTGAACAAGTCGGTAGTATTAGAACTTTTGCACTGACTAGTTGCACTGTTCTGATGCACGGTTTATTATTCTTTCACAGTGCTAGCAGCAAGCGGTTTTGCACTAGTGATCTTGCGGAGTTTGAGAGAAGTTTAAAGGTAGGGGCAAGGTCCAGCATAGACTTACACTGTCACTGACATCTGGTGTGGGTTGCGTTTTGTGCAGAGCATGGTCTCTTGTAAACTTGCAATATTTTTGGATCATTTTAGGTTGAAGTGCTTTGAGAGGGTCCTCGAATTGTAAGTAATGGTTTCTGGTATATGGTCAATCATCGGAAATGGGTTTCTATTTCGGCATGAGTAGATTGGTTTCACTTAGGGATGTTGAACTTGTGGACTATCAGGTAGAATGGTGATTGGCACTGATAAGGTCTCAGGAAGATAAGTCAACATAGGGGTACTTTACCCCGCTTGGTAATGGTATTCACATTCCAACACAACAAATATAAAATTGCAAAATTTGTGATGTGTTATGAAACATGTTTGTACCTAAGTAGGTTTTTCATTTGTTCTTTACAGACTTGCCCCCGACAAAGGGACATCAGTCCCGAATTGCATTGGGCGCTGAAATTTAATGTTATCATTTTTTTATGTTGATGATTTGTTTGTACGCATTATAATTTGAACTATGTGAATCCGAATTCTGTTTGGAAATCTTTGTTCATTGTATATTGTTAGTAATGCAAAAAAGAAACAAAGAAATTATGATTATGAATAAATAAACATGATGAGAAGAGTATAATCACATTGTTTGAAAAGGATTAATTTTTGACATATTGTCTCTATAGCTGTGCACGCTTTTGTCCAAGTTGCCCATTGGAACTTGGCCCCTACACACATTTGAGTTCAGTTTCAGGCATGACCTGGCCTGGCAATTCAGGCTGAGGTGTTCCAATTGGAGCAGGGTCAAGACTGATTTGCAAATGGCTGGGTCCAAACTGAGGTGGCATGGTGGGCAAAGGAATGATGGGTTGGAATGCCACCTCAAGCAATTGCCAGTGGTTAAACAAATTGCGCGCACTCCTCCAATCACATTTTGCATGTTTGATGCACCGTCCTAAGTGACAATGGTATGCCGAGACATTGGTGCAGTGCTCACTGCATCACTGGAATCAAGCTACACCTGAATGTCAAGCTCCAATCAGTGTGAAACTGGTTTTGGTTGGCTTGTGTTCTGTTCCAGGGAGAACCTGTGCTGGCAGTTTGGGCTGGACTGTTCCTATTGGAGCAGGGTTAAGACTGATTTGCATATGGCTGGATCCAAACTGAGGTAGCAAAGAGGGCAAAAGAAAAATGGATTGGAATGCTTCTCTGAGTGATTGCCAGTGATTAGACAAATTATAAGTATTCCTCCCATCACCTTTTGTGTGTTTCATGCGTTGTAAAGCCCTGCGTCGTATTACCACGCTTTTTAAAGGTCAGTACATAATAATGCCCACTGGGTAAAGGTATGCAGGGTAAAGCCCTGCATTGTAACGTCTGATAATCCTCTTGGTGATGTCCTAAATCCCCCACCAACAACAGTGCTCTGGGATGATTTAAATATGTCAGGGATATGCTGGGACAGATTGGTCTTTCTCTCCTCTTGGAATCCCCTAATAGGATTATACCACACAGCAGCTTTGAAGTCAAGACAGCATACAAATTATGGTCGGAGGACCTCTTCAAACTTCAACATGACAGTCTGACTATAAGTTTGCTGTTGTCCAAGGGCACACCAAAACTTGAGCCTTTTATAGATGATGTTATCTCTGCCTCGACTAAATTTGTGTACCTCAAATTCAGGATGGGTAATCTGCCACTGAATATTTTTTATCTCAAAATTGGGTAATTTATCTCCACTAACACTCAGCTGTCTAAGCTGTGCTGATGTTGTTGAAGACGAGATACACTGTTTGTTTTTTTGACCATTTTACAGCACCCCTAGGTGTAAATAATTGCTGTCTACATTAAGAGCTATAGGCGTTCGAAATCTGAAATCTACCATGGAGCTACTGAAGCCTCTTACTAAAAGAGAAACAGTGGCATATGTATTTCCCAATCGGGTTTTCTGCATGGCTTGTCAGGCACAGTACTGGTCGTTTGAGAATTTAATGTTGTTTTAAATTCATATGTGTGGTCTTTAATTTTATGTATTTTTATCTTTTTTTGATTTGTGTGTGTGTGTGGCAATGTTTTCCCTTTCACTGGAAATGGAGGAGTGGTTGATGCTTATAGGGAAAAATATGGAGCGCCTAGCAGAGAACATTTTTGTATGTAGAATATTCGAAAAAAGCTTATGTTGAACACTATTTACTTATATTCTTTGTAATGAGGGATCGTTGGATTTTGTATATTTTGTGGAACGTCTGCATGTTTCTGATTTTTTATTCTTTCCTTCTTGTGATCATGGCAGATAAAAACGCCTTCAGTGTCCTGGATAAAGTGCCATTTTCTGCTACCTCCCCTTGCTAAGATGCAGCATTTTTTGCTTACAGGCCGAAAAATACAACTCCTTTGCAGGATGACAACTTTGGCAGCTGCTTGGGGTCACCTTGCTGTAGCACTGTCCACTGTTAAGGGCAAACCCTCACTGTGTATCACATTCTAGACTTCATTTAAGGATAACAGCTGGAGCCCATGGCTTGGCTCTTGCGACCTCTAGCACTGCCTTTGTCAATCAATCAATCACAGAATTTGTAAAGCGCACTACTTACCCGCGAGGGTCTCAAGGCGCTGGGGAGAAAAAAAGGGGGGCTGCTACTGGTCGAACAACCAGGTCTTGAGTAGCCTCCTGAAGGTCAGCAGGTCTTGGGTCTGTCGTAGGCTTAGTGGAAGGGTGTTCCAGGTCTTGGCGGCGAGGTGGGAGAAGGATCTGCCGCCGGTGGTGGTTCTTCGAATGCGAGGGACGGTGGCGAGGGAGAGGTCGGCGGAGCGGAGTTGGCGGTTGGGGACGTAGAAGAGGAGTCGTCTGTTGAGGTAGGCTGGGCCAGTCTTGTGGAGTGCTTATGTGCGTGGATGAGGAGTTTGAAGGAGATTCTCCTGTCGACGGGGAGCCAGTGCAGGTTCCTCTGGTGGGGGGTGATGTGGCTGTGGCGTGGTACATCGAGGATCAGGCGTGCGGAGGCATTTTGTATGCGTTGCAGTCGCTTGATGAGCTTGGCCGTGGCTCCCGCGTAGAGGGCGTTCCCATAGTCCAGTCTGCTACTGACGAGGGCCTGGGTGACTGTTCTTCTTGTGTCTGTTGGGATCCACCTGTAGATCTTGCGAAGCATGCGGAGGGTGTTGAAGCAGGAGGATGAGACTGCGTTGACTTGCCTGGCCATGGAGAGCGTTGAGTCGAGGATGACTCCCAGGTTGCGTGCGTGGTCGGTGGGTGTCGGGGCTGCTCCCAGCGTCGTTGGCCACCAGGAGTCATCCCAGGCTGAGGGGTTGGAGCCGAGGATGAGGACCTCTGTCTTCTCCGTGTTCAGTTTTAGTCGGCTGATCTTCATCCAATCGGCGACGGCCTTCATTCCTTCATGGAGATTGGCTTTGGCGGCGAGGGGGTCCTAGGTGAGGGAGAGGATCAGTTGAGTGTCGTCGGCGTAGGAGATTATGTTGAGGTCGTGCTGTCTGGCGATGCGTGCGAGCGGGGCCATGTAGATGTTGAACAGTGTAGGGCTGAGGGACGATCCCTGGGGTACGCCGCAGATGATCTCGGAGGCTTCGGATCGGAATGGTGGGAGGCGGTCTCTCTGGGTTCTGCCGGTGAGGAAGGAGGTGGCCCATTCCAGGGCCTTGTCTCGGATCCCTGCGTCGTGGAGGCGTGCGCGTAGAGTGCGGTGGCAGACAGTGTCGAAGGCGGCGGAGAGGTCCAGCAGGATGAGGGCTGCGGTCTCACCGTTGTCCAGCAGGATCCTGATGTCGTCGGTGGCGGCGATGAGGGCAGTCTCAGTGCTGTGGTTGCTGCGGAACCCCGATTGGGATGGGTCCAGGATGCTGTTTTCTTCGAGGTATCGGGTTAGCTGTTTGTTGACAATCTTCTCGATGACCTTGGCTGGGAACGGAAGCAGGGAGATGGGCCGGAAGTTCTTGAGGTCTCTCGGGTCCGCCTTGGGTTTTTTGAGTAGGGCGTTGATCTCTGCGTGTTTCCAGCTCTCTGGGAAGGTCGCGGTCTCGAAGGAGAGATTGATGACGTTGCACAGGTGGGGTGCGATGGAGCTGCTGGCTTTGTTGAAGATGTGGTGCGGGAAAGGGTCTGACGGGGAGCCGGAGTGTATTGTGCTCAAGGTCTTGATGGTGTCCTCAATGTTTACGCTGGCCCAGGCTGGCAGGGGGTCATGGACGATGGTGTGCGGTGGGTCTGGTGCATCGATCTTAGTTGGGGCTGTCGTGGATGTCGGCGATCTTGCGGTGGAAGAAGGTGGCGAGGGAGTCGCACAGGGGTTGCGACGGCGGGATGTCGTTGGTGTTGGAGCTGGGGTTGGAGAGTTCCTTCACGATGTTGAAAAGCTCCTTGCTGTTGTGTGCGTTGTTGTCGAGGCGGTCTTTGAAGGAGATTCTCTTGGCGGACTTGATGAGGTGGTGGTGGTTACGGATGGCGTCTTTGTGGGCTGCGTGGCTGTCCGGTGTCTTATCACTGTGCCATTCCTTCTCTAGTTTCCGGCAGGTGCGCTTGGAAGCTAGGAGTTCCGAGGTGAACCAGCTGGCTCTTTTGGTGGTGTCACTGTGGGTGAGTTTTTTCAGCGGGGCGAGGGTGTTGGCACAGTCGTCCATCCATCGTCTGAGGTTGCAGGCGGCGTCGTCGGTGTTGGATGGGTCGGAGGGAGGGCTGAGAGCGAGGGTTGCCCGTAGTTGGTCTTCGGTGACTTTGCTCCAGCAGCGGCGTGGGATCTGTTGGGTGCGGTGGTGTGTGGTGGGTTTCTGGAAGGTGAAATGGATGCAGCGGTGGTCGGTCCAGAGGAGTTCCGTGGTGTGGCTGAAGGAGACGTGTGAGCTTGAGGAGAAGATGGGGTCAAGCGTGTGGCCGGCGGAATGGGTCGGTGTTGTGACGAGCTGGCTCAGACCGAGGTTGGCGAGGTTGTCGATCAGGGTGATGGAGTTGCTGTCGTTGTTGTTCTCCAGGTGAAAGTTCAGGTCTCCGAGGAGGATGTAGTCGGTAGAGGTCAGGGCGTGCGTGCTGATGAAGTCGGCGATGGAGTCGCTGAACTGGGGTCGGTGCCCAGGGGGTCTGTAGACAAGGGTGCCTCTAAGGGTGGTGTTGGGGTCCGTGTGGATCTGGAAGTGCATGTGTTCGGCGGTGCTGAGAGTGTCGCCGGTGCTGGTCGAGACCCTGATGGTGTTCTTGTGGACAATGGCGATTCCTCCTCCTACTGCGTTGACACGGTCTCTGCGGGTGATCTTATAGCCGTCTGGGATGGCTATGGCGATGTCGGGGGCGGAGGAGTCGTTCATCCAGGTCTCTGTCAGGAAGGCGACGTCTGGTGATGATGTGTCGAGCAGGTCCCAGAGCTCGACGGCGTGTTTGCGTGCGGAGCGGGTGTTCAGTAGGATGCATCGGAGGTGGTTGAGGTCCTTCTTGGTGGGCGCTTCTGTGGCTCTGAGGCTGGTGTAGCTGCAGTTCCGGTAGGTGAAGGGGCCATGTGTGCGTTTCGGGGCGGCCTTGAAGCAGTTGTGCGTCCGTCCGGGGTTGAGAGCGTGGAGTGTGGTGGCATCGTAGCGGCGTCGGTCCTCGAGGCTGGTGCGGGGGGCGTACGGCCCAGGGGTTCTGGCGCTGGGCGCGGTCCAGGCGAGGACGGGTGCAGATGGGCTTGCCTTAGGCGCGCCTTCGGCGCGCCAGCGGCGCGGCCGCACGGCGGCAGCCATATATGGGGAGGTGGGAGGGAGGAGCAGCTGGGAGGCGGGAGGCAGGGGCAGCGAATGAGCAGTCAGGGGGGCGGGGCCGCACGGGACGCAGCGGCGGGAGTGGAGAGAGGCAGCGAGGGGTACAGAAGGAAAAACAAGGACACAGTGAAAATGGGGGCAGCGAGGACACAGTTCAAATGGGGGCAGCGAGGGGTACAGAAGGAAAAACAAGGACACAGTGAAAATGGGGGCAGCGAGGACACAGTTCAAATGGGGGCAGCGAGGGGTACAGAAGGAAAAACAAGGACACAGTTCAAATGGGGGCAGCGAGGACACAGTTCAAATGGGGGCAGCGAGGGGTACAGAAGGAAAAACAAGGACACGGTGAAAATGGGGACAGCGAGGACACAGTTCAAATGGGGGCAGCGAGGGGTACAGAAGGAAAAACAAGGACACAGTGAAAACGGGGGCAGCGAGGACACAGTTCAAATGGGGGCAGTGAGGGGTACAGAAGGAAAAACAAGGACACAGTGAAAACGGGGGCAGCGAGGACACAGTTCAAATGGGGGCAGCGAGGGGTACAGAAGGAAAAACAAGGACACAGTGAAAATGGGGGCAGCGAGGACACAGTTCAAATGGGGGCAGCGAGGGGTACAGAAGGAAAAACAAGGACACAGTGAAAATGGGGGCAGCGAGGACACAGTTCAAATGGGGGCAGCGAGGGGTACAGAAGGAAAAACAAGGACACAGTGAAAATGGGGGCAGCGAGGACACAGTTCAAATGGGGGCAGCGAGTGGTACAGAAGGAAAAACAAGGACACAGTGAAAACGGGGGCAGCGAGGACACAGTTCAAATGGGGGCAGCGAGGGGTACAGAAGGAAAAACAAGGACACAGTGAAAATGGGGGGAGCGAGGACACAGTTCAAATGGGGGCAGCGAGGGGTACAGAAGGAAAAACAAGGACACGGTGAAAATGGGGGCAGCGAGGACACAGTTCAAATGGGGGCAGCGAGGGGTACAGAAGGAAAAACAAGGACACAGTGAAAACGGGGGCAGCGAGGACACAGTTCAAATGGGGGCAGCGAGGGGTACAGAAGGAAAAACAAGGACACAGTGAAAATGGGGGCAGCGAGGACACAGTTCAAATGGGGGCAGCGAGGGGTACAGAAGGAAAAACAAGGACACAGTGAAAATGGGGGCAGCGAGGACACAGTTCAAATGGGGGCAGCGAGGGGTACAGAAGGAAAAACAAGGACACAGTGAAAATGGGGGCAGCGAGGACACAGTTCAAATGGGGGCAGCGAGGGGTACAGAAGGAAAAACAAGGACACAGTGAAAATGGGTGCAGCGAGGACACAGTTCAAATGGGGGCAGCGAGGGGTACAGAAGGAAAAACAAGGACACAGTGACAACAGGGGCAGCGAGGACACAGTTCAAATGGGGGCAGCGAGGGGTACAGAAGGAAAAACAAGGACACAGTGAAAATGGGGGCAGCGAGGACACAGTTCAAATGGGGGCAGCGAGGGGTACAGAAGGAAAAACAAGGACACAGTGAAAATGGGGGCAGCGAGGACACAGTTCAAATGGGGGCAGCGAGGGGTACAGAAGGAAAATCAAGGACACAGTGAAAATGGGGGCAGCGAGGACACAGTTCAAATGGGGGTAGCGGGGGGTACAGAAGGAAAAACAAGGACACAGTGAAAATGGGGGCAGCGAGGACACAGTTCAAATGAGGGCAGCGAGGGGTACAGAAGGAAAAACAAGGACACAGTGAAAACGGGGGCAGCGAGGACACAGTTCAAATGGGGGCAGCGAGGGGTACAGAAGGAAAAACAAGGACACAGTGAAAATGGGGGCAGCGAGGACACAGTTCAAATGGGGGCAGCGGGGGGGTACAGAAGGAAAAACAAGGACACAGTGAAAATGGGGGCAGCGAGGACACAGGCAGAGGGGCGAGCTTACCAGCAGCAGCAGCGGGCGGACAACACAGGTGGAGCTGTGTGGTGGGGGAGCGACCTACCTGGCAAGGTCAAGGGTCGCTCTCCTCACCGCGCAGCGGCCGCCATATATGGGGAGGTGGGAGGGAGGAGCAGCTGGGAGGCGGGAGGCAGGGGCAGCGAATGGGCAGTCAGGGGGGTGGGGCCGCAGGGGACACAGCGGCGGGAGTGGAGAGAGGCAGCGAGGGGTACAGAAGGAAAAACAAGGACACAGTGAAAATGGGGGCAGCGAGGACACAGTTCAAATGGGGGCAGCGAGGGGTACAGAAGGAAAAACAAGGACACAGTGAAAATGGGGGCAGCGAGGACACAGTTCAAATGGGGGCAGCGAGGGGTACAGAAGGAAAAACAAGGACACAGTGAAAATGGGGGCAGGGAGGACACAGTTCAAATGGGGGCAGCGAGGGGTACAGAAGGAAAAACAAGGACACAGTGAAAATGGGGGCAGCGAGGACACAGTTCAAATGGGGGCAGCGAGGGGTACAGAAGGAAAAACAAGGACACGGTGAAAATGGGGGCAGCGAGGACACAGTTCAAATGGGGGCAGCGAGGGGTACAGAAGGAAAAACAAGGACACAGTGACAACGGGGGCAGCGAGGACACAGTTCAAATGGGGGCAGCGAGGGGTACAGAAGGAAAAACAAGGACACAGTGAAAATGGGGGCAGCGAGGACACAGTTCAAATGGGGGCAGCGAGGGGTACAGAAGGAAAAACAAGGACACAGTGAAAATGGGGGCAGCGAGGACACAGTTCAAATGGGGGCAGCGAGGGGTACAGAAGGAAAAACAAGGACACAGTGAAAATGGGGGCAGCGAGGACACAGTTCAAATGGGGGCAGCGGGGGGTACAGAAGGAAAAACAAGGACACAGTGAAAATGGGGGCAGCGAGGACACAGTTCAAATGGGGGCAGCGAGGGGTACAGAAGGAAAAACAAGACACAGTGAAAACGGGGGCAGCGAGGACACAGTTCAAATGGGGGCAGCGAGGGGTACAGAAGGAAAAACAAGGACACAGTGAAAATGGGGGCAGCGAGGACACAGTTCAAATGGGGGCAGCGGGGGGTACAGAAGGAAAAACAAGGACACAGTGAAAATGGGGGCAGCGAGGACACAGGCAGAGGGGCGAGCTTACCAGCAGCAGCAGCGGGCGGACAACACAGGTGGAGCTGTGTGGTGGGGAGCGACCTACCTGGCAAGGTCAAGGGTCGCTCTCCTCACGCGCGCACGGCCGCCATATATGAGGAGGTGGGAGGGAGGAGCAGCTGGGAGGCGGGAGGCAGGGGCAGCGAATGGGCAGTGAGGGGGGCGGGGCCGCAGGGGACACAGCGGCGGGAGTGGAGAGAGGCAGCGAGGGGTACAGAAGGAAAAACAAGGACACAGTGAAAATGGGGGCAGCGAGGACACAGTTCAAATGGGGGCAGCGAGGGGTACAGAAGGAAAAACAAGGACACAGTTCAAATGGGGGCAGCGAGGACACAGTTCAAATGGGGGCAGCGAGGGGTACAGAAGGAAAAACAAGGACACAGTGAAAATGGGGGCAGCGAGGACACAGTTCAAATGGGGGCAGCGAGGGGTACAGAAGGAAAAACAAGGACACAGTGAAAATGGGGGCAGCGAGGACACAGTTCAAATGGGGGCAGCGAGGGGTACAGAAGGAAAAACAAGGACACAGTGAAAATGGGGGCAGCAAGGACACAGTTCAAATGGGGGCAGCGAGGGGTACAAAAGGAAAAACAAGGACACAGTGAAAACGGGGGCAGCGAGGACACAGTTCAAATGGGAGCAGCGAGGGGTACAGAAGGAAAAACAAGGACACAGTGAAAATGGGGGCAGCGAGGACACAGTTCAAATGGGGGCAGCGAGGGGTACAGAAGGAAAAACAAGGACACAGTGAAAATGGGGGCAGCGAGGACACAGTTCAAATGGGGGCAGCGAGGGGTACAGAAGGAAAAACAAGGACACAGTGAAAATGGGGGCAGCGAGGACACAGTTCAAATGGGGGCAGCGAGGGGTACAAAAGGAAAAACAAGGACACAGTGAAAACGGGGGCAGCGAGGACACAGTTCAAATGGGGGCAGCGAGGGGTACAGAAGGAAAAACAAGGACACAGTGAAAACGGGGCAGCGAGGACACAGTTCAAATGGGGGCAGCGAGGGGTACAGAAGGAAAAACAAGGACACAGTGAAAATGGGGGCAGCGAGGACACAGTTCAAATGGGGGCAGCGGGGGGTACAGAAGGAAAAACAAGGACACAGTGAAAATGGGGGCAGCGAGGACACAGGCAGAGGGGCGAGCTTACCAGCAGCAGCAGCGGGCGGACAACACAGGTGGAGCTGTGTGGTGGGGGAGCGACCTACCTGGCAAGGTCAAGGGTCGCTCTCCTCGCGCGCAGCGGCCGCCATATATGGGGAGGTGGGAGGGAGGAGCAGCTGGGAGGCGGGAGGCAGGGGCAGCGAATGGGCAGTCAGGGGCGGGGCCGCAGGGGACACAGCGGCGGGGAGTGGAGAGAGGCAGCGAGGGGTACAGAAGGAAAAACAAGGACACAGTGAAAATGGGGGCAGCGAGGACACAGTTCAAATGGGGGCAGCGAGGGGTACGGAAGGAAAAACAAGGACACAGTGAAAATGGGGGCAGCGAGGACACAGTTCAAATGGGGGCAGCGAGGGGTACGGAAGGAAAAACAAGGACACAGTGAAAATGGGGGCAGCGAGGACACAGTTCAAATGGGGGCAGCGAGGGGTACAGAAGGAAAAACAAGGACACAGTGAAAATGGGGGCAGCGAGGACACAGTTCAAATGGGGGCAGCGAGGGGTACAGAAGGAAAAACAAGGACACAGTGAAAATGGGGGCAGCGAGGACACAGTTCAAATGGGGGCAGCGAGGGGTACAGAAGGAAAAACAAGGACACAGTGAAAACGGGGGCAGCGAGGACACAGTTCAAATGGGAGCAGCGAGGGGTACAGAAGGAAAAACAAGGACACAGTGAAAATGGGGGCAGCGAGGACACAGTTCAAATGGGGGCAGCGAGGGTAACAGAAGGAAAAACAAGGACACGGTGAAAATGGGGGCAGCGAGGACACAGTTCAAATGGGGGCAGCGAGGGGTACAGAAGGAAAAACAAGGACACGGTGAAAATGGGGGCAGCGAGGACACAGTTCAAATGGGGGCAGCGAGGGGTACAAAAGGAAAAACCAGGACACAGTGAAAACGGGGGCAGCGAGGACACAGTTCAAATGGGGGCAGCGAGGGGTACAGAAGGAAAAACAAGGACACAGTGAAAACGGGGGCAGCGAGGACACAGTTCAAATGGGGGCAGCGAGGGGTACAGAAGGAAAAACAAGGACACAGTGAAAATGGGGGCAGCGAGGACACAGTTCAAATGGGGGCAGCGAGGGGTACAGAAGGAAAAACAAGGACACAGTAAAAATGGGGGCAGCGAGGACACAGTTCAAATGGGGGCAGCGGGGGGTACAGAAGGAAAAACAAGGACACAGTGAAAATGGGGGCAGCGAGGACACAGGCAGAGGGGCGAGCTTACCAGCAGCAGCAGCGGGCGGACAACACAGGCGGAGCTGTGTGGTGGGGGAGCGACCTACCTGGCAAGGTCAAGGGTCGCTCCCCCACACACAGACCCCTAGCATCAGAGATGGCAAAGTCAGTGCCAAGAACACACAAGCTGCTTGCCTTTTTGGGCATAGGGCTCCATCTTCCTTATTTGTTATTACACTAATCATGATTAAGTGGCTATTATACACGATTAGTGTAATAAAAAGTGAAACGCCAGAAGATGTCGGCTGAGGTAAGTAAAGTAAAATGTTTTAAAAATATATTATGTGAGTACATGTGGGTGAAAGAGTGTTTTTGAAAGAGAGACCCTATGAATTTGTGAGCAGGCGTTTGAGTAAAATTGAGTGAGTTAAACTGATTGGTAGTGAATGAGAATGTGTGACATTGTCAGTAAGCAAGTTTGAGTGAGCCAGAGTGAGTCTCAATGAGTGAGAGAAAGAGTAACTGATAGGAATGATGAACAATTATTAGTTATGAGTGTGAGGCAGTGTTAGAGCTTGTGAGAGAATGTGAGTCAGATTGAGTATTAATGAGTATTAATAAGAATGAATGAGAGTGAGTGATAGTGAGTGTGTGTAAAATTTAGAGTGAAGGGAATGAGTGAGAGTAAGCATGAGTGCAAGTGAGTGTAAGTATGACTGAATTGAAGTAGTCTTGGTTCCTATATTCTGTCATTTTTCCTTGCGTAAGAGTCAACCTTCTGTATTAATGAATTGTTCAGGTAGGTTCATACTGTAAAGAATGAATATCTGGAAACATGTACTCTCTATGTTGTACGAGAAATGTATCAAGTATGAGACTTATGCATTTCATTCACTCAATTTAACTGATTAAACATTATGTTCTCAATGATTAATTACTTTTATAGAATCATTCTCAAATTGATGATTATTTACCCTGGAAAAGTTAATTGAGGATGCACTGTGTTGGCTATTTGACTGTTTAAAAAAAATATAAGTAACAAATCAATGAAGAAGTGATGTGAAAACTTAAGGACTACTGTGCTCTAATTGATCACAAGATATAGTGAGTGCCTCTATTTTCGAATTATTTGCATGTCTTTACCTGTGGCAGCATCTTCTTTAGTATCTAAATGCTGTCTTGGGAAGACACCAATAATGGACTTCAGTATTGACATTGGAGTGCAGTAGTGTAAGCCATAGATGCTTTGCACATCTTTTCCAGTAAAGAAACTTCTAAATTCATGGCACAAGAGGAATGTCTTAGAATTGCCTTTAATCTCAATATCATTTCTTTTAACTGTCTTCTACATATGTGTTCGACCTGGCATCCTTAGTGTGGCCTTCCCGTGGACTTTTTGCCTTTTGCCTCCATGTTTTGCTGATTCTTTTTGTTGCTCTTAGGACTCTAAACACTTTACCACTGCTAACCATTGCTAAAGTGCATGTGCTTCGCCCCTCTAAACATGATGACATTGATGTATACCTAATTGGCATATCTGTTGTACTGGTTAGTCCCTTGTAAAGTGGTATACCATATACACAGGGCCTGTACCTCAAATGCTACTAGTGGGCTGCATTATTGATTGTGCTCCCACTGAAGCAGCCTTTCAAACCTGTCTCAAGCCTGCCACTGCAGTGCCTGTGTGTGCAGGTTACTGCCATTTTGACTTGCCATTGAAAACTGCTTGCCAAGCCTTAAACTCCCCTTTAATGACATATAAGTCATCCCTAATGTAGGCCATAAGTAACCCTAAAGGCAGGGTGCTATGTAAGTAAAAGGAAGGACATGTACCTTTATGTTTTGCATGTCCTGGTAGTGACAAACAGCCTATTTCATTTTTCACTACTGTGAGGCCTACCCCTCTCTTAGGCCAGCATTAGGGATTCCTTAATACAATTTTAAGCTGCAGTTCCTGATTAGAGATGAGTAGCTTTTTCATGTTTCATATCTTTGGAATGGTAATGATAAATACTCTTTACTGATGAATTGGATTTAACATTACTTTTTTAGAAATGCTACTTTTAGAAAGTGAACATTTTTCTGTATTTAATGTTCTTAGTGCCTGACAGCCTGTCTCCAATACAAGTTTTGATGGATGATAGCTACACTTTGTGCATTCCCTCTAGACAGCCACAAACACAGGAAGGTGAGGTTTATCTGCATTCTGAACACTCATCTGCACTCATATGCATTCTGATGGGTCTTCCTGGGCAGGGAGGAATGGGAGGAGATGACACTTACACTTCAATAGGTAGTGTCCTGTACACACACAAAGCACTGATGTACCCCCTACAGGTAGACTGGCAGACAGAACTGGGTTGAAAGTGGTCCTTTTGCACTTCAGAGAGCTGCTTTAAATGTCACCTCCTACATCAAATGCAAAAACAACAATTGATGGACAGAATGCAGAACAATGTCATACATTCACCCCAGTACAGAGATCTGGGCCTAAATCCATCGTTTTTTTGCTCACCATGCCATTCCAGTTTGAACCCAGCCATATGCAAATCAGTCTTGACCCTGTGCCCCATGGGAACAGTCCAGCCCGAACTGCCAAGCCAGGTTCTCCCTAGACTGGAAACAAGCATCCTAGGACCGGTTTCGGGCTTTCAGCCCTCATCAGCCAGGATAGCTTGATTCCAGTGGCATGGAGAGCACGGGACTCACGTCTGAGCATACCCGTCCCACTCGGGGTGACAAATGCAAAAACAACAATTGATGGACAGAATGCAGAACAATGTCATACATTCACCCCAATACAGAGATCTGGGCCTAAATCCATCGTTTTTTTGCTCACCATGCCATTCCAGTTTGAACCCAGCCATATGCAAATCAGTCTTGACCCTGTGCCCCATGGGAACAGTCCAGCCCGAACTGCCAAGCCAGGTTCTCCCTGGACTGGAAACAAGCATCCTAGGACCGGTTTCGGGCTTTCAGCACTCATCAGCCAGGATAGCTTGATTCCAGTGGCATGGAGAGCACGGGACTAACGTCTGAGCATACCCGTCCCACTCGGGGTGACAAATGCAAAAACAACAATTGATGGACAGAATGCAGAACACTACTGTGAGGCCTACCCCTCTCTTAGGCCAGCATTAGGGATTCCTTAATACAATTTTAAGCTGCAGTTCCTGATCAGAGATGAGTAGCTTTTTCATGTTTCATATCTTTGGAATAGTAATGATAAATACTCTTTACTGATGAATTGGATTTAACATTACTTTTTTAGAAATGCTACTTTTAGAAAGTGAACATTTTTCTGTATTTAATGTTCTTAGTGCCTGACAGCCTGTCTCCAATACAAGTTTTGATGGATGATAGCTACACTTTGTGCATTCCCTCTAGACAGCCACAAACACAGGAAGGTGAGGTTCATCTGCATTCTGAACACTCATCTGCACTCATATGCATTCTGATGGGTCTTCCTGGGCAGGGAGGAATGGGAGGAGATGACACTTACACTTCAATAGGTAGTGTCCTGTACACACACAAAGCACTGATGTACCCCCTACAGGTAGACTGGCAGACAGAACTAGGTTGAAAGTGGTCCTTTTGCACTTCAGAGAGCTGCTTTAAATGTCACCTCCTACATCAAAGGCACTTTGGGTTTAAGTACTGTGTCTCTGACCCCCTAAAATCAGACAATTCTGGATCTTGAACTGAACATCTGTCAGAAGGACTGATATGCTGCTTAAAGGACTCAATTGTACTGCTTTTCAACTTGTTGCCCTGCTGCCTGTTGCTCCTTGACTCTGCTGAAGGAGAGCTGTAATCTACTTTCCCTCCAAGTAATGTCCAAGTGCTTGCTGGCTTGCCTCCTGTTTTTTGAAGCCTCAGGAATAAAAAAGATGTCCTGCAATTCTACTGGTGCTGCTGGATTCTGCCTTCTGTAAGCCCTACCCTTGCGTGAGGTGTCCTTTCCAAGTTGTGGGCCTCAGAAGTGGGCTCTGGAGGTGCTTTCTTCAAAACCAACGCATCGTCACTGCTGTGCCGATCTGAACCAACGCATCACCCTTCGACGCTGATGCAGAAGCTGTTAGACAACAGCAGTTCTACAGCCTGCGTGGCCCGATGACAACACATTGCATTCACTTCAGCGAAGCTTGACAATGATGCAGTGACCCGACTGAATGGAAAAGATCGACGCATTGAGCCCTCAGTGTCAACGCATTGCTCCATCCAAGGTACTTTCTCAGCGGGACCTGCATGGGTCCTGTATCCAGCCTGCCCTTACTCCCGGTCGGCCTGAACTTTGGATTTGCACCTGTCCCTCTCGACCTCAAATAACCTTTTGACTGATTGTTACTTCTAAGCACTATTTTTGCTTTTAATCTTTAAAAATTAATATCTCAACTTCTACTGATTGGATTTTTGTCGTTTTGGTCTTATCGTGCTCAGATACATATTCTCTATTTTTCTAATACTTTACACATTGCCTCTTTAGATAAGCCTGGCTTCTCTTCAAGTAGATGTACAGCTCGTTCGGGAGGGCGTCTGGGCCGGGTGCCTTCCCTTTCTTTAACCTTGACAGAGCCCTGTTAACCACTCAATTGTTACTTCTGCGTTAAGTAATTCCCTATCTTCTCCTTCTAGGCTTGGGACCGTTATTTTGCTTAAGTAGGACTCCACCTGATCCTCGGAAGACTCTAGGTCTTCTGCATATAATGACTGAAAGAAATCAGAGAAGGCATTCTCAATCTCCTCCTCATCTACTATCCGCTCCGCTTAGTTCTCTATCTGTATTGCTGCTATTCTATTTCTATTCTGTTTAGTCTTGAGTTTCCAAGCGAGCAGTTTGCCACTGCCTTCTCCATGTTCATAATTAGACAGCTCGCTAGCATCCCACTTTTTCCTGATTTTGGATTCTAGTATGTTGGTTAACAGCCTTCTTGATCAGTATTTCTTTCTCAATGCTTTCCTGAGTTTGATTAGGCTCAACTCCCTCCAATTTCTTGATCTGTTCTAATATTTCCGATTCTAGCTGGCTGATTTTAGTTCTTGTAATTTTATTCCTAAACGCGGATAGATTCATTAGGGCTCCCCTGATTGCAGCCTTATAAGCGTCCCAAACTATCTGAATTGGTGTTTCCTTATTACTATTGTTCTTAAAGTATTCCTCCGTATTTACTTTAAGCTTATCTATGACCTCCTGGTCTAAGAGAAGTGTACGATCTAGAGTCCATCTGGGTGTTACCTGGTGCATATCAATGTTTAATGACAATGTGACAGGGGAATGGTCTGACAGATGGGCTGGAATATGTTCTACGCTGACTATGCTGTTACTTAGAGTGTTATCTATTAGGTAAAAATCAATTCTGGATGCATGTCTGTATCTTTTGTTTCTATAAGTAAACCTATTCCCTGACTTACTTTTCCCTTTACTCTTCCAAATATCCACAATCCCCAGGTCTTCTATGTATCTGTTCAGCCATGCCCTCATTTTCGGTAAGTTCAAACCTTTACCCGGAGGGGACCTATCCTGTCTAGGGTCAATTAGTATATTAAAATCTCCCCCCAGTATAATTGGGGATGACGCTTCTAATAACTGGGAGTAAAGTGCTTGTAGGGGAGCTGGGTCATCTGTATTTGGACCATAATATCCCACAATTGTATATAAATTCTTTCCTGTTTTTATTTTTGCTATTGTCCATCTTCCCCCTGGGTCAGTTAACTCTTCTATAATCGTAACTTTTGCGGATTTTTTTTATATGATTGCCACTCCCTTAACACAACAAGACTGGTTTGTACAAACATAGCTGTCCACCCATTTTTGATGTTCATGATTTTATCCCACTCTTGTTTCAAACGGTGTGTTTCTTGCAAAATTATCACATCGCTGTTTATAACTTTTAAGTATTCTAAGATCTCCTCCCTTCTTTTCTTTACTCTGAGGCCATTCACGTTCCAGGACATGAGGTTCCATTTATTGTTTATCATCCCTTTACCATCCCAACTTGAATCCTGTTATCTCCCAAGGTCGTGAATTCGGACCCAGTCTTCTTATGTGTGATATTTGATGGACAATATTCTTTTTTTTCTTCATTTTTTACCCGTATGCTCCCACACCATGTGAACTTATTTATGCTACGTGCCCCCCTTCCCCTCCTTGAAGAACCCTCCCTATTACTGTTGGGCAGATCAGATTTGCCCTATTCAAGAGTCACCCACTCTGAGCTGAGCCGAAATCTATTTGATTCGTGTTTCCCCTGAATGTCTCATTATTTCTGTGCTAATTTGAACTGATCTATAGGAGGGGAAAATAAATTTCTATGGATTGCTGTCCTGATTTTTCCTTATCTATACCTATTTTTAACCCTCTTTAGAACGTATTTGGACCTGTAGGAGTGTATCTCTCCACTTATATCCTTTGAACCCAGACTGGACCTGAACCTTCTATGTCTGGCTGCAATGGCTATGCCTGAAATCTGATGATCCCGTTTTGTTTATAACTATAGGGTAAGCATCTGTGGTATTTCCAGACATTTTGTATTTGGCATATTTTTATGGCCATATTGCCCGTTATTATATTTTTTTGACCCAGATTGCCCCTAGAGGGATCCTTGATACATCCAGTTTGATGGTCCTCTTTGTATTTTTCGTAGACTCAGAACTTTGAAATTTATCGGAATTCATCGCTAAATCCATCCGTGTCCCGGCTCCTTTGTTTGAAGTTTTTAATATATTGGTATGAGAACTATTTCCTGTTTTTCTCGTTCTAAAGTCGGACTTTGACTATACTCACTGGGCATATTCCATGGGGACTGCACTTGCTGTCCGTTCTTACACACATCTATGTGGACAACGTCTCTTTTTTTGATCCATTTCTTATTCCCCCTATTTCCTCTTGTTGCACACCTTCTTCTGTTTCATTGAATGGACATCACCTTGAATCAATTTATCTACTTATTTGGCTTGCTTGGTTTTTGTCCCAACACATATATAGGATGAATAGTTGAATTTATATTACTTTTTGTTTTCTTATAGGTATATCCCAAAGTCCCACGTATATACTGGCTGCCCTGATGAAGGTGTGACCCAAATTGGGGTCAGACACCGAAACGCGCTTTGGCGCTGAATGGTCCTGTGCCCCATACCAACCTGTATCTAATCAATCCCCTGTAGGAGGCACTTGCGTGTATACCTATTATTTTTGTATATCTACATAGTAAATTATATTCTTTTGATGTGTGAATTGGTTTGATGACATATGTGTGGATTGACTGCATGGGTCTGTATGGTATTGTACGATGTGCGGTATGAATGAATATATGAATGTGGGACTTGATGTATATATGTATTTGATATGTATTTAAATTATGTCTTGTTGTTTTATATTAGGATGAATCCCTTTTTGATATAAACTTATCATTAAATGAATAAAAAAAGTATCAAAACATTTATTTGTTTTTTTGTATGATTATAGTACAATTAATGCGAATGTGTGGGACATATAACTTTGCAAGGCCTACTGACATCATAGCGACTATTGAATAGCGCTGCTTATTATCAATATGGACTGGTCTACCTTGTGTGGATTATAGTTGCATCTTCCCCCTGGGTCAGTTAACTCTTCTATAATCGTAACTTTTGCGGATTTTTTTAATATGATTGCCACTCCCTTAACACAACAAGACTGGTTTGTACAAACATAGCTGTCCACCCATTTTTGATGTTCATGATTTTATCCCACTCTTGTTTCAAACGGTGTGTTTCTTGCAAAATTATCACATCGCTGTTTATAACTTTTAAGTATTCTAAGATCTCCTCCCTTCTTTTCTTTACTCTGAGGCCATTCACGTTCCAGGACATGAGGTTCCATTTATTGTTTATCATCCCTTTACCATCCCAACTTGAATCCTGTTATCTCCCAAGGTCGAGAATTCGGACCCAGTCTTCTTATGTGTGATATTTGATGGACAAAATTCATTTTTTTTTCATTTTTTACCTGTATGCTCCCACACCATGTGAACTTATTTATGCTACGTGCCCCCCTTCCCCTCCTTGAAGAACCCTCCCTATTACTGTTGGGCAGATCAGATTTGCCCTATTCAAGAGTCACCCACTCTGAGCTGAGCCGAAATCTATTTGATTCGTGTTTCCCCTGAATGTCTCATTATTTCTGTGCTAATTTGAACTGATCTATCAGTTTTACGACCTCATTAGGGTCTCGAGTATTATGCATTTGGTTTCTCCACATGATTTTAAGTGAGGCTGGGAATCTCATCTGCACTGTTGCACCCAGAGATCTGAGTTCTTGCATATGATTCCCAAGCTCCCATTGCCTGTCCTGCGTAGCTTTTGAAATATCAGAGCGAATTCTGAATTTGTAATCCCCTTTGGTAAATGCGCCGGCTTTCAGGGCTTCACTCAAAATCTTCTCCTTAATTTTGTAGGTCTTAAAATTAATTAGAATTCTCCTTGGATTTTTCCTGGGTTTTCCTAATTTAAAAGGGTCTCTATGAACCCTTTGAATATCCTCTTCTAATGTCTTAGCATCCATTCCAGGGATAAAGTCATGGAAAAGATTAATCACAAAATTCTTGATATTTTGTCCTTCCTCTCCTTCAGGTATATTTAAGATTCAAAGATTATTGTGCCTTGCGCTATTTTCTAATGACTCGATTTTATCTTTCAGCTCCCTCTCATTTGCTCTCAAAGTGCGGATCTCCCCTTGGTTCTCGATTGTATCTCTTTCAAGTTTTTCTACTGTTACTTCCACTGCTTGTACACGATCCATCAGGGAGTTCACTTTCGATTCAAAAGCCTAGCACGTCGCTTGGATCTTCTCCTGATTTTTTTCTGACTTAGCGAAATTTGCTCTCATTTCGTCAATTAGAGTACCCATGAGTTTCCCCATCTCTAACTGAGCGGATTGATCTGGGAGCTGACTTAGTCCAACCTCTATATTCTCTTCTGTTACTGATCCTTCACTTGAACCTCTTCCTGGGGATGGCATTACTTCCTCAGTGTCTTCCTTAGCTAAGGCTTGGTATCTATTACCGGTGACCAGCTCCCCTCTCTTGGGGTTATGGATGTCTCCGTGCATTTTTGTTATTGCATCGCTTCGCTTAACCCCTTCCTCCGTATTTGACTCTCCAGGGGATAGATTTTGTGGTGGTTGTTTATTTTGAATCTTGAAGTATGAGCGAAGAGAGGGGGTAATTTTAATTCTCCCTCCTTGTTTACTTTGCTTACCTTGACTTGGGTTGGGCAGTGTTGAGGTGGTATCCCCCCCTGGCTTCGGATCGCCCATTTTTTCCCCTCCGTGTTGTTCCTTTTGGTACTACTTTTGAGGATTATAGGTGTTATGATCCGATTTTATGCAGGTTTTCAGAACCAGGATTGTCTATATCAAAATGTCTGCTTCTAAGGCAATAGCTGACGCCGTAGATTCTTGCCTCTCCCTTATTTAAACCTGTTGGCAGATTTTGTCCCTTCCTACCCTTCTGTGCAGAGTTCCCCGGTGATGAAATACTTTTTGGGTCTCTAGGGACTTTTCCACTTTTCTCATCCCTCCCCCTGCCTCTTACCTGTGTCATACAGGGACTCCTGCTCTCCTTCTCTTTCTCTGCTTTGTGCTGATCGTTTCTGTAGTTTTCTGTACCGTCCGTTAATCTCAGCGTTCTCTCAGTGCAGCCTGCTACTCCTCTGTGCCAAATTTGGGCTGCTGCTCTCCGCGAAGACTGCAGCCCCTCCGCTGCCTCCGCCCACACACTGCAACCGTGCACACGTGCTGCCACCAACTCGGCGTTCTGCTCGCCGGACTGCTCTTGACCGCAGGAACTCGGGTTCCGCAGAACCATCGGGTACGGCAAAATTCTCTATGTCAAATGGGGCGAGCACAACTTTCTACCGCAGGTCAGTGAGGCGTTTCTTTTATATTTTAAATCTACTGGGTCCCATATTAGTAACTCTGCTTAATGAGATCTTTTATAAGGGTTCAAAGTTACCTGAATCTTGGAATGATGCCACTATTAGCATACTTTTGAAACCAGGGAAAGACCCTACGAGATGTGAATCTTACAGGCCCATTTCCCTCCTGAATAATGATTACAAAATCTATTCACAAATTTTAGCAACAAGACTGGGTCAGGTGTCAAATAAGCTTGTTCACAATGATCAAAAAGGTTTCATTATGGGCAGACAATTACATGAATTAACACAGGAACTGATAGAAACAATTGATATAGCCACGCAAGAGAACATCCCCCTTGCAATTCTCACTTTTGATGCCGCTAAGGCCTTCGACCGAGTGAACTGGGTATTCCTTTGTAAGATAATTAGCAAATATAACTTAGGTGACACATTTCTGAAGGCGATTATGAATATTTATGAGTCTCCGGTGGCAAAAATACTGGTAAATGGAGCTCTGACCAAAGAAATCAGGATTGAAAGAGGCACGCGTCAAGGATGCCTACTTTCTCCATCATTATTTAATTTATATATCGAGCCGTTGGCCTACTCCATAGGAACATTACAGGGAGTGGTTCCGTTTGGCTTTCAAGGAAGGGAGAAAAAAGTGGCGTTATACGCAGACGACCTGATGATCTTTACGAACAACCTCAAGACATCTTTACTCAAATCTATTAGATGACTATGGGGGAGTCTCAGGATACCAAGTTAACCACTTAAAACTGAAATCATGGAATGGAACTCCCCACTCCCACACCCTGCATCAAAAAACAGAATTAGATATCTAGGAATAGAGATATTACAGGATATTGACGAGATCGCTCGAACAAATTTTGACATAAAGGTGAAAGAGGCTAGGAAACTCTTGAATACTTGTAGTGGGCTACCATTGTCTTTTATGGGGAGATCAAATGCAATAAAAATGATGATCCTACCCAAATTCACCTTTATCTTTAACACTATTCCCCTGGAATTTAAGACAAAATGGTTTAAGAAAATAGAAAGCGAGGTGAATAGCTACATCTGGGCATCTAAGGGTGTGCGAATAGCATGGAAAAAACTATGCAGGAAAAAAGAACATGGGGGCATAACCAGTCCAGACCTTTTGTTTTACTTTAGAGCCTTCCAATTTAAAAACTTTAGAGTCTTACTTAAAGAACATCATTCCTATCCCTCCTATTATAAATCAATTTTAGCAGACGACTTCTATTTATATAAATTTGGTCACCCAAAATATTTTTAAAAAGTTAAGTTGAAGGTTCTACATGCTGCTTGCATTATCTGGCATCAGATCAGAAGAATATTACAAATACCATACTACAGCACCTTTGCTCCAATCTGGGACTCGCCAGGCACTCCAGAATGCTTGAGAGACATGTTAGCGATTCCCATTAAACAAGCAGGCATAACAAAATGGGGTCAGCTGATACAAGCATGGAGACTGGTCAGTTGGGAATCTCTAGAAAAAAGCACGGATGGGAAACTATCAAGGTTCAAATATTACCAGCTGACAAGCTGGACCAAAAACATGGAGAAGGCGCTGGGAGAAGAGATGGATGCAGAGGAAGAGATTCGAAGGGATCCACCGAAGAAGGAGATATCCAAACAGTACTGGCTTTTAATTCTAGCAGGGGAGGAAGATTTCATACTTCCAATGAAGCTCTGGGAAAGAGACTTGCCATCGAGGGATCTCAAACACTTATGGCAAGTATCTATGACTACTCTATGGCGTGTTACACAATCTGCACCTCTTAGGAAAAATCATATTTTTACATTACACAGGGCCTACTGGACGCCGGGGAAGTTAACCAAGATAAATAAACATATGGTGAAAAGTTGTCCAAGATGTGGAGAGATAAAGGCTAACGACATACACATGTTCCGGGAGTGCCCTCAATTACAGCAATTCTGGTCTGAAATGGGTAAGGTGGTAAATGAAGTAATGGGACAAAACATAGAGGTAAGCGTGGACTCAACTATTTTTGGAGTGACGAATGATAACGGGGGCCTTTACTTTTAAATAATAGGCAAAAAGATCTTCTGCTTGTATTAATTTTAATTGCCAGACAGGAGATATGCATAAAATGGATTATAGCAGCCCCCCCCTACAGTAAATGATTGGTGGACATCAGTGTGCAAGATTAAGAGGCTGGATCGGAGCAGAGAGGGAAGGAAGCGGATGAAGTTCTGGGAGGTATGGGATAAGAATGACTCTTACAGTAAGTAAAGAGAATAGGGTAAGGCAGGAAGGGAAGTCCAATGATTACTCGCTCTGCAATAACAAATTCTAGATATGGCACAGTGGTGGCTCCACTAGTGACTTTCTCAAAGAATTTGGAGATTCAAGGCACGATTCCACCTCAGACCAAGAAGGTCTTCACAGTTCCAGGAGAGGTGAGAAGGATCCGGGTTGGTAAAGTTGCCTGAATGGGATCCTGGTCTTACTATATCTCAACTTTGCATGATATGAGGACAAAAAAAAAAGCCTGGCTTCTCTGTGGCAAGCTACCAGAGGGTGAGCACAGGTTATCCGTTAGTATGTATCTAGCTTACCCTGACTAGAGTGGTGGTTCTTGTCTGGGTGCATACCTCAGCCAACCAGGAATCCCATTTCTAATTATATGTGCAAAAAAATAAATGGTATTGTTGTGCTCATGCCAAGCCAAGCATGACTGTAAAATTGATCCATAATCCATTTTATGGTGAATTCTTGACTGTTTTCCTACCCCCTTTTCTCTTATGGGCCTGTTCCCACTAAATATAGATGCTTATGGTTGCCAACAGACATTGGCTTGATGCCTGTGGTTCCCTTCCATATCATTTAATGATATCGAAAGTCATGAAATTCAGTCTAAAGTTAAAAGATTGAGTATAGTACCATGGCAATACAGACTTCTGATGAGATTTTGCATCAACAAGTGATATTCAACAACTGTTCCTTTTTTGTTGTCTTTCACTTGCGGTACAATTTCTGAATAACGTAGTGTTTGGCATTTTTCCAAATTTGCTATTCAAGTTTTCATCTAATATTAATAATTCATCGTCATCATCCACAAGAGCACCATCAGCTGCACCACATCCACTGACACGTTATCCTCCAACATAGAACACGCATCGCTCAAGCTCCACATCACAGCCAACTTCACCCTAGGCGGTACTCTCATATACAGACAACCAGGACCACGCACCAACTTCACCAACACCATCATGGACTTTGTCACACCACTCGCCCTCGATGCTAGCAATTACATCCAACTCGAAGATCTGAACTTCCACCTGGAAGACCACACCAACCCCAACTCAAGAGCACTCATTGAAGACCTTTAAAGCCTACGCCTAACCCAACAAGCAAAGAGGCTTACCCATGTTGCTGGAAACCTCCAGGATCCTATTTTAACCAACTTCATCAACATCAGAGTCGATGAGCCCACACCAGTCTCTGAACAGACCACGGACATGTCAAGTTCACCATCCCTGTCCTGGTACAACGCACATGCACCACCACCCTGGAACAGCAGCACTGACAAGAACTGGAACACCACTTTTAACACGTAATGACCCAAACACAGCAAAAGACTCCCCAAAGCCATCAAGAATTTCAACAATTGGATCACCTCCTGCGCCAACTCCCTTGCCCCCCTCAAACACAGCAATACAACAAGGTCCAGACCGCTTGCCAGTTGGTACATGAAGGAACTCAGACTGATGAAACACCTCTGCAGACAACTGGAGCGCAAATTGAGAATGAGCCAGGACAATGCAGACAGGAGCACGTTCAAATCCGCCCTAAGATGCTGCCACTAAATGATTCCGACCACCAAACGCGCCACACTGGCAGACCGTATCGACCGTATCGTTGCCATCACCAACAGAAGCAAAGAAATCTTTGCCATTGTGAAAGATTACACCTCATTATCAGCTGCCTACCAACTTAATCACCCCCTCACAGGACCTCTACAAAAATCCCTCTCAATTCTCCAGCAACAAAATCATTGCCTCCCGATCTTATCCAAAGAACAAATGCTAACCACTTGGCCCATTATCACACCAGAAGAAACTGCCACCAGCATGAAGTCCATCCGCTCAGGGGCCCCATCAGAACCCTGCCCTCACCTCGCCGACTCCAGAGTGTTGTATTCCGCTTTAGGTGTCCGTATATAGGTTTTCCTGAAACATGTCCTTATATTGGCACAATTCGCATTGCCCTTATATAGGCATAGAAGCCCAGTCCTTATTTAGGCATTAGCTGTGCACTCCAAATACAGGCATGGTCACAGACATCCGTCCATCCTAACGTCACAACGAGTTCTTAGAAACCAGACCCTTAAGCTCTTGGGAGTTCCCCTAGCACAGGATTATTGATTTCTCCAAGAACTCATTTATTATGCATGAACCGCTGTTCCTTAAGGGTTCATTCCTGACGTCTTCCTCTGCCCGACTTTATGTCAATGCTAACATTCCAAGGCACCTACCGGGTATAAATATACCTTCCCTTGCCCAAGCAAGTAGGAGGAGACCTCGACTTTAGAGGAGCCCGTATCCCGGCCTGACGCACTGACAAGAGACGCTGTCATCCCTGCTCGCAGAGAATCCAGCTTCCAGTGTTCTGACTCCTTCGCGGTGTGTTAGAGTTCGAGACCCGGAAAGAGATTCCCACCTCTCTCATTCTCAAGGTATGGAGCTGACTAGAACCTAGAGGGACTCTTGGCATACTAGACTTGGCATACTAGACAGACCATACTATAGCATACCATACTATAGAATGCATCACCTACTTCTTACCTTGCACTACACTTAGGTTAGGTACACTGGGGTAGAACTCGTTAGAGAAGCATCTTATGAGTACTCGCATTTTTAGCTTATGTTATTTATGTATATGAATATATGTGTCATAGCTAAAAGATAATGCTAGCGCAGTATTATTTCTTTCTACTGCTTACGCTGTACATCATATATCTCGCATACTGTCTTACGATTGTAACAGCTCATATCTCTTACACGAGAAACAAGACTGTTCAATAAATCCTTTTATTGAAACGCCCATCTATTATTTCTGTGTAACTCTGAAGAAACTAAGCATGCACGATTAGCTGAGTGAAACTGTTATCTGTTGTTTCCACGATTCTGAGAGTGTTCCGATTCTAAAGGGAAACAAAGTTGTCATGTTTATGCGGTTGCCAGAAACTTCTCCCTTCTTGTTTACAAGGAGTTTCTAGTGGTCTCTGAGTTAGCTGGTACAAAGTAAATTAAGTTTAATATACTCGATAGGGACATACTGACCTCAGTCCTATGTCAAACCTATAGGGTATATTATTCCAATGCGCAGAGCCTATTAGGGAAATAGGAACTACACTACATGGCGCCCAATGTTTGGTAAGGCACTAATTTAACGCTAGATACTGAGTAACTCAGTCGTGCTTTTCTCTCAGAGACCCCTCCTCACATACTCCATAAGACGTCTGGAGTGGGTAGAGTTAAGTATCCGCCAAAGCTGAATAGGGCAAAAATCCTATATATTAGCTGTATGGTTTGTTCAAAGTTGAAGGATACAGTGGTCCAAAATATTGTGCACCTTATCTTTGTTTCCTTGAAAATTGTTCTACATTTTTCATGAAAACAATGTTCCTGAAAGGGGATACTAACACCGACAACGGGATAGCTGCGGCTGATCCAGTCGTAACAGCTTTTAATTTTACAGGTTTAAATGAAACCGATGAGGGTGTTATAAACATCCATCCAAACTTAAGGAGAGCCATCACTCTAAAACTTATAAAACATGGCCTAACACCAAGAGGTGGTAGAGCAGTTTTCGTGATAGAGGCACACGAATCCTTTCAGACAGAGGTATTCTATTCATGGATAGTATTCCCAGAATCAAATCCAATAACAAAAGTATTTCACTTCTTTAAAGAAGATGAACCACCAGAGGAATATATTCCTTTCAAGGATATTGAAATTCCACTCACATACCAGGATCATGATCTCTGGTTTAAAGGCGCCCTAAAACATCATAAAAACATTACCAGGCTCGGTCCACTAGGTAGACCAGGAGAAACATGGCCGATTCTAGCCGGCTACACACCTCATCCTGACATCGGAGAAATGTCAGACGAGGAATTACTTACTCAACTACAAGAGTTAATAAAAATTTACAGACAATTAGTCCAATATGTCATCAAGACTTTCACAGTCCAACCACCTATAACAATTCCAAATCAGACCCCTCAACAGGGGAATATACTAAAAATTACTCCACAGACTTTACACGCAGTCATGGGTAAAATGCCCACAAAATGTAAACAAATTCCATTCTGGATAGCTCAAAAAATTACTCAAATCGAAGCAGTATTTCCAAATACTAGCCCTTTTGAGAAACACAGAATCCTAACAATCTGTTTACCAATGGGGATCACACCACAACTGGAAGACTGCACCACTTGGGGCACAGTCTTTGCTGCCATCTATACTAAAACACATGGCATTCCGTCAATTGCGGTAATACCTGATGTCCTGAAACAAATTCAAAACGAATACGGGGCAGAACCTGCTCTAAATTTAGGTATGAAATTACTGAAAAATTTCGACCAGGTCTCAACAATAATATTATCTAATATTAAAGGGGAGGCAGCATCAGTGGCGATCCGCCAACACTTAAGGGAATTTGATGTAACAGAACATCAACATGAACTACCCAGAATAATAGAACTATCTTATGTAGAATTAGGCAGAGATAGTTTGGGTGGAAAACCTTTGAAGCCAAAACTATCTGAAAGTCCTGAGAAGGACTCTATTAAACAAAATCCTACATCTTCTAAAAAGAAGTGGGAAACTAATAAACAAAATTCAAACGAGCCACGTTCTCAATCCCGAGGTAGGTCTCCTCAAAAGGAGCCCTCTGAAAGGAGGTATAACCTCAGGAATAGAGATAATTTACGAAAACCTGACAGGTATCAAGATACTGATACACGTTCCTCTCGTATCTTTCAGATATCGTCACAGACATCAGAAAGAAGAGGACGGTCAGATCACAAAGAAGAACGCGTGAAATCCAAAGACGATAAACACGTTCAGAAAAATAAATCAAAACCTCAATTCACAAAAAAGAAGGTAGCAGGTCTGAAGATCAGACATGCTGAGAATACTGAGAACACAGCTCAAGAACGGAGAATGGGCTCAGACAATGCTGGACAGTGCAGCAGAAGTAACAATAGCTCGCCAGAACCTGAAGGAACTTCTGGAGATAGTGGACTTGAATGAGTACATCACAGTAGAGACTGTAGACACCAGGGTTAGTACTCCACAAAAGTTATATGAAATAACACTCCGAATGGAGGGAGACATACCAAGAAAAGTGAAAGTACTCTTTTGGGAGAAACTTTCAAGGGGTTATGATATACTTCTATCAGAAAAGGACTGGCCACCAAACTTTTTCAGGGGTGCCCACATGGCGAGGACATCATTATGCCAGCCTTCTCCAACCATATTCCAATTCACCTAAAATATACTTATGACAGGAAATGGGCAGTTGCCCAGGCCCCAGCAGTATACAAAAATCATGTAGGATGGGATGAGGACTCACCTCACCACACAATACAGCTAAAAAATCAACCTACTGCACAAAGACAGTACCCAATAAAGCAAGCAGCTAAAAAACAGGTCAGGGAGATCTTAGATCAACTTGAATTCCAAGGGGTGATTGAAACATGCACCTCCTTAATGAACAATCCTTTGTTTCCTGTATCCAAACCAGACAATACATATCGTCTAGTTTTAGATTACAAACACTTGAACACTTGTTCCAAAACATTTGCAGTGCAAAATGCACATAGTACAGCATTAATGAATAACATTGTGCGTAAAAAATATAAAACCACATTGGACATTTCAAATGGTTTCTTTTGTCAAAACATAGCACCTGAAAGCAGGTACTTAACAGCTTTCTCAATAATGGGGACCCAGCGTCAATTTTGTAGACTCTCACAAGGGTTCAAAGACAGCCCGGGGTTATTCTCATCAAGAGTAACAGAGTTACTACAAATTTATGATAATGAGGCATTGTCATATGTCGATGACATCTATCTGACAGACAATGACCTGGATAGGCACTTGAACAGGGTGAGTACCATTATATTGGGCTTCGCCTCCGAGGGCTATAAATTCAACTTTAAAAAAATCCAGAATTGCCCATCTCAATGTCCTTTTCCTAGGATATGAGCTTTTAAGTGAAGGCAAGAGCCTGGCAGCTAACTTTCTAGAAAAGTGCGCGCTGCTCCAACCTCCAAAAACGCTGAAAAATGTACAATCCATCTTGGGTTTCCTACATTTTGGAAGAACTTACATTCTAAATTACGCAGAAAGGGTTAAACCTCTCTACGAATTAATCAAACCTGATTTTTCAACAAAGCATTGGACACAGGAACACACAGAAATCCTGCGTTCACTCCAAGCTAACATGTTAGCAACAAATCACTTACAAACACGCGTAAATAAACGCAATTTAGTGATCCGAATAATTTTGGGTCAATGCGGATTCACCTATTTAACATTTAATGAGGGTGAAAAAGTACCAATAGCATACAAATCACATTTGTATACACAAGCAGAAATGCGCTTCACTTCAACAGAAAAAATACTGACAGCAGTTCAAACCGCTGTAGCAAAAGAAAGAGCTCAACTCAAGGGAAACGCATTATTGTCGTAACTCCAGTATCAGCCTTAGAGGCGGTTACAAAAGCGGGCATTCCAAATGCAAAAGCTTTACATCCTAGATGGATACAATGGGTTAATTCTCTTGCTGCTACAGATGTTGAATATGTTTTTGATCCTGATTTAAAAACACAAGCGTTCCTGCAATATGAACATGAATGTCCTCTGCCCACTGAAATTCTGCCTCTCGATCAGTACGAATTTATAATTTATACTGACGGATCAGCACAACCCGCTACAGGGAGTAAGCAAGCTTACAGTGCAGTGTGCGCAATTGTTAGAGGTCGCATGCGCAATGGTAACTTCAGACCAATGGTCACTAAAACTCAATCTCTAGGAGATTGTACAGCTCAGCGAGCTGAACTACAAGCATTCAAACTGGCACTTGAAAATACAGATCGCGAATTCCCCACACTTATAGTGTGCGATTCCTTTTACTGTGTTCAGGTATATAATGAATATATACAGAGTTGGCTTAAAAACGGATTCAAAGATGCAAAAGGTGGCACAATAAAGCATTAAACGCTTTGGGAACAAGTAGTTCAGTTGGGAAACGAACTACCAAAAGCTCACGTGATACACACGCTGAGTCATCAACGTGATGGCGTTCACGTTGCAGGGAATTCATTGGCTGATGAAGCCGCAAAGGGGGCTGTTCAGACAGCTTCCGTAGCTGCGATCACTCGTTCAAAAATGAGAATAGACAGTGAGATATTGTTGGCTGTCAATGCTTCAAGCAAAGGCAGTGGTGCAGCGTTACCACAGAAATTTCCACTCAAGTACTCTTATGTAATTGATGCAAACAACGTTCCTTTTGCTCGAATCCCTGGAGTGGGGGATAGGGTAATACCAAACATGGAACTTAGAGCAGCTTTGATTTATGAAGCACATCTGGGGAAGGGTCTGTCACATCAAGGGATCTCTAAAACAATATTAACATTAAAAGAGATGTACTGGTGGCCTGGAATGAATACACAGATTCACATCTTCATCAATGACTGCAGAGACTGCAATAGACAGACTAGTGCAGAACGCCACCAGACACCATGCTACAAGGTAGCTGGCCCAGTGCAGACACCATTGTTAGACAGCATTAGACTATCTACGCGCAGGCGTCCTTTATGACAAATGCAATCCCACAAATACTAAGTCAAGGTTCCTATGGATGTGGCCTCAGCGCTCGGCTGACGCTCGAACTGTTATAAAAGATTTGCGAGTCTTTATCGGCACATACGCAATTGGCACACTACATTCTGACCAGGGCCCTGCGTTTAGCTTTCGGGCTTACAAAGAAGCCATGGCCAGTTTGGGCGTAGCATTGCGGTACTCCTCTCCGTTTCATCCTGAGGGGAATTCTGTTGTGGAAAGGAAAAACTGGGACATAAAGCAGTCTATAACAGCTAGAGTATTAGGTTCGGGTGATGGGTGGGTCAAACATCTTTATGGGGTCCAACGCTCATTAAATAATTTGCCAAGAAGTTCTCTAGGGGGGGTCACTCCATATGAGGTCCTATATGGGACAAGAATGTGGGTTCCTGATCTCGAATGCAAAGGCACAGTGGTGGAAAATAAACCCTTTGATATCAATGATCGTTTGGCTGTTTTACAGGATCTAAATGAACTAAGATCGAAACAAAGCAACGTGTTCCTGAAGCCAACCACCACTGGGGAAAAGCCGGCAGTCCCAGCAAGGCCTGTCTGGATCCCAAAAGTTGGGGATCTAGTCAGAGAGAAGATTGCGGACAAGAAGGAATTTGGACCTTCTTACAGACAACCAGTAAATGTCCTAGCCGTCAACGGAACAAAAACAGTACTTCTGCTGCCTCTTGCTGGAAAAAAGGAGAAAAGATTTGTGTCAATCGACCTCATCAAACCACACTATGTGGCCAATACTAAATAGTAGGCCTCGTGGACTCCGACCTAGTAGCAGACGCACTCCTCTCGCTACTATCCAAGAGTTTCAGACTGAAAGACTCATAACCATCGAGAATTCAGCAGTAAGAGATGAAGGACTAAGCAACAATGCTATGGAACTCGTCCCTCTTGAAACTCAAGTAACAGTTCGTCCAGATACACCTATCTACACCAACGTAACACGTGATCAACTGGTTCCAGCGATTTCAACAAATCCTGATGCAATTCCAACAATTGACCGAACTGCTTCTGGCTACTTCATAAACTTTGATACGTTTTCTGAGGATCCAAGTGAGCCTGAAACGACGCCAGCCCTAAAAACTTTCAAACAACAAGTACAAGACCTTTTTCATTTCCTGAAAGAGACTTATCTGGTTTCACCATGGATTGAACTATGGATTATTTCTGGAATATTTTTCTTTCTGCTTTGGCTAGCTTTGGTTATGACTCTTAGCGTGCTTATAAATGGCAGATATATTCGTTTGGACACTGAAAGTAAAAATGTGAACTTACTTTTAAAACCACACAAATCATCCCATCGTGAAGCAAGAGACTTGTCAGCAGTGAACATCACAGCCGTTCCTATACAGGATCGTATAGTTTGGGACAAAACCGATTTCGACATATTCGGCCCAACGGAACTTTTGAAGATTCCACATTTATTTAAAATTTCATTAAGTGACTTTATTACCTCCAGTACCTATGATGATTGGGACTTTGAGACTGTTAATAATATGATGTCTGATCTCGAAAGGTCTGCTGCATTCTCTAACAATGAATACTTAGAGGGTTCATCAGACTACGAACAGCTTTATTGTTACAACCACTATGGTCATCATTTCTTGCATAAATCTGCAACACCTAGAAATGTGTTTATGTTTAACCAATGGGAACATTGTCCTACACCACCAAGGGGTAGTTCAAAAACGTTTGCAAATAAGTTTCCATATTTTTCAGGGTACAATACATCTGATCCAGAAACATTTTACTATAAGAATGTAAACAAAACAGGACAGAAAATGATGTTAACTAATACAGAACAGATTTATTCTGCAGCCTTTATTATCCAACTGTCTAGACAAGGATTTGACTTTTGGAAAGACGCAATCGACACAAAATCTGTCTGGGGTTCTAAAGATTGGTAAGTGCAGGGGATAGAAGCTTTGTTTAGAGCCTGTATCATCCCACAGCAAATAATGTTTTTGAATGACACTGTGCAACAAACGTCTTGCCTTGGTTTAGCCAAAAACAAAGACATGAACACACCTTCTGTACCAACACCTGCAAGTAATAGCACTACACAGGGAGCGGTCACAGTAGACACAATACTACAAAACAACAGAACAGATCCTGATTGGAAAAAATGGTTGCTCTGGCCCACAGACACAAACATCTGTCAAGAAAGATTCCTGAATAGAATACAGGTCTTTACTATCCATAGGCCAGACCCACGTTACGTTCAACGACAACATCCGGGGGTGGTAACAACATACAGTGTAGGAAAATTGTGCCTCGACTGGTTACAAAAATCTACACTCGAGGATGTGAAACAACACTTATCTTTACTTAAAGAAGACGCAGACCTTAGGGATTTCTTGCTAGGACCAAGAAAACCACGTCAAAAACGTTTCATATATGCCGGCATTTATGCTGCTTATAATGAAATATGGAAGGTTTCACAGGCAGAGGCCGCAGAAAGAATACGTGAGCTTGATCGTATTAACTTAGAGAAATCTCTCACTGTGGTCGACAATGGGTTAACAACTTTGTCATCCAGAATTTATTCACTGGACAACATTGTATCCTCTGCTATTGACATACTGGAACAAGATTTAGCCATGTTACAACAAGGCCAATCTCAGTTACGTTCTATTATGTTATTAGGCTGTACGCTGCAATCCTTGCGTGCAGGCTATGTGCCTTGGCATTTTATCAACACGTCGTCTCTGTTTTCAGAATACAATCTAACGGATAAACAGATCGAACTGGCACAAAGGGGAGCAAAGTATACAGTGCTGAGCATTGGAAAACTGGAAAAATTACCATTTACGGTAGCAGAAAAACCAGCTACAGAATTGCTTATCCATGGCAAAACAACCCTGCCTGTCACTACTTTTCATTTTCAGTATTGCCTCAAACAAATGCAAGCAGGCAAATATGAAAGGTTGGGTAAAGAATACATTAAGACATCCTGGGATTTACCTTATGAATACATATGTTGGAGTGGCGATCGTGAAGTGTTTCTAAGCGGTACACACTGTGAAAATGCACTGAGCGGTTCACTCATATGTCAGGACATTTCTTTACACGGGGCTTGTAATGGTTCTGTGGCAAACTTGTCCTGTCACCTGCAGGTACACCAGCTGCTGTGATTAATCCAACGTTTGGACAACTTTCTAACAGGAGTTACCTCATGTTGAATGATCAGAGTTGCTGTGGCATGTTGCCAGGAATCCCATATCTGGTAACGGTTGGCTCCAGGGTTACTTGTTGTATGCAAGTATTGTTCCCCCCAATAGACACAATCAGGGAGTTGCCTCTATGGCCTTCATTGAATGTTTCTTTTATACGTTTTGATACTTTAAGCAGAATGAAAGCCATGCTTTTACAACAAACCATGCCTTTGACCTCGGCCAATCAAATCTATGACCTACAAATTGCAAGGACTTCGGCTGAGATACAGGCTCTAATTCATACAAACTGCCCTATACATTTCGTAGAAATGATGGGACATATCTTAAACATGTCTGATATGAGCGGGATTGTACATGTATTTAAGACCATCTGTTCAGGACTGTTAACACCTTTTCAGGCAGTCCTTGGAATCATTCCAAACTTCGCACATTCGGTGTTTGGTGGTGTTCCATTAATTCTAGCACTCGTTGCAGGAATCCTGTTTTTATTCCTACTACTACGCTATGGCAAGCCTATCCACCAGCGTCACTCCCAGCAATTTGGAGAAAGCTCTCCTAGAACGGAAGTGCCGTGAGCGCATAGTGCAACTTTTGGGCATACCTCGTCTACGGGAACTTAGTACAACATGGTTTCTGTCATTTAGACCAATCTGGCAAGATTGCATCTTACCTGTTCTACGCTGCCTGTTTTGCGGTGAAGAATGCGTGCTAGACATCTGTCTAACACTCCCATCAGTCATGCCAACGGATATCGATACTCTGCTGGACCCGATAACGGCCCATGCTCTGTGTTGTCCCCAGAGGCTACCGATCCTGATGACGGCCTTCGTTGAGATCTCACAGACGCTTCCTGCTGCTGCTGAGGTACGAGATGGATCAACAGGCACACAGGTAACAACGGACAGGAACATTGCTGCAGCATCCTATGCTGAGGGCGATGCTTCACATCTCTGTGCAGTTAACCTTCTAAACGAGGTGTTCCAACTGTCACCGACATCGGTAGACGATCTTTTGTCTACAGGAATAGATGATTTCATGTTTATACTAGACCCATACACTGACTTTGATTCAGCTCACAGTGTACCGGGGAAGCAAGGAATTTGGCCTCCATATTTTCAAAACAGAACAAAACTTGGAACTCTTCCTAAAAATTGAATTTTTTTTTCTCTTCCATTTGAAAATACATGGCAATTTAATCTGCTTACAGTAGAACTATTCATATAGAACGGACTTCTTTGAATACTTCCAGGGACACATTGTCATCTTATGAAATGGCTTTGATTTCTGAAAACTTGTCAACCATTTCGTCATATGTATATATTTCTCTTTATTCATTCATGTTGCATTTTATTTCCAATATATGCTTAGAATGAAAAAATGCTTTAAAATGTACAGTACCTATTGCATTACATGTTTAGCAACAGTTTGTTTTAAAACAACTTCTTTTAATATGCTTTTAGAAATGCTTTTAGCAACATGTGGTACTCAGTTTAATGGTTAGCATTTAATGTTTAGCATTTAGTACTATCGTTCATTCGAAAGTGGAGTGGGTGTTGTATTCCGCTTTAGGTGTTCGTATATAGGTTTTCCTGAAACATGTCCTTATATAGGCACAATTCGCATTGCCCTAATATAGGTATAAGATCCCAGTCCTTATTTAGGCATTAGCCATGCTATCCAAATACAGGCATGGTCACCTACATCCGTCCACCCCAACGTCACAACGAGTTCTTAGAAACCAGACCCTTAAGCTCTCTGGAGTTCCCCTAGCACAGGATTATTGATTTCTCCAAGAACTCATTTATTATGCATGAACCGCTGTTCCTTAAGGGTTCATTCCTGATGTCTTCCTCTGCCCGACTTTACATCAATGCTAACATTCCAAGGCACCTACCGGGTATAAATATACCTTCCCTTGCCCAAGCAAGTAGGAGGAGACCTCGACTTTAGAGAAGCCCGTATCCTGGCCTGACGCACTGACAAGAGACGCTGTCATCCCTGCTTGCAGAGAATCCAGCTTCCAGTGTTCTGACTCCCTTCGTGGGGTGTTAGAGTTCGAGACCCGGAAAGAGATTCCCATCTCTCTCATTCTCAAGGTATGGAGCTGACTAGAACCTAGAGGGACTCTTGGCATACTAGACTTGGCATACTAGACAGACCATACTATAGCATACCATACTATAGAATGCATCACCTACTTCTTACCTTGCACTACACTTAGGTTAGGTACACTGGGGTAGAACTAGTTAGAGAAGCATCTTATGAGTACTCGCATTTCTAGCTTATGTTATTTATGTATATGAATATATGTGTCATAGCTAAAAGATAATGCTAACGCAGTATTATTTCTTTCTACTGCTTACGCTGTACATCATATATCTCGTATACTGTCTTACGATTGTAACAGATCATATCTCTTACACGAGAAACAAGACTGTTCAATAAATCCTTTTATTGAAACGCCCGTCTAATATTTCTGTGTAACTCTGAAGAAACTAAGCATGCACGATTAGCTGAGTGAAACTGTTATCTGTTGTTTCCACGATTCTGAAAGTGTTCCGATTCTAAAGGGAAACAAAGTTGTCATGTTTATGCGGTTGCCAGAAACTACTCCTTCTTGTTTACAAGGAGTTTCTAGTGGCCTCTGAGTTAGCTGGTACAAAGTAAATTAAGTTTAATATACTCGATAGGGACATACTGACCTCAGTCCTATGTCAAACCTATAGGGTATATTATTCCAATGCGCAGAGCCTATTAGGGAAATAGGAACTACACTACAAGAGGACTGCAACCCATCAGCGCCATGCTCACACCCATTCTGAATGCCTCCACCTCTTCTGCAACCTTCTCTCATGCTTGGAAACATACAACTATCCTTCCATTGCTGAAGAAACCTTATGCAGACCCTTATACGCTCTTCACCTACAGTCTAATCTCCCTTCTACTATTCCCCGCCATGGTCTTATAGAAAATCCTCAACAGACACCTCACCAAATACCTCAACAATCACCAACTACTTGACACCACTAAGTCAATTTTCAGACCCAAACACAGCATGGAAACTGCCCTCATCGCTGCAACAGATGACATCCGGATGACTCTGGCCAGAGAAAACATGGCGGCCTTCATCCTCCTGACCTCTCCACAGAATTAGACACATTCTTCCACCCTAACCTCATCCAATGCCTACATGACATTGGAATCAAAGGACAAGCACTCTGATGGATCTGCTCTTTCGTGACTGGAAGGACCCAATCAGGGGAATTGACACTGCACACCTCAGACGACCACTACCTCATCTGCTTAGTTCTGAAAGAATCCTCCCTGAGCACGGCCCTACTCAACTCATACATGATCCCTCTAGCCAGCATCATTCACTCTCACAATATCAACATCTTCTCCTATGAGGATGATAAGCAATTTATTCTCTCCCTCGCGGACAAAACGACCAGTACCCGAATCAAGTTCAACACCAGAATGGCTGAAATTGCCCACTGGATGAAGACCAGCTGCCTAAAGCTGAACATCGACAAGACCGAAATTGTGACCTTCGGGATGAGCATATCACAATGGAACTCCACCTAGTGGTCAATAGAACTAGGACCGACACCCACCCAGGCCAAGAACCTCGGGGTCATCATCAATAAGAAAGTCGACATGACCTCTCAAGTCAATGTCGTCACCGTCTCATGCTCCCATACTCTGACGATGCTGAGCAAGATTTTCACAGGCCTCCCAGCAGTACCTGGAAAACCATCATGCATGCCGTGGTCACAAGCAAGCTGGACTATGGGAACGCCATCTATTTTGGGATCAACTAAAAAATAAAATCACAAGATGGCTGCAGACTATTCAGAACTTGCCGGCCAGAATCGCTCTCAACCTCCCAAGCCACACTCACATCACACCACACTCGAAGGAGTTCCACTGGCCCCCCTATTCACAAATGTGCACAATTCAAACTCCTCACCCACACTTTTTTTTAAATGATTTTCTCCAGATATCTCTTCATTAACAGCTTCCACATACAAGAACCACAATGAATAATCATTGTTCTTTAGTTACCTCAAGGTTGCAATGTACCACTATATTGCACCACTGAGGTCACCCATCACAAAGTAGCTGTTTTACATTCCCATTATTATTGCAGGGTCACCAAGATCCTCAGGGACCTTGTAAATAATCAAGCTAATGTGATCAGGAGAGAAAAAAAAACATTCAACAATACAACATAAAAAGAAAACAAGAACGCTCATAGAAAGGAGAAGTTAGTTTGTAGGTTAAAGGTAGCCATCTGTTGCGAGTAGTGATCCCATTAGGACCTATAAGGGGAAAGCTTAAGGCAGGGGGCAGGGACAAGCTATTCAGGCAAGGCATGGAGCGTTCAGTGAAAAAAGCTGGAGGACCTTGAGCCTAGGAGGTGTGAAGCATGAGTGTTCTAGTCTGGGAAAAAAAAGTATGAGAGGTTGCCAAATGTGGGTGAATTTCTTTTCCGTGTGGGTGATTCAATGAGAAAGAATTTCCATAGTGAGGACCTGCCACATGTGTGTAAACCATGAGCCATTGGAGGGGCGTGTGTTTTTTTCCAGTGCAGGGCTATTAGTTGATTTGCAGTCCCTAACATGTGACTAATGAGGTGCCATTCTGTATGGGTCATGGCTTGCAAAAGCGGGGGTCGGACGCCTAGGATGATGGTCGAGTAAGAATCTGGAAGAAGGAACCTCACTGTCTCCTTTATATGACTAAGAACTTCTTTCCAAAAAATGGTGATAATGGGGCAGGATCACCATATGTGTATAAAGTCTCCCGGAGCTTTTGTACAATGCCAGAAGAGTGGTGAGGAGGCAGGAAAAATAGAGTGTAGGGGCTTGGGTGTGAGATACTAGCGTGTCTCATTACCTAGTATGCCGATTAGCGTTGTGTTATGCATTTGTGTGCTCGCTGGATATCTCGCCAAAGTTGTTCCCATTATTTTGTGGTTATATCCTCACCAACCTCTTCATGCCACTGTCTTTGATAAGGTTGTAGGGTAGGAGGGGAGGAGTGCTGGAGAACCTGGTATGTGCGAGAGATTAGCCCCGGAGTTCCGTCAAACAACCTGACTAGGGTCTCAAAGGTGGTGAACTGGCACGTGGCTTCCTGTACGTTGGGTGGGGAGAGAGCCCAATGGCAAAGCTGAATATACTGTAACCTAATGGATATAGCAAGGCGAAATTCTTGCTGCTATTGGTCGAAAGTTTTAAAGCATTCACCCTCAAACAAATTTCTAAGGGTGCAACATTCCCGTTCCCTCCAATGATGAAAAGAGTGTGGTTGTAAGGCTGTGGCGAATTCCGGGTTCAGTGTCAGAGGGTGTTGGGTGAGGGGAAGGTGGTAAGACCTCATTTCAAGGCCACTCTATCCCATATTTCAAAAACTGTTTTCGTATGGATGGCAATATATGCGCTCCGTGGCCTCGCGTGTTTAGGGAGCCATGCCAGGTCCCAAAGGGGTCGACAAGCCACAGCCTGGTCTATGTGGAACCAGTGCTTGACGCTTTCCCTCAAAACCCACTCAGAAATAAATCGTAAGTGAGCTGCCCAATAATACTCGAGTAGGTTAGGGCATCCAAGACCACCCTTATCCCGTGGTAGCATCAAAATCGAGTTAGCGAAGCGAAGACACTTACCCCCCAAATGAAAGAACGTATATCACTCTGAAGGCACATAATCTCATCTTGAGGGATTGGAGTGGGCAGGGTCTGGAAGAGGTAGAGGATCTTAGGGAGGAGGGACATCTTTACTGCGTTCAGGCAACCAAGCCAGGAAACGTGAAGAGGCTTCCAACATCGAAGATCTTCTAGGATATTCTGGCCAACTTGTAGTTGTCCAAGTAACTAGGGAGGGATTCGGATTGAGGTCCAAGTATCTAATAGAGCGAGAGGCCCACTGGAAAGGTGTGAGAAATTGTACCTCTGATAAGGCTGAGGGGGAAATCGTTAGATTTAAGGCTTGGGATTTACACGTTAATTTTGAAGCCCAAAACCTTTTCAATGGATGTCAATGTCTGTACCAATGCCTGGGAGAGAATCAATATGAGGTCATCTTTGAACAGGGCGATTTTGTGCTTTTGCCCCCCAAAAGGTATGCCCATAATGTCTTCTGATTTTCGAATAACAATCGCCAGGGGTTCAACTACAAGGGCAAAACATTTGACCCAGAACTAGGTAGGGCCTACGCAAAACAGCGCTGGCCATACAGGGGGTGTCACTGCCCGAAAGTCTGGGTCTGTGGGATGGGTCACTGACAGCTGAATGTCCTAGGCCATACAGACCCCAGGGCCTATGAGTGTCAAAGCCAGCAATATGCCATTTTGTCATCTATGTTAGATCAGCGTCTACTGGGACGATGCAAGGGAGGTATGAAAGATCAGTTCAGGCCATGCAACACGCATTCCAGGCGGGATCGAGCTGTGTCCTCTCTTGGGACACGGGAGATCCAGCAATAAGGCGCCCAGCGGTGATATGACCTGCAAGCACATAGTCTGTCAGTGAAGGGATATACATCCCTAGGCAGCAACCATCCCTAGTGGACTCGGCGGGTACAGCGTTTCAGTTGGACTCTGATGTCGAAGAAGGAGGGATAGAGGGCTTCTCCATGTTGCAGAGGTGTTGAATAATGTCTCTCTTGGCTTCCTGAAACATAAGATCCCTGTTGCATTTAGAAGCATTCTTAGGAGCCACAGTAGTCCACATGGGGTGCAGCGCAGCGCTGGGCAAGTAGGAGAGCCTGGAGGGAATGGCGATATGTTCAGAAGGCGCAAGGCTTCCCTCAGCAATCTTATAGTCTTGCATTTGCCCTCCCACTCAAAGATAATAACAAAGGGATGTCCCCATTGGTAACGAATGCCAAGATCTCTATGCTTGCTAGTGACTGCCCGGAATTCCCTACGTCGTAGGGGGTGGGTGCAAGATCTTGGAACAGCTGGATGGTATGTCGCTTGTATGCCAGGTCTGACTTCTTCCGAAGTATTGTTTCTTTCTCTACAAAGTAGTGCACTCGTGTGAGAATGTCAGGAGGAAAGTCTGGTCGACCTGGAATTGCCACACTCGATGTGCCCTGTCCAAAACCAGGGGGAGGGGGGCCCCTGGGTCCCCCCGGATGGCATGAAGAAGATCTGCTGTAAAGTCCATAATATATGAGCCCTCCATCCCCTTCAGAACACCTCTGATATGAATATTGTTTCTCTGACTGCGGTTTTCAGTATCTACTTGCTTTAGCTGGAGGGCGATTTGCTGGTCTTCCAAGGTGTCCATTCAACGTCACACGGCCTCAAGGTCTTCTGTGCGGCAGTCCAGTGTTTGTTCCATGTTGGTGACTCGTTCCCCAAGCCCCTCCACATCTCTCTGAATCTCATGTATGCAGGTCTTGAATTCAGACTTGAGGGAGTGAATCTCCGTTCGAATTTCCTGGAGAAAGTTATCCATATGGGCTTGGGTAATAGGTACAGATGCCGTCGGCTCAGAAGAGGACTCTGCTCCCACTGTTGATGGCTCCATTGATGATGTATTTGCTTTACTCCAGAGGGAGGCAACTGATATGTCTTTAGCTACAGTACCAGATGTGGCCCTGTTGGATCTGACACGGGGCATGGCAGGAGCCTAGAGATATGGCAGAGTGCCTATGTCACCACGGTTCAAGTGTACAGGCATGGTATCGAGGAGAAAAATATATGATAAGGCACATTGCAGAACAAGGGACGCCCCCTGCTCTGGACTGATTGCTTATGTGGGTCCCCTAGATACATAGTTGGAGGCACTTAACAGCGAACCCGGTGGTGTGAGCTCTCAAGCGTCAAGGAAAAAGCTCCTCAGGGAAGGTACAGCAGGCATTCTCTAACTGTGCATTAGATGTCCCCAGCGGGAGGAGGAGGGGTCACACACTTCACTTAAGGGCCTATGGCCACACCACCCAGTTCATAGGAGGCTAGAGCAATAGGGCCTGTAAACCCCCACATCAAAGCACAGCAGCAGAAAGTCTTTATCATTGAGGGTGGAAATCGTCATCCAGGGGTTTAAACCACCACAGCTATGGCAGTTTCATCAAGCAGTCCAAATATTGAAGCATGTCATGCAAACATTAAGGCATTGAGAAGAAATTGCAATGGCTTGCCAGCCAAGGCTGAGATCCTCCACCCCTGATTGCTCCTCACCTCCCACGTGATCTGCCGGGTTCACCAGGGCTCTCACTGAGCCAAGTCTTTGGAATTACCGCCTCAGGGCCCAGCCGTAAATTTCTCAGGCCCACCTAGGTAGGGAACAGCAGCAGGCGGTCAGCCGGAGGATGCATTTTGTGGGAAGTGGGGTCTTGAGTTAAACAGTACAAATATGAAGTTTATGGTTTGTAGCCCAAAACATCAAAAGAAACTGGGAAGATTGCAGATGCACATTGGTTCTAGTCAAATTGAACAAGTGTCCAGGTTCAATTATTAGGTATAAGATTATCGCCTAATCTTAACTGGGATTTAAAAATCCAAAAAGCATAAGCATCTCTAACTTATCAAGCTGCTAACAGTGTGAAATTACAGACCTTCACGAAGAGGGTGGCTCCGGCCATTGAGATATATAATTGGAAGGCATGCTTCAGAAAACTGGGGCTGTGCGAATAACAAACTACTGGAAACAGCCAAACACAAGCTCCTAAGATCTTTATTGGCCCTCCCAATGAGCACCCCTCTGGTTCCAGTCTGCCTTGATCTGAAACGGAAAAAATGTTAAGTGAGTGTAAAATCTTGACATATTGGCATAGGCTTTGATCTTCCCCAGCCCTTGAATCCTATCGGGTGGGCCTAAGGGAGTATTTAGTGCCAGGGAAGGCAACGAAAATTCCATGGCTCAATTTTGTGAAAATCCTGTTGCAGATTGGGCTTGGAGAGATTGTGACTGAACCTGGATGATCTGACTCTAGTCTGCAAGCCAGCCTAAAAACGTATTTACTGGGAATTTATGGCTGTCCAAAGGGTCACCAGAAATACAGGTAGTCTAACTGGGGAATTTTTGGATCATAAACCTCTTCCATGCTAAGGGTCTACTATAGATAAAATAGTGCTGATGAGAGCACTAAACTGTATATTCAGTTTAGATACAAGTCATTACAAACAAAGGCTTTCTGTAGCAAGTTGACAGATGTAGCAGCTAAAGATGATCTATGTCCAGCATGTACGGGAACCCCGGAGAAGTCAACCCACATATTTTTCTTTTGTCCAGCTTATGCTACCCAAAGAAATAAATAGATATTGCCCAATTGTAGGTCGCTGGGAACCAGAAGGCATTTGGAGGCCCTTAGAATACTTAGCACAGACACAATGAGAGTTATAGTGTTTTCTATTGCAAAATGTTTATGTTCTGTTTGGATTTGGCACAGTAAGGGGCTTATTACGATGTCTGTCGGAGTTTCCTCCAACCGACACTGTGGTGGAAACGGAACCGACCGACCTCTGGTCGGCGGTCCGGACCGCCTAATTACGATGCGACCACACATGGTGCGGCTGCATTCCCACATTTCCCTATGGAAGCATGTATTGCGGCCGTAAACTGGCCGTAACACAAACTCCCATAGAGAAATGGGAAATTGTGTTAATCCCTGCACCCCATGGCAGGCACCTCCAGGTGCATGACACAAGGTGCAGGGATTAACAGGGGGCACCATAAGTGCCCCTTCGGCTCCCAATCAGGGGCCGCAAGGATAAGGGGGCCCTCCTAGGGGCCCACAAACACGCTTTCTTACAGGCTTTCCATGTTGGAAAGCCCGGCATGGAAACCCTGTTGGAAACCGTGCATCATAATCTGGATGGCGTAAAACGTCATCCATATGGATTACGGGCCGGTTCCGACTGGCCGACGGGCTCCTTGAGCCCGTCGGAAGCCAGCCAGAATGATCGGCTGGTTTAAATTCCAACCAGCTGCTTTGTAATCAGCCGGTCGGAAGTGAAACCGACGATCCCGGTCGTAAAGCCACCGACCTAAGGTCAGAGGCTTTACGACCGAGATCGTAATAGGCCCCTATGTGCTTACAAGCAAATGGCTAAGTGTTTCTTTTCACATATATGGGGCATGGCATTTTCCCTCCTTTTGCTCCTGAAGTTACAGTTGAAACCTCTGTTGTCTGATGATATTTACCTTGTAATTACGACTTTTATATCCTATTTTAAATTTTCACATTTTTAAGTACTTTTTAAGAGTTATACTGTGTTGAGGTGTTATACTCTTTTAGAAGTGTGTGGTTGTTTGCAATGTGCAAAATGAAAAAGACATGGTTAGCATCCTACACTTCACACAAATGGTTTGTCAAAGCTATGTATTCTTTTAAAATTTAATAACAGTAATATGTTGTTTTTGTATGTGTTTTAATCTATTTATTTGTACTCAATCTTACCATGTCATTGGTACCTGCACTTGCATTTTTACACTAATTGTTTAGAATCATGCTGAGCTGAAGATGAGTCTGGTCGTAGTAAGGGTTTGTATTGGGAGAAAAATTGATTATACCACCTATTTATATGTAAATTTGTGTATTTATATTTGTTTTTGTATAATGCATGTCGGTTTTATAATCCTAGAGATCGAAATAAAGCTTTTCAATCACTCAATCAAATTAAAATTATGTGTGTTGTAAAAAACACAACCGTTTCCCAAATGTTGCTTCAGTTAAAAGGACGTTATGGTTCTGACACAGGATCTAAATAACAGTGACATTTTCCTGACCAGTTAAAACTATAAAGCAAACACAAGGAGATGATGGACGGAGCGCTGAAACTTTTCAGACACTCACCCCCAGTCAAAGATCTGGGTTGAATCCATCATCGTTCTTTAGCTCACTTCACCACCTCAGTTCAGACCAGCTATGTGCAAATCAGTCACCCTGTGCCTCATGGGAACAGTCCAGCCTGAACTGCCAAACCAGGTCTTCCCTGAACCGGAAACAAGCATCCTGGGACCGGTTTCGGGGTAGCACCCCTCTTCAGCCAGGCTAGCTTGAATCCAGTGGCAAAGTGAGCAAGGGACCCACGTCTGGGCATACCCTGCCAACTGAGGGCGAACAAAGCAAACACAAGGAGATGATGGACGGAGCGCTGAAACTTTTCAGACACTCACCGCCAAACTGTACTCAAATGCATAACTATTCTTCATAAAGTGAAAGTACATAACAAGAGCACTCATTATAAATAAGGATTTCAGTAGTTCTATTATGATTTCATGCTCATATGGCACCTTATTATGGGACACTAAAGTAATTTTAAACATTGTCAATAAATTTGCACCTTATATGGGGAGCCTGTGTAGGGTTAGCGGTGTGCTGGGCCCCAGATTTGACCCTTGTTTCTTTGCCCACACTGTTTTTAGGACCACACTTCGGCGCCGGCGTGTAGACACGCCCCCCTTATATGCAGGGCTATTTTAGACCATCACCAGCTCGTCATCTTGCCAGTTACTAACAATAAAAGGGCTTGCTACCAGGATATCGACACTCCATCAGCCGTTTTTGCAAATAGAAGACCTTGAACCAACTATCAACTCAAGTTTACCGGACGATCCGTGTCCGCCTTCAGTTCTCAAGCATGTTCCTAATATCATTGCATCTAATCTTAGCAACATCTTCAATATTATGTTCAGGTCAGGTATTTTCCCAGCCACCTGGAAAAAGGCGTCCATTCTGCCGCTTCTAAAGAAACCAAACCTGGACCCGGAAGAACTGGTCAATTACCAGCCCATTTCCAGACTCCCCTTCCCCTCCAAAACAATTGAAAAGGTTATGAACACCCAATTAAATCAGTTCATCAAAAACAACAACTGCCTCGATTCCACTCAATTTGGGTTCAGATCGGAACACAGCACAGAGATGGGCCTGATTAAGGTCACAGACGAACTAAAGTTTATTTTGGACAAGGGTGGATCAGCCGCACTGATCCTGTTAGACCTATTTGCGGCCTTTGACACGGTGGATACTTTATTTTGATCCACCGTCTGGAAGCGATTGGTATTAACAACTTAGCCTTAAAGCGACTCTCATCCTTCCTTCTTGATAGGGAAAATGCAATCAAAATAGATTCATTCTCATCTAAACCCTTTTCCTTGCCTTGTGGAGTCCCGCAGTTTTCTTCGCTCAGCCCCACTCTTTTTAACATTTATGTTGCAGAACTGGCCCCACTCATCCAATCTTTTGGTTTCTCGCTCACCTTGTACGCACACTACATGCAAATTGTGCTCTCTGCATCAAACAACTCCAAGGATACTAGCGATCGAATCCAGAGCTGTATGAGACACATCAACTCTTGGATGAGTAAGCACTGTCTCAAGCTCAACGCTGGGAAAACCAAGGTGATTCTGTTCGGAAACAATCCCAACTTCTGGTCAGCACCTTGCTGGCCTGCAGAAATGGGATCACTCCCTGCCCCTACCAACAAAGCCAAGAGTCTTGGGGTCATTATAGATGACAGTTTAAATATAGGTAAGCAAATCAATGCTGTGGTCTCTTCATCCTATAACACCTTAAGAAGCCTCAGGAAAATACTAAACTTTCTCCCCACCAGTGCCAGGAAGACAGTCATCTCCACCTTAATACTCGCCAAAATAGGTTACTGTAATGGCCTTTACAATTGTCTGCAGGCTCAATACATAATTAAACTTCAAGTGCTTCAGAATTCGGCAGCTAGACTTCTATTGGGACTGCTCGGACATCACTCTGTCTCTCTCACTTTGAAAGATCTTCATTGGCTGAAGGTAAAGAACAGAATTAATTTTAAATCTCTCTGTCTTACCTACAAGGCCCTTCATGTCTGCGGACCTCTCTTCCTGAAGAATGCCTTCCCGTGGTACACTCCCACTAGAAACCTAAGATCATCAGGTTCTTTTACAATAAATACCAGTAGATATAAAAAATCTAAATGGGGAAGAAGCAATTTCCTGGCAGGAGCTTCCAAACAATGGAATATCCTCCCTTTGTATATCAGGTCAGCTTCCTCTCTTCAATTCAGGAAGCACCTGAAAACTTGGCTATTTAACCAGTATGCTTTTTTTCTCTCTTTCACTCACCTCTGCACGCTGAACAGTGCCTAGACACCTCTTGGTATATGACGCGATTTACAGGTTTTGTTAACATAACATATGCCATGCCTGCAATAGGTCCCTGGATATCTCGAAAACCATTTGATCAGATTGTAACATGTGCATTGCCTCTGTATATCATACCAGGGATAATCACCGACACACCGAGACAATCCACTTGGTCCAAGATTTTGCAAAGAAGGGGCAAAAGAACAAAAAGTGTTCCACAGTTTCAGTACAAGACAAGCATGACATAGGGGTGATATACTGCTTGCCTGCCACTTATTTCTGAGCTCATTCACAGGGAGAATTCCATATCTGAGTTTTAGGAAAAGCGATCTAGCCAGAGGAGGCTCAACCTGATCCAGAAATTGTTCAAATGCTGGAAAACATTTCACATCCATAAACCGCCGTGTTACGGAGCCTGGTTTATCCCACGCATCTTGCAAACCAAGGTCGTACAACCAGGTTTTGATGTGTTTAAACAAATGTATTACCAATTGTTTGTTCATCTCTTTAACTTCAGCCACAGCCTATTTAGTGGGGATCTGTGACTTCCACAACCAAAGCTTTAACCAATGTAATAAAGGTTTCAGGGCTGCAATACTTACAATATTTCTCACCCCTAAATCGAGTCGCATGGGGAGGGGGGACACATGTAGGCAAGGTCAATATCGATCGCATAAATCTGTTTTCTATTAACTCAAGGGCCCCGGTTTTGACATGACCCCATAATTCAGCCCTGTACAATGCTGCGCCCAAACCTATGGCACGATAAATTGTGAGGACCGGGGATATAGGATGGAATTTGAACTTTTTAATTTTCTCCTAGTTGCAGACTCAAAATGCTGTAAGGACATTTGGCTTTTCAGAATTTGGGGCGCCCACGATAAGCTATGTGACAATCTTATGCCTAAGTAATCAAATTCTTTGACCCATTCCAGATTGGCAGATCCCAGTCGTACTTTCCCTCTAAAGGTCTTATGCGGCCGAAACACCATAAACTTGGTTTTGGGAACATTAATTTCCATGCCAAACCTGTAGCATGCCTCTGAGAATGTGTCTATGATGCTCAGCAATCCCATAGGTGTTTTCGAGATTAACAGATTATCATCGGCGAATGAGAGGGCTGAGATTCTCTCATTCACTAACCTTGGGAAATCCCCATTACAGTCGTATAAGCTATTAATTAAGCCATTCATGGAGATTGTGAACAAGGGTGGGGCAAGGAAACACCCCTGCCTCACCCCTCTCATTATGGCTATACAATCTGTTAGGTTGACCTCCTTACCCCATCTTACTCAGGCACAATTCCCGCTATGTAAGCGTATAAGCAAGGACAGGATATCTAGTGGCATCCTCATCTCCTTCAGTATGGACCACAGCTTCCCTCTAGGGATCAAGTCAAAAGCTGGCTTTAGATCCACGAAAACCACTTACTGATGATAACAGTTTTCCATAATATCAATAGGAAACGAAGTACTTAATCCGTGGTACTCGTGGATGCCCGAAATCCAGCTTGTAAGTTAGACAATATTTGCTTATCATCCATCCATAATTGAATTCTTCCCAACAGTTGTTTACAAATGATTTTTTGGGCATTATCAATCATGCTTATGGGCCGATAATTAGCGGGGTCACAATTATCCCCTTTTTAAAAATTAGGATTATGTGTGCTCCCCTCCAGGTGTCAGGTAGCTCTGCCTATTTAGATACAGCGTTTGATATTGCATTTAGTAGATATCCCCACACAGCTGTTTCAAAACAATACAAATCCCCTGGTAGCCTGTCTAGGCCTGGAGTGTTGCCCTTTTTCATTGATTTAATAGCTGCTAGTGTTTCTGCCATAGTGATTGTAACTATGGAAGTGATCTCATTAAGTTATAGTCAAGCAAACCTACTTACAGAGCACTATTACCTTCAACTATCTCTTCAGTAGAATGTATGCTAGTAAAGTGTTGTCCAACTATGAGGTTCAATGTGGGAGTCATCCTCACTTACAATGAAGGCAAGCAAATGCCAGAAAAATTTAGCATCTTTCATTTTGGCTGCACTGTCTAGTTCTCTCCAACAGGTTTCCTTTCCCTTTTTCCTGGCTAGGGCCTATTCCCTTTTATACATCTTCCCCCCAACCATTACAGCAGTTCTGCACCCACTTTTTATAGCAATCGTCAGATTTTGTTTAGCTAGTTTAAAGTTATTGTCAAACCACTCCGTGCTCTTTATTCTCGTCCGCTGCACCTTGATAGTTCTAAAAAGTGCTCCTGAATAGACTCAAGAAGATTATCAAAAGTATTCATAACAGTCACTGCAGATTATACAGATTCCCCAAGTATGTTTAAGGCTGTAATAACTTTGGAGTTTATACAAGCCTTTATGCTTTTTTCGGACATTATGAATGGATACTTTAATCTCCTAACGTTATTGGAGGAAACAATTGGCAGGCCACGTGTATCAGGGAGCAGGATCTCACTTAAAAAATGGGGTATTTCAACTCGAATTCCAGGGCATTATGGTCACTGTCCGGCCCATCAGCGACCTTCACGTCCTGGACAATGGGACATAGATTTAAATCAAGTGATATATAATCACTTCGACTGCTAGAATTGGCCCTCTAATAAGTGAAGTTATCTCCTCTATCTGAGTTTGTGTGCCCTTTACAAGCACGAACTCCCTGTGCTAGAGTGAGGGATGCGATCTGAAGTGCCACCCTCACGCATTTCTTTAATGGGGTATTGTTAGACCTGGCACCATTGGCGTGGGTCTCCCTTCCATTTTTCGCTGTTGTCTCCTCTGTTTTACTGGTGTTAGATGCTCTGGGCGCCGTGCCACTGCCATTCAGTGTCACAGCGCGAATGCTCCCTGTATAAATATGTCTATATGAATTGGTATATCCCTGATTGGCTTATTTGGTTTACCTGTCAGTCCCTAGTAGTGTGGCCTATGTGTGCCCAGGGCTGGTAAACCAAATGCTGCTGGTGGGCCTGCAGCACTGATGTGTGCCACCCACAGAAGCAGCTTGTAAAGTGTGTCTCAGACCTGCCACTGCGGTGTCTGTGTGCAGTCCAGAACTGCCATCTTGGCTGTGAAGTGCACTCACTTCCCAGCCCCTGAACCTTCCCTTAGCATCCTGTAAGTCACCCCTATGGTAGGGTGCCTTGTATGTGTAAGGCAGGACATGCCTTGGTGTGTGTAGCATGTCCTGGTAGTGAATTATGCACCATTTCGTTTTTCACTACTGTAAGGCTACCTGTTCCTCATAGGCTAGAATGGGCAGTTTGACTATTACATGCTATAGTCCTAACTGACCCCAGGAACATGGTAGAAAAACGAATTTAGTATGCCTGAGCCCAGAATATTAAAATACACCTTTTAGTGAAGTTTATTTTTATATTCTGTGTTTGAAAATACCACTTTTAGAAAGTAGGTATTTTCTTGCCTAAGCCTTCCAGTGTGCTCTGCCGTTATGTGTATTGGCTGTCTGGTTTTAGAGGGGCAGAACAGGCTGAGTCAGACCTGGGTGGAATAGAGAGATCTGCATTTAGAGTGTGGGGAGGGGTGGCTCTTTGATCTGAATAGGGCTGTGCCTGGCAAGGTGAATGCTGGCTCCACCTCCCACTGTGTGTCTGCTAGCAGACCCCTCTTTCTGAAAGGAAGGATGCAGCCTGGTAAACAAAGTGCTCCAGGCCTGAGCAGAACTGGTTCTGGCTAGGTTCAGGGACTGGTAGCTTCAAGGATCAAAGGTTTTTGGGGTATAAATATCTGTGCTCAAACCCCCTACTTTTGTATTGCTTTTGGATCTGAAGAGGAAACGCTGTCCGTGCCACTGGAGGAACCTGCAGGAAGTGACTGTCCCTGTGCTGTGTGTTGTTTCTTGCACTGGCCTGCAGCAGTGACCACTGGACCTTGAAGAAGAGGAAAAGGAACTCTTGAGAGAACTTTTATTTTTGTACAGCAATCACCCAAGGGCTAGGAAAAGAGCTAGCCTCCTGCTGGAGTCTCAGGCACAACAGACTCCACCACCAACCTCCTGCTTCCTCCCTGCGAGGACTGCTATCTGCTGAGGAGGCTCCTGTGAGTTCCAGGGCCTCTAGTTTGCATCAGAGAGAAGAGGGTAAGAAATCGACGCTAACGCATCTTTGCGGGCCGCTGCAGTCGAGAGCGCTGGGAAAATCATCGCGCTACTGCCGCCGAGGGCCCGCAACCCGAAACCATCGCTGACGCCCCTTTGCGAGCCGCTGCAGCCGAGACGCGCTGGAAAGATCATCGCGCTGCTGTCGCCGCGCACTCGCAACCCTTAAAGAAATCCTCGCTTCGAGACATCGCAGTGCGGACGCCGTGCGTTCGCCACTTTGATCGCATCGCACCGAATTTCGTCGCTCCCTCGCGGAGCGTCTTGTCTTCGCATCGCAACACGATCGCACAGCGCAACCGGATCACCGCATCGACTTCTCCCACGCGGCCTGAAAGTCATCGCATCGGCGGTCCAGCGTGCAGAAGTTTGTCGCATCGTCTCCGCACGCATCACGCAGATCGGCGGATCATCCTCCCTTGCGGCAAGGATTTCAACGCATCGCCGGCCTCGCGTGCCGAGAATCATCGCTACAGCTTATTTGCGACACTTTGTTGGTTTTGCTACTAAACCCAGGTACTTTGTGAAAGAAAGGGTCGCAGAGACCACTGCTTTGAACTTGAACCTTATTTTTGCAACCTTTGAACTATTTTTGACAATTTTTCAACAGCTATCCTATTTTTGACAGTATTGTGGCTTTTACAGTTATTGGTCTTGTGATAAATCTGCCTTTATATAAAGATACTTATTTTTTATAATAACTACTTGTGTGGTGTCCCTTTGTAGTGTTCCTCACTGTGTTACTGTGTATGATCATAAATGCTTCACACCCTGCCTCTGAGATAAGCCTACCTGCTCGTGCTACGTTACCACAGGGTTGAGCAGGGGTATTAAAGAGGGTAGCCCTCTCACTCTGACTTAGGGAGAAGGGTCCCTACTTGGACAGTGGCCAGCCATTGCCAACTAGAGACCCCCATTTCTAACAGGTATTTGTTAACTTAGGAATGCCCCTCTCCTCATCTTCTGTTTTCGTGAGATTCTGAATAAGGTTTAGGGGTTCAAATGTTGTATTAAAGTCCTCCGCTAATACAAGGTGGCCTCCTTTATTAGTAGTCTCCAAGAGTTCCCCCATGGCTTTCACAGTTTCATATTCCTGACTTAGGCTAAGAAAACAATTATAGATATTCAGGAGTCTCACTGCAAAGGACCTTTTTATACTAGTTATATCACATCCAAAAATATATTTGGATTTAGAGCTAAACATTTTTATTTTGCATGCTAATGAGGTTTTGACCCATATCATGAGGCCACCTGATGAACGTCCCATCGGGGTTCATTCTGCCTCAATACAAAAATTTACAAATCCTGTTCTAAATATAGGTTGAAGTGGGCACGTCTCTTGGAGAACACAGAGATGAAAATTATCAATGTACAGTTCCCCATTCAGGGACAATGATTTTAGATCTTAATCCTGCTATATTCCAGCAAAACCTATTTAAATTGTGATTTGTTCCCTATTTGCTGTGCAAGAATTAATGTTAAGGGTGTTTCTGCCCTGATGTGTTGTTACCTCCCCTCATTAATCAATCCCATATTCATTTGTGCAGTAGTGGTCAAGTGCCTCACTGATTTATTTTGTCCTATCTGACACTGCATCCATTTCGTTCTGTACAGGAATTGAGGGTACCACTACCCCCAGTTGCGTATCTAAACCACCTGCTATAGTCATATTTGCATATACTATATGTTCTTGTTGTAGGGGGACAGGTTGATGCCTTACTATTATCGCAGACCCAGATCTCTTCTGCAGTCAGGCAATTTCTTCAAGATCTACAACTTGTCTCCTCACATTTGACGCTGATGATCCCCTTGCGAGCCCTTCTCTCTTTATGACTAGTGTGATTTCATTGGTTGTACAAACACTACGTTTAGGGTACTCCATGGGGAGAGTAAATTTGAATTGTATTAGGGAGCCCTTAGTGAGTGAGTTTATTAACTGTTCGATTAATTAAAATCATTACAGTAATAGAAAAATAAAACATTGTTAAAACAATTCCACACTACCCCCTTCCTCCTCCCCTCCCCCTCACTGTCTTTGTCCTTATGATCAGCCTTTGGCCCTTTACTCGTTTGTGCAAATTCGCAACACTACTTGTGGTTGTGTGATAAAAAGACAAATAAAGACTAAACTTTAAAATCTGGGTTGATGAATTAACCACAGCCTTCAACGTACTATAAAATGTTGCATGCCCACAATGAAAAGTGGTCATTCATCTATCTGCCCTTAACTCCTTTGTGCATATTCCCAGAGTTATTTGTGGTTGCATGTTAAATAAGTAAAAAAATTGGAATTAAAACAATATAATCTGATTTGAGGGGTTGGCATTTATATAAGAGAATGGGTGGACCCCCATGGTGCCTGGCGGGGACCACCCTGCCGCCTGCAACGTGTTATTAAAAGGTGGCATGCCAGCAGCGAGAAGTGGCAATTAGACTGACACAGAGTTAGCATCGCCTTGTAGCATCTCTTTTATGGCGACCCTGATTGAGTGCGTGAATTTACCCAGTTTTGTGAGGGTTTCTTGATGATGTTTCGGTGAAACACAGGGCTAAAGCCTCTCAGCAAGTCCTTACCCCTTTTGCAATGAGTATCGGGCGAAAAAGGCGCCAAAGCTCTTTGTTCAGTTTGGGGCAGCAGCACAGGAGGTGCAGCCAGGATTCCCTGTAAAAGGAACATAGCCTACACTCTGTGTTTTCCCCCTAACGTGCCCATGCTGGATTGAAATCACTGATGGGAAGCGTGATGCGTCTCATGTAGAGAATTTGTAAAGTCAATGCCTCACGAAAATAGAGTTGAGCTTTGCCCGGAATGTATGATTTATCCAATGGCTCTGCGATCAAGCTAGGGCGATAGGGCTTTTATGCCTTGTGCAAACGATGTTTCCACAACCTGCTTGTTCACTGCTTTCATCCAGACGAGAAGAGAAATTTCTGGTAGTTGTAAACTTGCCGCCTCAATCCTCAGGGTGGTTATGGCCTGGCCAAGGCTGGCGTGCCAGGCTGAACCTGCCTCCTCAAAAACGGTCCTCAACTGATGTCTTAGTGATTCTGCTGGTGCCCTCAGGGTCCTGAGGTATAACTTTCTCAGGTCCCCCTGGCATGTCAAATCCGGCCTCCTGAGGCCTAGCTCCAGTCTCAGCCTTGATCTCCTTGCTGCCCGCAGGATAAGCAGCGCAGTTTTGTATGCTTTGGCTTGGATTGTGTTTAAGAACTTGTCCAGCACGCCAGGAAAAGCCAGATGACCGTAACTGATGGTGGGTAACAATTTTGTTTTTAAAACGGTCAGTAGCGACTCAGCTGATGAACTTAGTAGATGGTGGCTCAGTTATCTTATTAAATGAATGACGTTGTTGGTCTTAAAATGTAAATGTTTTCGATGAATGTTTGAGTTGGCCCTTTCAGAGAGCCAAACCTCAAGGTAATTGTAGGCTGTTACTGTGCCAATTTGCAGATCACCTAGGAGCCAGTGGGCTTGCCTTTTGTGTTGATGTTTCCCGAACACTACATTAGTCTTCTCCTGATTAACCAGTAGATAGTTGTCCTGGTTGAAGCGATCCAGCGCATGACGGGCTCTCTGAAGGCTCTCTCTAGTGTGGTCCATTATCACTGTATCATCTGCATATTGTAGTACCAACAGCCTCACACTGCCCAGCCTTGGTGATACTAGGCTGCCGCCTTGCAGGGCAGCCCCCAGGTCTGCGGTATAAAGATTGAACAGGAGAAGGGCCAACACACAGCCCTGTTTTAAGCCCGTTATTTGTAAGAATTTTAGAGGTCACAGTGTTGGCACTTGTTTTGACCCAAACCCAGGTGTCTTCATATAGCGATATTATTGCTTTTAGTAGTTTGGGTGGAATTCTCCAACTACTTAGTTTCCACCATAGACTTCTGCGGTCCACTTTGTCAAAAGCTGTGCTGTAATCGATGAAGCAGCAGAACAATGGGAGGCTCTTTTCCTTCTCCGCCTGGGTTGATAAATGGGTTAACACCATGATGTTGTCCAGAGTTGAAGAATGTAGCTTGAAGCCTGATTGGTAAAAGGGTATAAAGCCTTTTTCTTGAGCCCAAGACTCCAGATCCTGCAAGAGAAGTTGAGCATAGGCCTTTGCTTCGAGTTCAAGAAGGGCGACAAACCTATAGTTTGATGGCTTGGAATGGTCGCCTTTCTCGAAGATGGGGAAGAGTATAGAACCCCTCCAGGAATCCGGCGTCTTTGCTGTTGAAATTTTTTTATTGAATAGCGGGGTTAAGAATGTTGCCGAGAACTCCAGCTCTGTTTTAAAATCTGGTGCTGGTAACCCATTTGGCCCTTGTGCTCCATCGTTCCTCATTCTCTTGATGGTCCTGTTAACCGCATCCTCTTTTATTGATGTGCCTAGGGACCCACAATGCCTCTCTTCCCAGCTGATCAATTCTGCGGGACCTTTTTCGGGAGGGACAGTCAAGTGCTGTTGTTTTGCATTATTTAGACCACAATGCTCCGCTCTCTGAATGATCGCTTCTGTGGGACCTTTGACGAAGGAGGCATTCGAGTATAGTTGTGTTACGTGATTTATACATTCATGCTCTGCCACCCCATTCTCTCTTGACACTCCTTGGTTGCTCAGCTGATTAATGTGCCTCCACAGCCCTGTATGGTTTTTTTCTTTTAGCAGGAAGAACACTTTGAGCCATTCCTTTTCCGTGTGATCCCTTTTGTGCTCCCAGACTTTCTTTTTGTGGGCTGACCTCAAGGCTGCAATGGAAAGGCCTTCAGTTAGTATGCCCCCTCATTTCCTGGCTTCCAAAGCCATACGTAGGGCACGTTTGCATTTGAGTATGTCCTTTGAGGGGCGTGCAATTCCAGAGATCGTGGGGGCTTGGTGTTTAAGCACTGTTGTCATGTGTTCCCCAGATTTAATTGGAGAACCCCTACGATTCTCTCCCAGTCTTTTATTGGTGATACTTAGACTGTTGGTGATGTACCTTGCCACTTCACGTCCTGCCAAGCTCGCAATTTACCTTCGATCTTTGCAGACCATTTTATCCTTTAGAGCACCATATGCTTTTCTTCTCCCTGCGCTTCTCCTATTGGGTGAAAGGTGGTTGCTGTGGGTACATCCAGCTGAAACATGGCCCTCAACGGTCTATGATCACTTTCGGCCCTGTCTTCAACTTCAAAGTCTGTCAGTCTGGCTGCGATGGTTTCGCTTACTGAGATATAGTCGATTGTTGAGACATCCCAGAAACTTGGTTTTGGGCACCAGGATGTGGAGCATGCTTCTTTTAATGTATGAGTAGAGCATAGCTTGTGATTGTTGAAAAGATTGAAAAGAGGTTCTGCCCGGCCCCTGCTCCTGGAAATAGATTTCACTTTATCTAAGTCCCTCAGATTAAAATCCCCCGCTATGATAACCTGATGGAATTTATATTTGGTTAGGAGATCATCTAACAATTGTGTCAGGGCATTCATAGAATCTTTTATGATGGTCTTTTGCTGGATTAATATAGAATTTTATTAACAGAAGGCGAAGCGGTTGAGAATTTGCAGTCAGGCCTTTAATCAATACGATTTGAGTCTCTGGTGTTTTTGACTAAATCTCTGTAGCCACAAATCTACAGGCATGCTTTAAAAAAACGGAGAGTCCAGCCGATGGCCGACCAAAAATATTCAGTATGGTAGCTGGTACATGGTGCTCGTAGTACCCTGCTAGGGGGGTGCGGGACAAGGCCCGTGTCTTCTGGAAACATAGTATGTCGCCCTTGCCTAGAAACTCCTGCGTGTGTTTTCCATTAGAGATTTTGCTGATCCCTGCAATGTTCCAAGAGATTATGGTGAGTAAATGCCGGGGCGGGTTTGCATCTCTTTCCTCCATCCGGCCAATCCAGCTGCCATTTTTGTTAGGAGTAGTATGGCTGTGTTCTTTGCCCTCCTATTTGATCTAAGGCGATGTGGCCCGAATGTACGGCACGTTCATTGTTGCGGCATATAACCCTGATGCTGGCTGGGGCGTTTAGGCCGGACTAGCTCCTGCAATGGGCTGTGTAGTTATTGGTCCCGTGCAGTATGGACCAAGCCCCCTTGCCCCCCCTTGTTCTCAGCGAGGACATGCAGATATTTCGCTTGACTGGAGAGTTGGGCATCTATACCCCACTTGGCTAGCTGTAGTAATTCACCCAGTACTGCTTGTTGGAGACTCTTTTGCCCCAACCCCACCAAGGATGAATTGCCATTCGGGTCCCCCTGAAGTTTCATAAATTTGACCCATTCTATGTCTTCTGATTGAATATGTTCTAGAGCGCCTACATGTTGGAATAAGCAGAGGATATTTCTCCTGTTCAGGATGTCATGCTGTCCTGTGATGTGATATCTAGGAGTAAGTGCCACCTCATAAACGTTTATAGTTGCCTCTCAGGTGGGTGCCTCTCCTGTTCCTGGATCCGGATCTACTGGGCTTAACACGGACCAAAAGCTTGCTAAGTGATTCAAGATGTTGCCTTATAGGTTGCCGGTTTTCCTTCCCAGTGTACTCAGCTCTTTTGTCTTCTTCCCCGTTCCTGGCTGAGGTAGTGACATTACATCGGAATTCGTAGGTATCGTACCTGCCGTTACCTGGGTGCTGTTGTCCACCATTGTGGGGCGTGTTACTGCTGATGTTTTGGGACCTGGATTGATACTTGGTCTGGCAAAGGGCAAGGGAGCCCATACGTAACTATGACTTATTGAAGAGGCCTGCCCCTGAATTTGTCCGTCTGACGAGCCCGGTGAAACACCTGTCTTGGCGCCCCATTTGACTGCAAAGATTAGATAAAGCTGTCTGTATTTCGATTCGGTTTGTAGGGGGGGCTGATATGTAATCAGTGGCTGTAGTTGTCACCTCTTAACTTTGGACTTTTTAAGTTGTTTTCTCAGCGTTTTCTTTGCTCTCCTTGATAGGGGAGCATCTGGCGAGGCTGGTGGACTTGGGGCTCCTGAAACTTGGTTGTTTTTTGTGGGCACGTTGCTTCCGTTGTTGTTGGCCCTCGTTTGGCCGAATGTGACCTCTGGCCTTTGCGTGGGGCTCCCTGGCCTTTGCGCAAGGTCGTTTTCCATTCCTTCGATTAAGTTTGTGCTTGGTGGTGCTGCTTCCTTCTCACTTGGAACTAGACGATGGTTGCATGATTCTGCCAGTCTGACGGTGTCCCCATGTCCCTTCTTCCCCTGGCAATCTCAACTATATCCCCTAAAACCATTGGAAGGGAACTCTACCTGTCAATGATTGTTGCGCAAAAGCATGTGCAGGGTTTGATATCCAAGCTCCTGTCGATCTTATCTTCCAGTGCCTCCACTCTGCTACTTAAGTTGACTAGACGAAGTGCAATCGACTGCAGGAGATCTATTTGGACCTCCGTCTTTGTTGACTGCCATAGTAGGGCTCTGCTTACGGAATTGTGTGACTCAGTTGTGGGCCCTGGTTGTGAATCCTCTATGACACTGTTGTTCACTAGTTGGCCTTCTTGCTGTGTGTCCCGTGCTACCTCTAATAGCCCCAACAACGTTGGGGTCAGCTCCAATGTTCTTTCAATCTTTTGACCTACATTTTGAAGAAAGGATGCAGTAAGGTCACCTGCCAGTGGAAAATCTGGTGTCATATCACCTTTGGATGAAAAAGGGCTTGTGACTGATTGTGGGGTATCAGATTTCTGATTTTCTTGGTCGCGAATTGTGGTCCAATAAATTTGTGCCACTGTCACTGGCGTTCGTTCCACATTGGGTTCCGCCGCCTTATTGTACCCTGTGGTTTGAGAGTCAGGTGCCTTTCCTTTTAGGATAGGGGTAGTATCGCTGGTACGCCTCCCTTGGATGACGGGGGAAGTATCAGCTTCTGATTCTCTCCAAATCGCTGGACTTGACAGCATTCTCCTTTTGGGAATAGATGAGCACTGAGAAGCCACACTGTTCGTGCTTGAGTTACTGGTTCCATGGGGAAAAACAGTGCTGGAGCCGGTACTAGCTCCTTCCTGTAGGCAATCCTTTTGACAGCCTGGAGTCATAGTCCGATTTCCCCCTGTTTGAAAAAATTGCATAATAGATCCCTTATGCGGGGCATCCTGTGGGTCATTTGTGGATCTCTGTGACTGGGTTGAGCTCCTTGTAGCCCTTTTTATAGGTGTCTGTGGGCTTATCCTTCCGTCAGGTGTCAAATTTTGGCCCCATTTCTCGAGGAACCACACAGGTGGTGAGGGAAGAGTCTGAGCGGGCTGATTGCAGCCTATATATTCTGCTAGAAAATATTGATCTGACTGGCGGAGTGGGGACTCTTTTGCTGCTGCCAGTTGCCTCACGAAGCACTTGGCTTAGGAAAACCCTTCCAAAGTTCTGCCAAAGCCAGGGCCTGCAGAGACTGTGTTGCCAGGACCCCTCCTGCCGCTTTCCACTTGAGGTGCAGGGCTCGCAGCTTCCAAGGGGGAGATTGTGGCTTTGAGGGCCCCCTGTATCAACGGGAGAGCAGTTGTGACTCTGCGGGGCTTCTGAAGCTCAGGAGGAGCAGCGCTGCTTTTCTGGCTCAGCCAGCAGCCGTCCAACTTCACACCCCGCTGTAAGTGGTCAACGGCCTCCACCATCCTCCAGCAGTAGCAGTAGCAGTGACCGGGGGCTAGTTACTACTACTCCTGCTTCACCCACTGCTGAACACCGAAACACCACTAGAGTGTGGGATATGGTGTGAGCTGGAACTAAGAGGGGATAGGTAATAAATTGGTTGGCACAGAGCGGTAAGAGTACTCAGAAGGCCTTCTTACCTCCCAGCTCAATGAATACTTGGGGTCCTTGCTGCATAGCCTGGAGTAATGCTGTTTACGGCTGGAAAATATCTGGAAAAAGAGTTGTAGGCTAAGCCTTGAGGTGCTCTGGAGCTTGTCCTTATCCTTTTTCTTATCGACACGGGTTACTAGCTCCTTCACGGGTTAGAGCTTCTGCCTCCTCCTAGGCTGAGCCATTATGGCTTTTGCCCAGCTTGGACGAGTGGGGGCCCCCCAGGCGAGACCGCAGGCAGCACCCACGAATAGTAGGGCCGCCTGTGGCACTCACTCCGCTGCCGCCAGCTACCGGAGGCCGCCCTCGTCCGTAAGCTAATCCGCGCAGAAGAACTTGGCGAGCTGCGGGTGGGCGCAGTATGACCCGTGGACCCACAACAGGTCTCGGATAGTGGGTAGTAGTCTATGGGGGGAGCGTGGGGAAGCGGAGGAGCTCAAGCCGTTCATCTTCCCCTCGCCTAGACTCACTCCGCCCCTCACGTCTTGCCGGAAGCACTCAGTAACCAAAAGAACCAAATGAACAGTCGGGGAGGTTCGTACGTCAAGGTTGATTTGCCCATGGGTGTATTCCTCTTTGCTCAGGTCTATGGCTATATAATCAAACTTCCCATCCTGCATGGAACAGCATTTCACCATTACTAGATCTAACCTAATTACTGAGCAGCAGTGTCTGTTATTCCTTATCCAGTGGATAACTTCATTTGTACGGTTGTGTAGCTCAGAAAAACTAACAAAATCACTTTTTTAGGTTTTGGATCATAACTCTGGCTTACTATCAACTGGATTTTAGGGCATATGTACGTTTTTGTATAACACGCAAAGATGCAGTCCAAGTGAAGGACTATAACTTTCCATTAAACAATGTAGTAAACTTTTTAATTGACCATGCATAAACTACCATTCCCATACAACGTGAACTATTTGTTCATTTGTCAATATTGATAACTGATAGCATGAGATACCATTCACATACATTTCTTTTCATACTACAAGGTTTACTAGTTGGTTTATATTATGCTGCCACAAAATACATCCCAGCTTAGCAAACAATAAAAAAAGATATAACTAAAGCACAATTTTTTTAAAAACATTGTTCATTGATTTTTTGCGACAACAATACATGTTATGCTGGTCCATGACACCCTTGTCCCAATTCATCCACCTATTCTTCAGTGTCTCGGTAAAATAGACAAAATCAAAGTAAATATATGTTTCTGTAAGCTCACAAACTGTGCCACAGAGAAATGATATGATCCATATGTGATAGTGCATAACAGGATGCTTGTTTACAGCTGTTCAGCGCTACCATGTTGCAGTTGCATGCCAACGCATGGGGATGTGATCATGAGGATTTCTATCTGGACGTCACTGGCATCTCTATAACCAATGGGTCCTCTCTAGCATTGTGCTCGCTTAGGCAGTCCTCATTCCCCTCGGTGAGTACTATTTGCCCTCCATCATCTATCTGTGCTAGTTCCAGGCATCTAACCAATCTCTAGTTCTGATTCCCTCCCCTCTGAGGTAGGAAGTCATAGCTTCACTAGCGCTATTCTTTTCCTGTGGGGCCCCCATTTGAGCTACAAGAGCAATGTGTCAATATCTCAAGATATTTTCCTAGGGCCAGTTTTAGAAGGGAAGTAAAATAGTACAACAGCCTAGGGAACAGGACCATCTTTGACAGGACCATTCTACCCAGCACCAAAAGTGGGAGTGTTTGTCAGAATTTGACAGATTGCTGCAGAGTAGCCATGGCCTCCACAATTTTGGCATACAAAAGTCGCTCTTCTGTGCAGTAAATGTGACCCTTAAATACTCTACTTTGACCAGTTCCCACTGAAGGGAATCACCTAGTGCTGCATGTTTACCGCCCCCTCCGGGGACCGCAATGGGGTATGCAGGAAAGTGCCTCTTTTGACATGGTTAGCCCCCACTTTTTCATTAAATATGATGTAATTTCGACTGAAAGTGCACTGGGTCCCTTCTTACCAGGTTCCAAGTGCCAAAGCTCTTTTCCAAAAATGTACCACAATTGGCACAACTTCAGCAACCCCTAAAAGTCCCTAGTAAATGGTACCCCTGGCACCCAGGGCATTGGGATTGGAGAGGGTCCACTGGGGCTGCAAAACAAATTGGGATCCTCACCAAGAGCATGCAAACTGCCAATATAGGCTGTGTGTCTTGGCGCAGAGAAAACTGGAGTATACATGGTGCACATCCCTTTGTGTGCCATGCCCCCAGACACTGCATGAGGTAGAGGTAAGTCACCCCTACTGCAGGCCTTATTACCCTAAGGCAAGGTGCACTATTCTACATGTGTGGGCATATCTGCCTGAGCAGATATGACCCTACAATATCTAATTCCATTCTTGGATATTGTAAGTGCGCAGGGAAGCCATACAGAGTACATGGACTGGACACCCGTTATTACGGGTTCCCCAGCACCATGATGGCTTCACTGTACTCAGGGATGTTTGGTACCAAACATAGAAGACAAAAGAGGTACGGTGTTCCTGGGTGGCAAGTTGGCCACCTGGTTAGTACTCAGAGTGGTGGGGAGGTGGGGAATACCTCCTTTCGGAACTAGGACCCTCACACACCCAGCAAGCTAGGTGTCATGCTTCATCATATGGGTCTGCTCCTCGTCGAGCCGGCGCTGCAATGCTCGACGGGCACCCATAAAGGGGCTCTTTATCGGAGATCTTTTGTTCCTTGCCGTATAGGTGCCGTGGGTGTGAGGGGCCTGGTAAGATGTAGATGTGGTGTGTGGGTTAAAACAGGTACGGGAATCCTCTATAATTATTTTTATTCTGGAGAGGTCACAACCTGAATAAAAAGTAAAAAGAAGGAGGGCGACTATTTTGCTTTAATCTGACAAAAATTACGCTCTACCCCTTAGTGGTCAAACATCTCATCTTATTAAATCCACATCGATGCCAGTGTTGGAATTATTAATAAATCTACACGAACACCTTGGAGGATCCCCTGAAAACCTACCAAACACTGGATTGATCTCTGACTTGTCTTAGTCCGCCTGCCACAAGCAAACATGTTTCTGACCTCATGGGGTGCGAGCCTGAACTCTGAGAGGCCGCAAACAAAGCCTGCTCAGGGTGGAGGTGCTTCCAAGGCGGGAAGCTTCAAAGGTGATGCTGCCTTTGAAATGCAACCCAGGCATCTCCAGATAGTGGAGAGTGCCAATTACCCTGTCATGCTCCACATTTGGTGGGAGGACAGGTGGGAAAATTTGTTAGATTAGGAGGTGGGCCCACATTCAGCCAGCTCCACCCCTAAGGTGAGGCAGGTGATGTGAACCCCACTTTTCAGTTTCCTCCATCTTCTTTGAGAGGGAAATAACCAATTAGGGTCAGGGTTGTGCCCATTCCCCAAAGTAAGTGGTCACATTGGCTACTACCTGTCTTCCCCTGTAACACCCCTAAATGTTGTATTTAGGTGGCACCCCTGGACCATGAACTTTAGATGCAACAGACCTTAGAAGACAACAGACAAAGAAGAGCTGCTGACCCGAGAACAAAGTACCTGCTGCAGAATTTTGCGCAAAAACATGCCTGCTGCCTCAAAGGACTCGACCATCATGGTGTGCTGACTCGTCCTGCTGCTGCGAAGCCTTCAAGAATCCTGAAGCACATCCAGCCCTTCGCCAATCACCAGAGAACTCCCTTGGAGTAGAGGAACTACTCCCTGTAGTTGCAAGACCGAACCCGCAGAGTCTGACTTACTGACTTGCAACTCCCCGGAGACACCGATTGAAACAACAGAACCAGAAGCAGTACACCAGCTCCTGAAAGTCAGATCTTTCCCCCCACCAAGTGAGAGGACATCAGGACCTACTGGAGCTGTGCCGTAGCAATACCCATGGTATCAGACCACATGCAACCGACACCGAGACAAAGAGTCCAATCCAGGCTCCAACTGCCCAAGAAGCAAGCACCCACAGATGTACATCGAGACACCTGAGACCTACTCCCTGATGTGCCCAGCTGTCCCAGAATCGTCCCTACAACCTGCCTGCCATCTTGATGAACTATCTGCTCTGCACCCAGCTCGCCTGGCCTGGGTACCGATGAATTAGCTGTTCTCCCATTGTCCTGAGGCCCTTGTGACCCAATCCCTCATTTAGGGTCCCCTGGACTCACCTGTAAATCCCCCTGTGCAGCCTGTTTTTAGGTGGCCACCCTTCTTCGTAGTGCACCAGATACCAACAAACTCAGCACCCTGCTGCCATCCAAATCGGGGATGGTCCCAATAATTTTCTGGTGGAACATTGTACCTTAGCCTACTGCTACCCTAAAACCTCGAAGGTGAACCCCTAGAACCTTCTGTACAATTTTATATACATTTTTTAATTTTCTCCGATAGGCTATCATTGTGCGTAACTGCGCACAATAATGAGTTATTTTCCGAACTTTGAAAAATCATAGCTAAAAAAGTACTTACCTGTGAACAAATTTCTTGGTCTGAAAAATTATATAAAACTTAGAGTTATTTTTGGAAAGTGGTCTCAGATTTATTCATGAGTGTGTGCCTCATTTATTGCCTCTGTGATTACAACAAATGCTTAGCACTACCCTCTGATAAGCCTAATTGCTCAACTACATAACCACAAATAAAGCGTTAGTAGTATCTACTTTCGCCTCTGTGTACCAATCTGGGTCCCACTGGACTCTCTGCACAGTGTACCTTGTTTTAGTACACTATATAGAGAGCCAGCTTCCTACAGGGTATGCACAGGACTTTTCCCAGTTGACCCACAGTCGTGAGAGTGCTCCAAACTGTTTCAAGGCTCCGAAAGCCCCTTACCCATCTTCTGCTGTACCTTGCATGAAAAGCATCATATCATTGGCATAGAACGATAGATACAGGGGGCGCCATTGTTCACAAGCCCTTGGGAATGCAAGCTCTGATGCCAATGCCATGGCAAATAATACCGGTGACAGCCGGCAGTCCTGCCTAGTTTCCCTGCCCATTGCATATCTTTCAGAAATGATGATACCTGTCTTTATGCAGGCCATCCGATTTGTGTACAACATGCCCATGACAGCCACTGTTGCATTGAAAAAGTCCCAGGACAGAGAGTCAAAGGCATTTACAATATCTATTGCCAGATCTAAGGCTGTTGGAGAGGTGGGGAACAAGTGGTATAACACCTGTATTAGGCATCTCATATTGAGGAATGTGCTGCCGTTGGGAATGATTCCAGACTGGTCTGGTTGAATTAACCAGTGCAATCGGGGTAGTAGTCTGTTGGTCAGGATCTGACTATGGGATGTATTGTCCACATTCAATAAAGATAGGGGCCAATACAATTCAACTAATTCCATGTCCCTTCCAGGTTTGAGCACCACCGTTATCAAGGCAAAGCAAATGTACTGCAGCAATTCCCCAACTTCTCTAACCGTGTTAAACAGCGAGGTCAGGCAGGGGACTGGCGGTGCAGTGTAAATCACATGAAATTCAATAAGGATCCCATCTGTCCCTGGCACCTTTCTCCTTGCCATGTCTTTGATAGCTAATCTAACTTCCTGTTCAGTTATGGCCTTCCCGTCATGTATCGTTTGCATTCTATGGACTTCCCCCGTTCTGTACAGCTGTTTATAGTAATTTAAAAATGTGTCATGAATTTCCACCTGCGAGTATACAATCACACCCTACCCATAATCTTGATGCAAAAAATCGGGGAGCCACTTCTCTCTGGGTTAAACAACCGTGCCAACAGCTTGCCAGTTTTGTTTCACTCACCATTGGCTTTAGGTATGTGTGACAATCATAGCCACAGAGGCACTCAATGAGAGGCAGGAGGGGTTCTCACTCTTTGTGGCATCTAAATTTGCCAGCAGGGTCCCATCCCAGGGTCTTTTCTAAGTGCTGGAGCAGTTCTCCCTGCTTTTGTATGTCCGCATTCAATTGCACCCTGACTCCAGATGTTGTCGCTATATGCTGCCCCTGTGTTACTACCTTAAACGCCTCCCATTCCACTAGCTGAGAGGAACAGTGATCACATTTTCATTGAAGTAGTTATCAATGGCCACCCCCAGTGTGTCCCAGAAGGCCAGGTCTTCCAGTAGGTCAATTTTAAGTGTCCAGCTCGAAATGAGGGGCCTGGGTGTAACCCAGTTAAGGGTAAAGAGCAAAGAGGAGTGGTCATAATGATTTCAAGCTAAGTACTCCACCACCAACACTCTTTCTTGCGATAGCGCATTACATAGAATTATTCTAGAAACACAGCAGTGCATGCTTAGCAATATTCCCCCCGCAGGTTTAGAGCACAAGTCAGGTGTCAACCAGATCCCACTGTGACATCCACTCCCGAAGTCCCTCTGGAATCTTATGAGGGGCTGAGGGGCTGCGCTGGGCAATGGGGGTGTGATCTATCTAGTGCCATGCTCGCAACACAGTTATAGTACCCTCTCATAATTAGGGGGTAATGGTGCACTGGTCCACATTGGGAGCATATATGTTGAGGAAGGCCAAATCCCTCCCTTCAAGTTGTCCTGCTAGTAGAATATAGAGTTCTTCCTTATCTACCACTTTCGGTTGGGGCTTAAAGAGAACCCCCCAGTCATATCCAAATCAAGACCCCCCCTTGCAAATGCAGAATATGAGGTGTGATACACTTTACCTCTCCAGTGTTTCTGCAAGGCCTGACCCTCCAAGCTGGTCAAATGTGTCTCCTGCAGGAAGGCTACTTGAGCCTTCCGGTGTTTGAGATATGCTTGGATGTTATAACACTTCCTCTGAGTATTAAGGCCCACCACATTTCACATTATTACTCACACTGCCATCATCATCTAGTACAATCACAGCTGCAACTTTCCAATCCAACATTGACACATTTTGGGGGTCTCCTGCCCCTATCACTACCTAACTCCCCAGCAAACTGCAACCATCTAGCCCAGCCAAATGTGGCCATAACTAAGAAATCCCCAGAAAATCCACTTAGGACAGAGGAGTCGAGACACCCTGTCTAAACTGAGATATTCTGCAGTCAAACCCTGTGTCGTGTAGTTCCTATATATAACCTATACAGAATCTGCGCGTTCGGATAACATGAACTGTGGGCTAGGTGGCAGACTGGCTCTGAGCACCCCCACTGAAAATGTTAGGCTGTTTGCATTAGCTAGCTCACAGTGCCACTAGTGTCTCCTCTTATCAGGGGGAGAATAGTTTCTGGCAACCTCAGAACATGACAACCCTGATCCCTCAGGATCGTGGAAACAATATACTATTTTTCGCTCAGTCACTCGTGCTCATTTATTCGGTCTCAGAGAGTTTACACAGAAGAAACAGTCAGTCGTGTTACAATAAGAATTTATTGCACAGTTGTTCTTCCAGTGTAAAATATATGTGCTGCAACAACCATTAGTCAGTAGCAGATATATATGATTAGCAGGACAGTGAAAATAAAAGGATAGTACTATTCTACCATCTTGCAATAATCATGAATACTTACATGAATATAAAATGCTTGATAAAATGCTCGTACTCCTACGATGCCTATCTAGATGTACCTAATTGTACCTAGCATGTGAGTAGGTGTGAAGCCAAGAATCCCTCTAGGATTTGGTCGAACCCCATTACCTGAAGTGAGAGAGTGTGTGGGTCCCCGTCCTGGTCTCGAGTTGGACACCCCGCAAGGGATGTGTTAGACCACTGTCAGCTGGAGCGTCTGCATGCAGGAGCCTCAGCGTCTCTGGTCAGTGTGTCGGCCTGGAAATCTCGGTTCCCTCTACCAACCCTAGCAAGATATGCTGTATTTATACAAAAAGTATCTAGGGTTTCTTTGTCCCTTGTTTCTTGTATTAGCCATTGTTGGATTTGAGGAGGACGTATGGGATGAACCGTGTACGTAGATTTTATGCAGGTGGTGTAGCCCCTGCCTGGTTTCCAAGAACCCTCATGAATATTCATTCATACTGTATGAGTCCATTGATGGAGTTATAGGACCCTATTGTTCAGTGAAAACCCTCCTTCTGCGCCCAGGACTAGAACTAGGTAAAGGTTCAATCCTAAAGGCTTGTTACAGTGTAATGTAAGGGAGATAATGTAGGGGAAGGTGTATGATATTACCCGGGCCTATATTAGGGTACCTATATGAAACATAACACCCACTCCTCTTCCGAACAGTCAACAATTATAAAAATGCTAGCGAACTACTGATTTTACTAGGTAGCAGCGCATAAAACTATCAGTGAGCTTCATAAAATTTTGTCATTAAAACCATTTAAAAACAGTCTAATCAGGGGGAAGAAAAATTATTTTCGAAAGCTAATATTGGAAATGTCACTTTAAGCCAAAGTCCTAGTTGAGTTCGTTTATGTAAGTCGAACCACTACAAGCGTCAGAAGGCCATGCTTTTCCAGCGAAAGTGTCAATTTGAGGAAGTGTTCCAAATCTAGCTGAGGCTTAAAATTAGAAAAGAAAAATTTGAATACTTTCCCAGCACATGACGAGCCAATTATAGATTAAGGGGCATATTATCAAGGGCTTTATCGCCGCTTTAGCGGCACTTTTTGCCGCTAAAGCGGCAAGATTTTTATCGCCCTATTAGCAAGCTGTCGCTAACAGGCGTTAGCGACAGCTTTTAGGCGTTAGCGGCCGGTTTTACCATCGCCTTGCATGTCAGCGATAATTATCGCTAATGACATGCAAGGTAGGCGTTCCCCACTAAAAGCGACTGAAAACAGTCGCTAACACAACTAACCCCTATTAGCAAGGCAGGCGATGCGATAAAATTAATCGCGCTAAGCGCGTTTATCGCTAGATTTTAACACCTGCTAGTGAGGATGACTTACCTGTTTAAAGTATAGGAGGTGGATTCTAATGCTGAATCCACCTTAGCGTTAATGCGAGAATATCGCTGGTTTTCCAGCGATATTTTCGCATTTTGCCGCTATCGCTGGAAATATTATCGCTATGGAGATAAACCTTACTAATAGGGTGTTATCTCAGCGATAATTTCCAGCGATAGGCGGCGTTAAAAAAAAACGCGCTAAGCGCGGTTAGCGATAAATATCGCACTTCCTTGATAATATGCCCCACAGTGTCCTGGCTGGGAGAAACAATGTCGTCGTTGCTTGCCGCTGCAGAGGACGGTCCTTGTAACACCTCGCAGAGTACGTCAATGGAGCACAAATGATATTCAGAGCTGCCAACAACTGGTGTAGAGGCAGCCGGTGCTGTTGTCGAAACCTCAGTGCTAGTGGAAGAGCTGATGCTCAACCCAGTTGTAAAAGGCACCTGCGGATTCTCGAGGAATGCAGCCATCAAGATGGGAATACACTGGGGACATTGCCGAGCATGGACCCTCAGGGGTTCCAGCCTGGTATTCAAGTCCGCAGGCGTGTCTGATGCAAGTGTCAGACAGAGATCCAACACGCATTCTTCACCGCAAAACAGGCATCGAAGAACAGGTAAGATGCAGTCCATCCAGACTGGTCTAAACGATAGGAACTAAGAAGCACTCAGTTCTCGTAGGCGAGGTGTGCCCAGATGTTGTACCATGCGCTCACGGTATTTACGCTCCAGGAGTGCTTTTGCCATCTCTTTGGTGATTGGGCCGTCCATTGCGAGCAAAAAAATGACAATCAGGATTCCTGCAATAGAAAGCAGGATTAGCGTAAGACCTCCAAAAACGCTTCCCAATACGGAGTGTATAAAATTTGGAATAACTCCTAGGATTGTCTGAAAGTTGCTTAGAAATCCTGACCCTATGGTCTTAAATAGGTGTACAATACCACTCGTATCAGACATATTAAAGATACGACCCCCCATTTCTGCAAAATGAAAGGGGCGGTTAGTACGTATAAGTGCCTGTATCTCAGTCGAGGTCCTTGCGATTTGAAGATCGAAGGTCTCTCGAGCGGAGGTTAAGGGTACGGTTTGATGTAAAAGCATGGCTTTCAGTCTGCTCAAAGTATCAAACTGTATAAAGGAAACATTCAACGAAGTCCATAACGGCGCTTCCTGACTGTATTCACTGGGGGAAACAATACTTGCATACAGCAAGTAACCCTGGAGTTCACAGTGACCAGATAGGCAATGCCCAGAAGCATCCCACGGCAACCTTGATCGTTCAGCATCAAGTAACTCCCATTCGAGAGTAGCCTGAATACCAGAGTAATCACGGCCACTGGAGTCCCTTTCATGTGGCAGGACAAGTTTGCTACTGAACCATTACAGGCTCCGTGCAGGGAAATATCCTGGCACATGAGAGAACCGCTTAAAGCGTTCTTGCAGTTTGTACCGCTTAGAAACACTTCTCGATCCCCACTCCGGCATCGAAATCTGTACGGTAATTCCCAAGATTCCTTAATGTATTCCTTACCCAATTTTTCATATTTGCCTGCCTGTTTTTGTTCAAGGCAATACTGAAACTGAAAAGTCGTAACCGGTAGAGTGATGTGTCCATGGATTAGCCATTCTGTGGATGGTGATTCCGCTATCGTAAATGGTAATCTATCCAGTTTCTCAATATGCAGCATTGTATATTTAGCTCCCTTTCTGCCATTTCTACCTGTTTATCTGTTAGATTATATTCAGAAAACAGAGACGTACTGTTGATAAAACGCCAAGGCACTTAGCCTTCACGCAAAGATTGCAGTGTCCAGCTTAACGACATAATAGAACGTAACTGAGATTGCCCGTGTTGTAACATAGCCAAATCTTGTTCCAGTATGTCTATTGCCGAAGATACAATGTTGCCTAAGGAGTAGATCCTGGAGGCCAAAGTTGTTAACCCATTATCCACTACTGCTAATGCCTTCTCTAAGTTAATACGGTCTATTTCCCGTATTCTTTCTGCGGCCTCTTGTTGGGATATTTTCCAATTTTCATTGTAGACAGCATAAATGTCAGCATATATGAAACGTTTCTGACGTGATTTCCTGGGACCTAGCAAAAAATCCCTAAGATCCATGTCATGTGTGAGTAAGATCAAGTGTTGTTTCACTTTTGTGAGTGTTGAGGTCTCTAGCCAATCAAGGCACAACTTCCCAACACTGTAGGACGTCACTACCCCTGGGTGTTCTCTTTGTACATAGCGTGGGTCTGGCCTGTGGCTATTGAACCCTTCAGTTATACCCCCGAATCTTTTCTGACATGTGTGCGTGTCTAATGGCCAAACCACCCATTTCTTCCAATCAGGGTCTGATCTATTGTACTGTAAAATGTCATCCACTGTTGCCCCTTCTTGTAAAGTTGAATTTTGCCACCCCTCCATCTGTGATGGTGTCGGAAACCGAGGTGTGTTCAGGTCCTTGTTTTTGGCTAGTCCAAGACAGGAGGTCTGTTGCACAGTGTCATTTAGAAATATCATCTGCTGTGGAATGAGGCACACTCTAAATAGCGCCTCTGGTCCCTGGACTTGCCAGTCTCTAGAACCCCAGACTGATTTTAATTCTATTGTGTCCTTCCATAGGTCAAAAACCCTGTTCAGACAATTGGGTGATAAAGGAAGCAGAGTATATTTGTTTGGTGTTTGTCAACATAATTTTCAGTGCTGATGTTGGTGCAACCTTGTAATAATACGAGGTCGGGTCAGTGGTGTTAAACCCTGAAAAATATGAAAACTTCTGTGCAAATGTATGCGAACTACCTTTTGGTGGTGTAGGGCAATGTTCCCACTGGTGGTCCTCAAACACATTTCTAGGTGATATAGATTTGTGCAACAAATGATGACCGTAATGTTGGTAACAGTACAAAGTATCATAGTCTGAAGTACCTTCTAACATTTCAGTGTTCGGAAATGCGGCAGTTTTCTTTAAATCAGACAACATATTGTTAGACCTGGTACCATTGGCGTGAGTCTCCCTTCCACTTTATTCTGATTGCCTCCTCTGTTTTTAATCTGTTTGCTGGTTTTAGATGCTTTGAGGACTGTGCCAATGCTATTCAGTGCTACAGTGCAAGTGCTCCCTATGTTAAATTGATATATTGATTAGTGACTCCATGATTGGATCATTTGATTTTCTTGTCAGACCCTAGTATAGTGCACCAGGTGTGCCCAGGGCCTGTAAATCAAATGCTGCTGGTGGGCTTGCAGCACTGGTTGTGACACCCACAGAAGCAGCTTGTAAAGTGTGTCTCAGGCCTGCCATCGCAGAGCCTGTGTGCAGTCTGTGGATGGTTGGGTGAAGGGTAGCAAAGTGGATACTTTTGAAGCGCTCTATGATTTGTTTGCATGGGAGCACTTGTCTACTAATTGTTTTCCAGAGCTACACCAGCACCTTATTGATAGCAAGTTAACTAACCCTAGGAAGCTTGCTGAGGAGGCGGACCCCTGGGTCAGTACCAGGGTCCACAAGGGTCATGTAGGAGATTCCGCCAAAGGTGGGCAGGGTCCCCAGCAGAGGAGTGGGGGGGACAAGGGTAAACAGAGGGAGTTCCAGAAAGGGCCCCAAAGTAATTCCCAAGGGAACCAAGGGAAGGGTTCCCAGCCTCCCCTACAAGTGCTTTGCGTGTGGTCAAGTGGGCCACCGTTGGTATGATGCACAGTGTCCCATGAAGTATTCCAAAGCACCACCCCGTGCACCACCCCGTCAGTTGGCAAGTGTAGCCCTGGGAGGGGAGGAGATAGGTGCCCAAGGTGGGTGGGGTCCCGCAGAAATGTCCCTTGTCTCTTTAGGAGACTTTGAAATGGTCCCTAAGACCCAGCTGCCTGATAACACTAAGAAATACAGGCAGTGGGTGACCATCAATGGCCATAGGGTGGAGGCTCTGAGGGACACCGGGGCTAGTGTGACAGCTGTCAATTGCCGGTTGGTGTCCAAGGAGCAGGTTATCCCTCATGCATTCTTCCCTGTAGTTGCAGCGGACAACTCGCAGAGCCAGTGTGAGTTGGCTCAATTTCCCTTTGAGTGGGGGGGGGGTCTCAGGTACTCTCCAAGTTGCTGTGAGGCCAGCCATGCCTGTGGATTGTCTGTTGGGCAATGATTTAGAGAGCTCCCCTTGGGCTAAGGTGGAGAAGAAGTCTCATTTGGAGATGTTGGGTCTGAGTGAGTGGGCGTGTGTGACCACTCGGTCTATGGCAGCCAGTAAGGGTGTTCAATAGATCCTGGAGCCTGAAAGTATGGCCCAGGAACCTGCCTTAAGGAGAAGAGGTAGGGGGCGTGTGAAACCAGCCCCCATTGTTCCCACGGTCCAGGAGGAGGCAGAACTTGAGGGGGATGCCCTGGAACCTACAGGGGAGCAAGTTGCTGAACTGGGGGACCTGCCTGAGCTGACCCATTGGCAGCAAGAAGGAGGACCCTCCAGGGAGGAGTTTTGTGCAGAACAGAGGAGGTGCCCTTCTCTTGAAGGTTTGCGGCAACAGGCCACAGCCCAGGCAACAGGCGATCAGTCTGGATCACATTGGATATACTGGGAGAATGACCTCCTGAATAGCGAGCCTAAGGTTGCTGAGCCTTGGTCAGCCCGTGTGCTGGTGGTACCCCAGCGCTTCAGAGCCTTCCTACTGGGTTTGGCTCATGATGTACCTTTAGCTGGACATCTGGGGCAGAACAAGACATTTGAAAGGCTTGTCTCCCACTTTCATTGGCCCCAGATGCGTAAGAGTTCAGACACTCATTGTAGGACTTGTCAAACTTACCAGGCAAGTGGGAAAAGTGGAAGGAAGCACAAGGCTCCTCTCCAACCTTTCCCTGTAGTCAGTACCCCCTTTGAACGGGTGGGCATTGACATTGTGGGGCCCCTGGACCCAAAGACAGCCATGGGCAACAGGTTTATCCTGGTCTTGGTGGACTATGCTACCCGGTACCCGGAAGCCATCCCACTCAGGACAGTGACGGCCCCCGTGGTGGGACGTGCACTGATGGGGATTTTTTTCCCGTGTGGGGTTCCCCAGAGAGGTGGTGTCAGACCGTGAAACAAACTTCATATCCAACTATATGAAGTCCCTGTGGCAGGAGTGCAGTGTTACTTACAAGTTCACCACTCCTTACCACCCCCAAGGTAATGGGCTGGTTGAGAGATTCATCCCGACCCTCAAAGGCATGATAATGGGTCTTGAGGAACCTATAAGGCATAAGTGGGACATCCTCTTACCATGCCTTCTGTTTGCTTATCGTGAGGTGCCACAGAAGTCCTTAGGGTTCAGTCCCTTTGAACTGCTCTATGGTCACCCGGTAAGAGGACCTTTGAGTCTGGTCAAGGAAGGCTGGGAGCAATCTCCCAGGAAACCTCCCAAGGATGTATATAGTTACATGCTGGCCTTCAGGAACCAGACCAGACGATTCAGGCAACTCACTGAGGCGAATCTGGAAGCCAGCCAGGAAGAGATGAAGCGGTGGTACGATCAGAATGCTACTCTGATTGAGCTTCAACCTGGACAGAAAGTTTGGGTCATGGCCCCTCTAGAGCCTTGTGCGCTCCAGGACAGGTGGACCTGACCATTTGAGGTGGTGGAGCGCAAGAGTGATGTCACCTACCTGGTGAACTTGTGTTCTCCAAGGAACCCTTTGCGGGTCCTGCATGTTAACCGCCTGAAGCCCCACTTAGAAAGGTCCGAAGTGGGCATGCTTCTAGCGACAGATGATGGGATGGAGGAGGAGACTGAGCCTCTTCCTGACCTCCTGTCTGAAACAGAGCAAGATGGGTCAGTGGATGGTGTCAACCTCTCTGCCACACTGACCCCTGATCAGCAGCAAGATTGTCGCCAACTGTTGGGACAATTCTCTGATTTGTTTTCCTTGATTCCTGGTGTCACTGAGTGGTGCGTCCATGATGTGGACACTGGGGACAGTCCTCCTGTGAAGCACAAGGCTTACAGAGTGACTGACAAGGTCAGAGCTTACATCAAGGAGGAAGTCTCCAAGATGTTTGCCTTAGGGGTGATTGAGTCCTCTCACAGTCCTTGGGCCAGCCCAGTGGTCTTGGTCCCAAAGGCTGCCGCACCTGGTGCCACACCCGAACTCCGGTTCTGTGTGGACTACCGAGGACTCAATTCAGTCACCAGGACTGACGCGCACCCCATCCCCAGAGCTGATGAGCTCATTGATCGGTTAGGGGCTGCACGGTACCTCAGCACTTTTGATTTGACGTCTGGGTACTGGCAGATCGCCTTAACTGATGGGGCCAAAGAGAGGTCAGCATTCTCCACACCAGAGGGGCACTACCAATTCCGGGTTATGCCCTTTGGGATGAAGAATGCCCCTTCCACCTTTCAGAGGTTGGTCAACCAGGTGTTGGCTGGACTGGAGGATTTCAGTGCCGCCTACCTGGATGACATTGCAGTGTTCAGCGCCAGTTGGGAAGAGCATCTGCTCCACCTCTGGGAAGTGTTGATGGCACTGCGACAGGTAGGCCTCACGATTAAGGCGAGTAAGTGCCAGATCGGGCAGGGTTCCGTGGTGTACTTGGGGCACCAGGTAGGGAGCAGCCAGGTGGCGCCCCTACAACCCAAGATTGATACCATCCTGGCATGGGAACCCTCAAAGACTCAGACACAGGTGAGAGCCTTTTTAGGACTCACGGGGTACTACAGGAGGTTTGTCAAGGGTTATGGCAACATTGTTGCACCCTTGACTGAGCTGACTTCCAGGAAGCAGCCCAAGAAAGTGAACTGGACTGACACCTGTCAGAAAGCTTTTGACGCCCTGAAGACTGCCATGTGTACAGCACCCGTACTTCAGGCGCCCAACTTCTCAAAGGAGTTCATTGTTCAAACAGACGCTTCAGAGCATGGTGTGGGGGCTGTTCTATCACAGATTAATGAAGAGGGCCTAGACCAACCTGTAAAGTAGGAGGTTACTTCCACGGGAACAGAGGTGGAGTGCAATTGAGCGTGAGGCATTTGCTGTGGTCTGGGCACTGAAGAAGTTGAGACCATACCTGTTTGGGACTCACTTCCGGGTTCAGACAGACCACAGGCCCTTCAGATGGCTGATGCAGATGAGGGGTGAGCACCCAAAATTGTTGAGGTGGTCCATTTCCCTACAGGGGATGGACTTTACGGTGGAACACCGCCCTGGTACAGAACACGCCAATGCTGATGGTCTGTCCAGATTTTTCCGTCTTAGTGATGAGAACTCCCAAGGGGAAGGGTAGTTCTCCCCACATTTCAGCTGGAGGGGACACTTGTTAGACCTGGTACCATTGGCGTGAGTCTCCCTTCCACTTTTTTCTGATTGCCTCCTCTGATTTTGATCTGTTTGCTGGTTTTAGATGCTTTGGGCACTGTGCCACTGCTATTCAGTGCCACAGTGAAAGTGCTCCCTGTGTTAAATTGATATATTGATTAGTGACTCCATGATTGGATCATTTGATTTACTTGTCAGACCCTAGTATAGTGCACCAGGTGTGCCCAGGGCCTGTAAATCAAATGCTGCTTGTGGGCTTGCAGCACTGGTTGTGCCACCCACAGAAGCGGCTTGTAAAGTGTGTCTCAGGCCTGCCATCGCAGAGCTTGTGTGCAGTCTGTGACTGCCATGTCGACTTGGCAAGTGCACCCAATTGCCAGTCCCTAAACCTTCCCTTATCTTCATATCAGACACCCCTAAGGTAGGCCAAAGGGCAGGGTGCATTGTAAGTATAAGGTAGGACATGCCCTGGTGTGTGTGGCATGTCCTAATAGTGAATTACAGCCATTTTTGTTTTTCACTATTGCAAGGCTACCTGTCCCCATAGGCCAGAATGGGCAGTTTGATTATAACATCTTATAATCCTAACTGACCCAGGGAACATGGTAGAAATTCGAGTTTAGTATGCCTGAACTCAGAATGATAAAATACATCTTTTAGTAAAGTTGGTTTTAACATTCTGTGTTTGAAAATACCACTTTTAGAAAGTAGGTATTTTCTTGCCTAACTATCCAAGCCTGCCTCTGCTAGGTTGTGTATTGTGTGTTTGGTTTTGTGAGTGACAGGGGCTGGGGGATTCCAGGAGACAGGGTGAGTCAGCACAGGGCTGATAGACCTATCTGCATGTAGAGTGGTGGGAGGAGTTGCACCTGGGTCTGAATAGGGCTGTGCCTGCCTTCCACAATGCTGGCTCCACCTCCTGTGGTGCGTCTGATGTCCCTGGCCCACCCTGCCAAAGGAAAGAAGGAGTCCTGTAAACAAAGTGCTCCAGGACTGCACAGAACTAGTTTGGACTAGGTACAGGCCCCTCTGCCTTCAGAGGACAAAGGATTTTGCAGTATAAATATGGGGACCCAGACCCCAAGACTTTAGATCACTTCTGGAACAACAAGATGAACCTCTGCCAAGGAGAAGAACCAAAGGAAGCTGTACGAGTTGGACTGCCCCCCTGCCAGTGTGCTGTGTGCTGGGTTGGCCTACAGTGGTGTCTTCAGTGCCAAGGAGAGGAGAAGGAACTTTTAAAGAACTTTCATCATCTTGCAGAATATTACTCCAAGGGCTTGAACTTGTGCTTGCCTCCTGCTGAAGTCTCAGGGACAAAAGACTTCACCACCAGCTCCCCTCTGAATTCCCTTGCTGGGAATTCTGTCTGCAGAAGCCTGCGTGTCGCTGGGAGCTGGAAGCGCGACTCAACAAGAAGAAGCGTGTCGCAGTCGCAGCTATTGCCGTCGCATCGCCGGAGAAGCGTGTTGCCGCCGCAGAGGTCGCCGCCGCATCACCAGAGAAGCGAGCCTTCGTCAAAGCTGTTACCTGACGCATCACCGGAGAAGCGTGTCACCGCCGCAGAGGTCGCCGGCGCATCACCGGAGAAGCGTGTCGCAGGGCCAGTCGCGGCTCCAAAGTTACAGAGTCGCCGCACGGCGTGCACGCATCGTCTTCACGTCGTCGCATCAAGGGCGCCATCTTATCGCATCACACCGGATTGTCGCATCGCATCGAAGCGCCATATTGCCGCATCGCAACCGGAACGCAGTACGAGAATCAATGCATCACCTCCTCTCCGGTAAGGACCAAGACGCACCCCCTACTCTGCGCAAGCATTGAGGAGCGACGCATCGTCTCCCCCTTAGCAAGGAACCGACGCATCTCCATCCCTGCGAACCTTTTTGTTTATTTGCGTTACGCATCCAGGTACTCTTGTCAGAACTTTGTCGCATTTACCATCAACTTGAACTAAGTTACTTCTACCATCTTTAAGTCTATTTTGAGTACAGTATTGTGGATTTTTGTCGTTTGTGGTCTTGTGTTAAGTCTATATAAAGAATACTTATTTTTATAAAACCTGTGTGGTGTCCATCTGTAGTGTTTTTACTGTATTACTGTATGTGTTCACAAATGCTTAACACACTGCCTCTGAGATAAGCCTGTCTGCTCGTGCCAAGCTACCAAGGGGGTGAGCAGGGGTTATTCCAGTAGTGTAACTCCCTTGCCCTGACGTAGAAGCAAGGGTCCCTTTTTGGTCAAAGGTACCTACCTCTGCCAACTGGGGACCCCCAGTTCTAACACATATCATTAACAGTTTCAGAGTCCCAATCATCAGAAAATGTACTTGAGGTAATGATATCACTCAATGAAATTTTAAATATATGAGAAATTTTTAAAAGTTCAGTAGGTCCGAATATATCAAAATCAACCTTGTCCCAAGCTATACCGTCCGGTATAGGAACTGCTGTAATGTTCACTGATGACAAGTCTCTTTGTTCACGATGAGAAGATTGATGTGGTTTCAGAATCAAATTCACTTTCTCGGCTTCAGGTCTTTGTTGAAGGTATCGTCCATTAATAAGCATGCTAAAAGTTATAACTAAGCCTAGCCAGAAAAGAAAGAACAGTATCCCAGTAATTACCCATAGTTCTAACCAAGGTGATACCAGGTAAGTCTTTTTGAGAAAGTTCAGAAAGTCTTTAGCTTGTTGTTTGCGTGATTTTTGGGCTGGCATCGTTTCAGGTTCACTTGGATCCAAAGAAAACATATCAAGGTTTATGAAGTAGCCACAAGCAGTTCAATCAATTGTAGGAATTGCATCGGGATTTGTTGAAATCGCATTTTGCTCTTGTCGAGGCATGTTGACGTAGATGTCTGTATTTGGTCTAATTGCAACTTGTGTGTTAATTTGAATTGAATTTTGAAGATGAACTTCTGGTTCAAGGGGAACGAGTTCCATAGCATTATTGCTTAGTCCTTCATTCCGTACAGGAGGCTCTTTGAACATGATGAGTCTTTCCGTTTGAACTTCTTGGATGGTAGCTAGAGGAGGGGGTCTGCTACTGTGGAGTCCACGAGGCCTACTGTTCAGTATCGGTCACATAGTGTGGTTTGATTAAGTCGATTGAGACAAATCTTTTCTCCTTTTTTCCGGCAAGAGGTGGCAAAAGTACAGTTCTTGTTCCTTGAACTGCTAGGACAGGTACAGGCTTTCTGTATGATGGTCCAAATTCTTTTTGTCCACTATTTTCTCTCTGACTAGATCCCCGACCTTTGGGATCCAGACAGGTCTTGCCGTGTTTGCCTAGACTTCCCCAGTGACGGTCTGTTTTGGGTGGACGTTACTTTGTTGTGTCCAGGATTCATTAAGATCCTGTAAAACAGCCAAACGATCATGGATATCAAATGGTTTCTCATCTGCCACTGTGCCTTCACAATCAAGATCAGGTACCCACATTCTTGTCCCAAATAGGACCTCGTAAGGAGTGACACCCCTTAGAGAGCTTCTTGGCTGATTATTGAGAGCTCGCTGTAGCCCATATATGTGATTGACCCAACTACCGCCCTTGCCTAATACCCTAGCTGTTTAAGATTGCTTTAGGTCCCGGTTCTTCCTCTCCACAACCGAATTTCCCTCAGGATGGTACGGAGAGGAGTACCGCAATGCTCCGCCCATACTTTCCATGGACTCTCTGTAAGCCCGAGAGCTAAACGCCGGGCCACGGTCAGAATATAACGTGCCAACTGCGTATGTCCCGATAAAGACTCGCAAATCTTTGATAACAGTTCGAGCGTCAGCCGAGCGCTGAGGCCAAACCCATAGGAATCTTGAGCATGAATCCATTGCAACCATGATATACTTGTAAGCCCCATCTGATTGTAAGGGGCCGCAGTGGTCCAGATATACACAAGCGAGAGGTCTGTCTGATTTTAACAACGGTGTCTGTGCCGGGCGTGCTATGGTGGAGCCTTTCATCTGCTGGCAGATGTCATATTTCAAGACGAAATCTTTAGTTTGTTTTGTTAGACCTGGCCACCAGTAGCGCTGTTTCAACAGTGAAATAGTCGCTGTAATGCCTGTATGCGCAGAGTCCAAACCCTCGTGTGCTGCAATAATCAACCCTTGTCTACGATCCATATTTGGTATTACTCTGTCCCCCACTCCAGGAATCTGAGCATATGGAATGTTGTTTGCATCTAACTTGTAGGAGTACTTGAGTGGAAATTTCTTTGGTACTGCTGAGCTGCTTTTGCCTGAAGCAATGACTGCAACCATAATCTCGTCTATCCTCGTTTTTGAATGAGTGATTGCAGCTATGGAAGCTGTGCGTACAGCCCCCTTCGCGGATTCATCAGCCAATGAATTCCCTTCAACGTGAATGCCATCACGCTGATGACTCAGTGTATGTATCACGTGAGCCCTTGGTAGTTCGTTTCTCAACTCAACTACCTGTTCCCATAGCATTTTATGCTTAATTGTGCCACCTTTTGCGTCTTTGAACCCGTTTAGTTCCCAATGATGTAAATATTCATTGTATGATTGTACACAGTAAAAGGAATCACACACTATAAGTGTGGGGAATTCGTGATCCGTATTCACCAGTGCCAGTATCAGTGCTTTTAATTCTGCCAACTGAGCCGTGCAGTCTCCTAGAGATTGCGTTTTGGTGCAACTTGGATGGAACTTTCCATCCCGCATTCGACCTTTAACGATAGCACATGCTGCGCTGTATTGTTGCTTACTCCCTATGGCAGGTTGAGCAGATCCGTCAGTGTAAATAATATATTCATACGGATCTAGAGGCAAGATCTCATTCGGCAGAGGGTATTCTTGTTCGTATTGCAGAAATGCTTGTGTTTTTAGACTTGGATCAAATCTGTATTCAACATCCGTTGCAGTAAGAGAATTAGCCCATTGTCTCCATCTCGGATGTAAGGCTTTTGCATTTGGAATGCTAGCCTTCGTAACAGCTTCTAAAGCTCTTACTGGTATTACGACAATTATGCGCTTTCCCTCGGCCAGTGCTCTTTTTCTTGCTACAGCGGTCTGAACTGCTGTCAGGATTTTTTTCTGTTGAAGTGAAACGCATTTCTGCGTTTGTGTACAGGTGTGATTTGTAAGCGATTGGTACTGTTTCTCCTTCATTGAAGGTTAAGTAGGTGTACCCGCATTGACCCGCTATTACACGGATCTCATGGGGCACAGGGTCACAGGGTCAAGACTGATTTGCATATGGCTGGGTCCAAACTGGGGTGGCGTAGTGAGCAAAAGAACGATGGATTTAACCCAGATCTTTTGACTGGGGGAGAATGTTTGCATTGTCAGCATTCCGTCCATCATTTGTTTGCTGTAACACTTTTCGCCCTAAGTGGGATGGGTATGCCCAGACGTGGGTCCCTTGCTCACTGTGCCACTGGATTCAAGCTAGCCTGGCTGAAGAAGGGTGACATACCCTGAAACCGGTCCCAGGATGCTTGTTTCCGGTCCTGGGAAGACCTGGCCTGGCAGTTCGGTCTGTACTGTTCCCATGGGGCACAGGGTCAAGACTGATTTGCATATGGCTGGGTCCAAACTGGGGTGGCGAAGTGAGCAAAAGAACGATGGATTTAACACAGATCTTTTGACTGGGGGAGAATGTTTGCATTGTCAGCATTCCGTCCATCATTTGTTTGCTGTAACACTTTTCGCCCTAAGTGGGATGGGTATGCCCAGACGTGGGTCCCTTGCTCACTGTGCCACTGGATTCAAGCTAGCCTGACTGAAGAAGGGTGACATACCCTGAAACCGGTCCCAGGATGCTTGTTTCTGGTCCAGGGAAGACCTGGCCTGGCAGTTCGGTCTGGACTGTTCCCATGGGGCACAGGGTCAAGACTGTTTTGCATATGGCTGGGTCCAAACTGGGGTGGCGTAGTGAGCAAAAGAACGATGGATTTAACCCAGATCTTTTGACTGGGGGAGAATGTTTGCATTGTCAGCATTCCGTCCATCATTTGTTTGCTGTAACACCTTTTTCTTGCTACAGCGGTCTGAACTGCTGTCAGGATTTTTTCTGTTGAAGTAAAACGCATTTCTGCGTTTGTGTACAGGTGTGATTTGTAAGCGATTGGTACTGTTTCTCCTTCATTGAAGGTTAAGTAGGTGTACACGCATTGACCCGCTATTACACGGATCTCTAGATTGCGTACGTTTACTCTCGTCTGTAAGTGTTTTGAAGCTATCATGTCTTCTTGTAGTGAACGTAGGATGTTTGTGTGTTCCTGTGTCCATTGTCTAACTGAAAAGTCAGGTTTTATTAAGTCGTAGAAAGGTTTTACTTTTTCTGCGTAATCCAAAATGTATGTTCTGCCAAAATTTAGGAATCCCAGTATTGATTGTAAATTTTTTAATGATTTTGGAGGTTGGAGCAACGCACACTTTTCTAAAAAGTTAGCTGCCAGACTTTTTCCTTCACTTGAAAGCTCATATCCTAAAAACAGGACATTGAGGTGGGCGATTTTTGATTTTTTAAAATTAAATTTGTAGCCCATAGAGGCGAATCCCATAATTATGGTGCTCACCCTGGTCAAGTGCCTCTTTAAGTCATCGTCCGTCAGATAAATATCATCTACATAGGACAATGCTTCCTCATCAAAATTTTGGAGTAACTCAGTTACTCTTGCTGAAAATACCCCCGGGCTATTCTTATACCCTTGAGGGAGACAACAAAATTGTCACTGGGACCCCAACGCTGAGAATGCGGTCAAATACCTGCTTTCAGGCGCTATATTTTGTCAGAAAAATCCATTTGAGATATCAAGTGTAGTTTTGTATTTCTTCCGCACAATGTTATTCATTAATGCGGCACTGTGTGCATTTTAGACAGCGAACGTCTTAGATGCAAGTGTTTAAATGTCTGTAATCTAAAACTAGACGATATGAGTTGTCCGGTTTTGATACGGGAAACAAAGGATTGTTCATTGGTGAGGTGCATGTTTCAAACACCCCTTGGTATTCAAGTTGATCTAAGATCTCCCTGACCTGTTTTTTAGCTTCTTGCTTTATTGGATATTGTCTCTGTGCATTTGGTGAAACTTTTAACGGGATCACGTGGTGGGTTGAATCTTCATCCCATCCGGCATGATTTCTGTACAATGCTGGAGCTAGGGCAACTGCCCACTCCCGTGCATATGCATGTTTAAGATGAATTGGAACGAGGTCAGAAAATGCTGGAAAAATTACCGTTTCTACCCTAGGGCACTCCATAACGAATGCTGGCGGCCAATCTTGTTCAGCTAATAGGATGTCATAACCAGATGATAGGTTTTTCCAAAAGAGACCTTTAACTTTCCTGGGCTTGTCCCCCTCCATTTGGAGTGTTATTTTGTGTAACTTATGTGGGACGCTCACCCTTGTAACTGGTGTTTCCACCATGACATACATAATCATTCAAGTCCGCTGTCACCAGAAATTCCATCAGGTTCTGGCGAGCTATTGTTATTTCTGCCACACTGTCTAGCATCGTCTGAGCCCATTCCCCGTTCAGAAGTTTTGTCCTCAGAATTCTTGGCATGTCTGATCTTTAGACCTGCAACTTTCTTCTTCTTAAACTGAGGTTTTGATTTTGGCTTTTCTTCTTTTTTGGAAGTATAGTCTTGAGCGTGCTGCTTGTCCTTGGACTTTGTATGCTCTTGTTTGTGTCCTGACCGTCCTTCTCTCTTGGAGTTTTTCGTCGAACCCTGAAAGGAACGAGAGGAACGTGTATCAGTATCCTGATACCTGTCAGGTTTCCTAATATTGTCCCTATTCCTGAGGTTGTACCTCTTTTCAGAGGGTAATTAGTGCTACACACTTCTGCAACAGTAAGGTCCACACTGCTTGTGCTCATCATTTGTGCCTGAAATTGAGTGCATCACATGTGGCAGCAGAAATGTAAAGTTGCAAACACACTTATCATTGTAGGTCCAGTGATATCCTCCCAGATTCCAAGACCCACAGTGACTTCTGCTGCAAGGTTGGCTGTGACATCTGGTCAGGGACCACACACTGGGCAGATGTGGGGCCTAGCAAAATTCCAATGGACAAATCATATTGAAATAGGTGTGGATGAGGGTCGCACTGATGTCAGTTGTGTACTTTTGTGATGGATGTATGGGCTGCTACGGTGAATCTTCAGGAAGTTACATTATAAAATCTCTTGGCTGAAAGGCACAACACAAATCCAGTGTAGGCGGCAACCATCAAATCTTCGCAACTTACCCACAATGTGGGATCTGAGTCAAATGTTGCATTCTGCTTGCCTCCTCTTCTACTGTATCCACCTACATAAGTGAGTGTATAATATATGAGGTTAGGATGTCTGCTTACAAAACATCATCCGCTGTCAGCTTAGTTCTATCATGATGTAGGAAATGGATTATGGGAACAGAGGACACTCAAAGGATGGACATTACAAATGTGTGATCTCTCAATCCAAAATGAGCTTTGTGACTTCATGGGTAGGGAAGCACAAATGACACACAAAATGCACCAGACTATTGCACATCTCACATATGAACTCTGCAATGCAATGTTTTAACTGATGTGCCAATGTGAAACTAGTCAACCTGTGGATGTACACTCCTTTCAACTTGTCAAAAAACAACATCACACTCATGAGACATGTTAGTCTTAACGGTGAAGGTGTAATCAATGTAATGTGGTGGCGTCCTGATTATTTCTCCCCTTCCTTCAAATATCAGTGACCTTCTCATACACGTTTGTCTGTTGATGTGTCAGCTCATTGATGTCAGTGCTGTGTGGAGGTAACAGCTGGCAATTGCTGCATGTGAGCAGGGGCCCACATGTAAAGTCCATGATGTAAACATGCTTCACATTGTCCAGGAATATCCTATCAATGGTCATTGAGAATGACATATACATGTTAGCTCATAGCTACCATCTGGTGTACTGAAATATGGACATGTATGTCTCATCACAGCTGCTGACAGGATGACACCAGTGCAGCGTAAAACATCATCCCGGGAAATGCAAGACATCCTGGCTGCAGCAGTGAAACCCTCTCGCACATGTCCATCAGGTAAATGTGGCGTGAAGTGTTTCCCTATCAAAACTATGACTAAGATCAAAATACCCTTCTGCATAGAACCTGCAGTTGGTGTTAACAAAGTTACATACATATCATAAGTGTCACATGTGCCTGTTTGTAAATTAGTAATGCAGATGATTGAGAATGGTGTCACTTCCCTCTTCAGCTGCTGGATCAGGGACTGCTTCGTCAACAAAACCTATGAGGAGCATGGTTAAGAAGTTGTCATCAGGGGGGATCGCAAAGGGACACAAAGCTGTGGCTGGAGCTGGTGAGTTTGCTTGTGCAATGTACATCTCCGTTTTACCCCTCAGTGCTATGGTGTGAGCTGTCACTTGTAGGGGTACCCAAACCAGGTCACATGTGTGTCATCTGTTGATGCAAAGTACAGTAGAGCCAACCCTTGTGTTGCACCATACCTTATGGTCAAGTACTTATCCTGTTGCATCCTCTGTGTTCCAGGTGATGATGACGATGAGGAGGATGGACCTTCCACCAGTGTTGGGCGACGGGCAATCAAAGGGGAAAATCCACTGCTCTTCCAGGCAGTAATGTCGGCTGCAAGTACTGCGCAAGAGGAGGAGGAGGAAGTACCTGAGGAGGATGAAGGATTGGACGATGATGGTGACTATCTGTTCATCCTCTCAGAGGATGAAGAGTCTGATGCCATGGACAGAAATATTCCCACATTGCCCACATTTTGCAAGGCCTCACACCCTCCGCCCAGCAAAATGCCTCAGCCTCCTCCAAAACAAAATATTGCCTGTCACCAGCATCGAGCTAACCAGCCACAGCTCACACACACCCCAACACAGACATCACTCCCTCACAGCCCTCACATCCGGGACAGACATGGTGGTTCCCCTACACACTCCTCCCTACACAGTGTATCCCAGGCATTCTCTTCACCATCTGAGGGAAGTACCAACCCTGTTGTGGTGCAGGTATCCCCTGGGCACCATTCTCCTGTCCACAGGCTTCCACATGCCACCCTCCCCCTGCTGTTGGACCTGGCGGTCTCATCCATGGCCGACCCCTGCTGAGAGGGCCTGCACAAGGCCATGGTGCCCAGTGGGAGCAGGACTTCTTCCAACAGCAGGCAGATGTGAGGCAGGACATTCGTGCCATAGGGGCCACCCTGTCAGACATGTCTGAGGGCCTGCGGCAATTCCCTCAGGTGGTGGACAGACAGACCCATGTTTTGGATAGGATGGATAGATCTTGGCAAGACATGTGCAAGAATATCAGAGACATCATATCTATCCAAAGGGAAGAGAGTTTAAAACACCATGCCTTAGCCATGAAGATGATGGAGGGCATGATGAAAGTGATCCAAGGTCTCCCTTCACGGTCAATGCAGGGAGGGGAGCCATCACATCTGCATGTAGCACATCACACCCATACACCTGTACCACAAACTGCACAGGACCACAGCAAGGATACACATCCAGCACCCCCCCCTATCCAGGCACTCTACCCACCTGCACATCCACCACCACCCCTGAACAGGCACTTCCCCCACCTACACAACCTCCGCCACCCCCTGAACAGGCACTACCACCACCTGCGCAACAAGCCCCTGTCCATGCACAAACACCAACTGTACAGACACCATCCGCCCCTGCACATGAACTTCACCCTGTACAGGCAGATGCACCACACCAACCTGCACCTCGCCGACAACCCAGACATAATACCTCACAGCGATCCTCACCTCTGAAATTGCGAAGCCGCAAGCACGATCCCCATTGATCACATCCCAGGAACTTTTTGACCAGTGTGAAAATGTGTAAATAAAAAGAAATTCTCTTCACAAGTCACAACTCTGTTGCGTATCATGTCATGATAGGCTAATGTTCACCAATTTTGGTGGCCTAGAGATGTGAGGATGTATGTGTGTGTGTGACACATGGACAAGTGTAACCCCGTCATTGCAGCAAGCCCTCATGTGCAGAGCAGATGACTTCCAAAATACAAGTCCATATTTTGTACAAGACATTCACAATGAAGTTAAACAAGATAGAGAAAGTATGATTCAAAATAAGCTTTTTTGTAAAAAAAAGTGTGGGGTTAGAAAAACAACAACAGTCCGTTTGGAAGGGAGAAAGGAAAACAAATGATGTTCTTACTGCAGAAGGAGAAGGGAACTTGGATTGGGGTGGGGCAACATAAATATATCACGTCAGGGAGCGTCAGGGAAACCGGTCTATTTACAAGGGGAAAAGTAAAAAATTGTCCACAAAGAAATATCTGTCCAACAGGTCAAGTGTCCTTCTGGTCATCCTCTAGTACCACAATGTCCAGATCCTCTGAGTCCGATGCGGGCTCCTGGCTGGCCGGTGCAGGAATAGGCACCACATGGGGTTGGGACACATGAGGAGTACGGGAGGAAACAGTGTGGGGCAACGGACAGGGGGAGACATTGACGGTGGTGTGGGAAGGAGGTTGGGATCCGAAAGACGACATGGCTGCAGTCCGGGAATTTACACTGGCACTGAGGGTGGCCAGAGCTTGGGCAATTTCCTCTTGCATCATGCGCACCTCTAGACACATCTGCAGCATGATGCGAGAGGACATGTCTGGCTGACCCTCACATGCCCACATCAAGTCCTCTGGTACAGCCACAGAAGGAACAACACAGGGAGGGGTTTGGGTTGAACATGAGGGATGTGGTGCCTCAGGTTCGGAGTCAATGTTGGTGTCGACCTGGCAGCTATGATGAGGGGGACTGGTTGCAGGGGATGCAGCTGGAGGCCCCGATGGCATGGGGGCCTCTAGAGCTAGGGAGGGGCTGATGGCAGGCCCAGGTTGCGTAGTGGCCTGCCCCGGGGACACCTCTGCAAACCTAACAGGTGAATGGTCTGGGGGAGATTAGCTCTCTACCCCCCCCTGGCCAGAGGTGTCCAGTTCTTCCCCCCCCACTTCAATGTCCTCAGCCTCCACCCGGTCCATAGCACCAGAGTTGGCTTCCTGGTCAATCCGGGTGGGCGCAATCCCCCTGCCTCCTGATGTTGAGGGTCCCGCCTCATCCTCTTCTTCCTCACTGGTGGAAAGAGGTCGTAGCCGCCGGCGCACCAAAGATGTCCTGCTCCGAACCGGGTCCTGCTTTTGTTCCTATTGGCCAGATGATCCCACTGAAATGTAAGACAAATCATTATGTAGTGGTTGTAAACGTCAGGACCAGACACTTATCAAGATGAGCCAAGGTCAGACTTTGTTCTCCTCTGATCACACTATACAGTTGTCAGTGTTGATGAGCTTAAATTACGTGTATGTTCACTGTCATCTCCTGATTTGAGTGTGACATGGACATCTCACAAGATTTATGGTGGCTTGCACATCTGTACTGGCCAACCCTCAACTTTGGCATTCTTGTGACCTGTATGTCCTGTCACTGCTACATGGGCAGGTTCCAAACCCAGTCTTCAAAAGGAGATCTGAGGGAGTCCAGATGGTATTGAAAAGGGCATGTGATATGGAGTCTCTGCACTTTTATCTGCTGTGTAGCATTGTATGGGACAACACAAATGCTGATTGGGGGTCACACATCCATATAGGGTCTGGGCAATTAGGCTTGCTAAGTTGTGAGTCTAACTTTTTCATATTCCTTCACAAAAGCTGACAATCCAGTGCCACAGATTGGCTTCGGAGACTAATCAGGTAGTGCTGTGCACTGGTGAACATTAGTGTCTCATTGTTACAGCTACCTGTACATGAAAAATGGCATACAAGCCACTGGGGGTAAGACGTGTGTCTGTGGACACACTTGGCAAAATTGGAAACACTTAAGAGTGAGGCAAGGATCTCAAAGTCTGTCTTGACTCCATTGCACATGATGATCTGTCTCAATCAGAACCCAAACTCACCGAAAGCAATGCAAGTCACAGCATCCAATACCCATTGGCCTCTCATACACACACTGGACAGTGTCTGTACAATTACTCATCCAATGCACACATCAGTTAGGATTCCCTTGTTTCACTGTTAGTGGTGCTGGCAGTGCACATTTCTGTACAAATGCAACTGTGTGGCTCAATTCCCCAGTTGTCATGATGAAACTACAACTCCCAGAATGTACTCTGCCCTGTACAGTCAATGCACTACAGTGAGCCTTTTGCTTCATGAGGACTGCTGCATAGACACAGAATAGGTGAATGGAGACATGGGACACACAATGGTACAGCTCTGTCTTCACTCACATCATACTTCCAGACACATGTTGCATATAATGCACTTACCAGGTCTCTGCTGCTCATGCTCCTCCAGCTGAGCATGGAGGGTCGGATGATCTGCACGCAGGACCCTCCTGTACAGTGGCGAGGACGATGCACATGGTGCTGGGAAGACTGGCCCAGTAGCTCCTCGGCCTTGTGCCGGGCCCAGCGTTTTAGGTCCTCCTAGCGCTTGCGGCATGCCCTCGCGTTCCTGGTGTGAACGCCCACTGTACTGCAGCGCTCACCAATGGTGGCCCATAGTCTGGCCTGCGCTGCATTACTCAGCTGGTCCTCTGGCCCCCCATATAGCTGAGGATATTTGAGTATCACCCCCTCAGCTAAGATGTCTAATTCCCTTTCAATGAAAGGGGGTGCTTTCTCTTCATAACCCTCAGCCATTTTGGGGGAAATAAGGTCGAAAAGAGCAGCAGGATGGCAGAGGATCTGATCTGTGAGAGAGGATGACTCAGAATGAACACAAAATGGCTGCCAACAACTTCCTGTGATGTATTTCATGTCTCCCACCTCCTGTATGTCATTTCCTGTGTGAAATAATTGGTTCCGGTTCAATTTCGGAGATTCCGGCCCGGAGGTGGAGATTCCGGCCCAGATGCGGAGATTCTGGCCCAGAGGTGGAAATTCCGCTCCAGGTGCGGAACTTTCGCTCCGGGTGCGGAAATTCGGGCCCGAGTGTGGACGTAAAGTTAGTAGTCGTAAGTGATTTCTGTGAATACCATAAATCGTAAGTGCCTTCTGTGAATACCAAAAGTAGTAAGTTTAGGATTTTGTCTCAGATTAGTTCTGTGAATCGGCCCCACTGTGTCCCTCAAGCTTGATTAACCAACACCTAATAAATAGGATTTTTCGCCTACTCAGCTGTGGCGGAGTTTTGTGCTCACCCACTCCAGACGTCTCTGGTGTTTTGTGAGTAGGGGTCTTCTGAGAATAGCATGACTCAACTACTCAGATTCTACTGTTAAATAAGTACCCAACCAACGTTTGCGGCGCCATGTCGTGTAGTTCCTATATATAACCTATACAGAATCTGCGCGTTTGGATAACATGAACTGTGGGCTTGGTGGCAGACTGACTCTGAGCACCCCCACCGAAAATGTTAGCCTGTTTGCATTAGCTAGCTTACAGTGCCACTAGTGTCTCCTCTTATCGGGGAGAGAATAGTTTCTGGCAGCCTCAGAACATGACAACCCTGATCCCTCAGGATCGTGGAAACAATATACTACTTTTCGCTCAGTCACGCGTGCTCATTTATTCGGTCTCAGAGAGTTTACACAGAAGAAACAGTCGGGCGTGTTACAATAAGAATTTATTGCACAGTTGTTCTTCTAGTGTAAAATATATGTGCTGCAACAACCGTTAGACAGTAGCAGATATATATGATTAGCAGTACAGTGAAAATAAAAGGATAGTACAGTTCTACCATCTTGCAATAATCATGAATACATACATGAACATAAAATGCTTGATAAAATGCGCGTACTCATACGATGCCTTTCTAGATGTACCTAAGTGTACCTATCATGTGAGTAGGTGTGAAGCCAAGAATCCCTCTAGGATTTGGTCGAACCCCATTACCTGAAGTGATAGAGTGTGTGGGACCCCTTCCTGGTCTCGATTTGGACACCCCACAAGGGATGTGTTAGACCACTGTCAGCTGGAGCGTCTGCATGCAGAAGCCTCAGCGTCTCTGGTCAGTGTGTCGGCCTGGAAGTCTCGGTTCCCTCTACCAACCCTAGCAAGATGTGCTGTATTTATACAAAAAGTATCTAGGGTTTCTTTGTCGCTTGTTTCTTGTATTAGCCATTGTTGGATTTGAGGATGATGTATGGGATGAACCGTGTACGTAGATATTATGCAGGTGGTGTAGCCCCTGCCTGGTTTCCAATAACCCTCATGAATATTCATTCATACTGTATGAGTCCATTGATGGAGTTATAGGACGCTATTGTTCAGTGAAAATCCTCCTTCTGCGCCCAGGACTAGAACTAGGTAAAGGTTCAATCCTAAAGGCTTGTTACTGTGTAATGAAAGGGAGATAATGTAGGTGAAGGTGTATGATATTACCCGGGCCTATATTAGGGTACCTATATGAAACATAACACCTGCTCACCAACCGGGCAAGCAATGCCCCAGATATAAGCACTTCCGGAGGGTATTCGGAGCATGCCAGTATCTGGTCATTACTCCCAGGCCCACCGCACCACTCAGTCCCCCACATAAGTGCTTTGCATCTAAAGTAGCCTAATCAGTCAACCAGTCCTGCCCAGATCAAAGAAATAGAATACCCTCACAGCATGATGTACAACATTTCCGTCTGTCATATTATTTCATCTGCAGTCTTAAAGGTGACCTTAGGCAGCAGCTCGCTGCTCTCAGAGTCTGCCATGCTGCTTCCTTCCGTCTCTGAGCTTCCTGCTTTCCAGAGGCTCCGTTAAGATTACAGAGTCTGGCTGTGGCCAGTACCACACTTCTCAGCTCCATGGACACCTGTTTCGATATAGTTCTGGCCACTCAGGCCCTCTTCTCTCATCTCCTCTTGCGTTGCCGCCCCTTTGGGACAGCAGTTATTTCTGCTGTCTTCTCCCAGACATAATGAATGTCCAGCCAGTCCGAGAATTCCGGGGGCTGTCGAAAAGATGGGACTTGCCTGCTACATGAATCCGCAACTTGGCAAGAAAGAGCAGTGCATATTGAAGTTGCAAGGATCTCAAGCATCTTTTTACAGTTGTGTAGGAAAAACTCTGGTTTTGGACTCTGGCTTTAAAATCTGGAAATGTAAGGTCTTTAGAGTCGCCAACCAGGAATGGGTCTTCTCTCGGGCTGTTCTCTGAATAAAGTCATGATCCCTATAATGCAGCAAGCAGGCCACTACTGGGCGTGGGTAGCTTTCTGGTCCGGGGGTGGCACTGGGGACTCTCCAGTGTACAAACCTTAGACAACCTCTCAGGGGCCACCACCTCCTGCAGCTAGTCCTCTAGGTAAGATATAATGAACGGGCCCTCAATGTTTTCTGGCAAACATGTTACATGTATGTTTTTGCATCGAGTCCGTCTCTCCTTGCCCTCTATACGCATTTCGAGGGCTCCAACTCGTACATCCATCTCCTTTTTCTGTCATTTTTGTTGAATCATGGCTGTTGTCAGTGCCAGAGTGGCTACCTCCTACTCAATCTGAGAGACTCTGTCTGACATTTTTTGGCGGACGTCCAGCAACAGGCCCATGTCTACAGATAAAATATCAATTTTGTGCTCCAGAAGGGCTCTTGTGGCACTGATACACCAGAGTAGTTTTCTTTATTGGTCGGACAAAACTTGTCTGAAGCAATGTGCCCCTTCAAAGCACATCTAAAGCAAACAGCTTAAAACAATGCCATCTTTTTTTAAGATGCTATTCTTACTAGAAGAAACATTTTTCAAACTTTTATCAACACACTCTGAGTCTTCATGAGGATGATTCAAAACTTTTACAGATTCCTTAGAGTCTCTGGATACTTTTAGAAATTTCTATAGCTTCTTCCAAAGGTGGGTTTTTATAAGACAAGCACCTATCTTGAATGTTTTTATTTTAACATTTAGTAACTAACTAGTCCCTTATAAGTTGCTCTGTGAAATAATGAAACTCACACCTGCTACATACATATCTATAGATTCATTAGCTTGCTACTCATGAGCAAACGATTTGTGTCTCCTGACAACAAGGTTGGGCAGTTTGAAGAAATGTTTTTCAAGTGTTTTTACTGCTTTCTCTTACTCATCCAATTGATCATCAAAGTCGTCAGAAACAAAAACTGGAAGATGTTCAAAAAGCTCTTAACCTTCCAGCCCTAAAGAGTGTTCTAAAAGCCAATGTTTGCTGTCAAGCGTTAATCTTAAACCCTTTATGTCACCTAAATATGCATTGAAAGCTCTATACCATTCCTTCCAGTGCATAAGAGGTTCATCAGGGGACTGAAGAAAAGGAGGAGGATTATTGGATTGCATGCTGACGAAATAACGTTACAATCAAAATGGTCTTTACAGAAATATAAAGAAAAATTGCAGACCAAAAAACAAAAAACACACGTTGAACCACCTTTACATGAAAAGCATATGTCACAGAGGCATGTACTGCTCATAAACAGCCTTTTGAAACACTAGGCCAATGTCATTAACCAATAAAATCATATTCAACCTCGAAATCTTGAAGAATATCTAACAATTGTGCAGCACGCCTAGTTCTTTTTTCCTTTATAGTATACCAACAGCATCTTCAAAGTGTGCCTGTTGCTGACAGCCAGGCATTTCTTCCTCCAAAGGAATCAGCTAAACAGAAGATAATCCTATTATATAGTACCATTATTTAAAAAAAAAGCTACATGGTATGATGTATTACAATTGTAGGTCAATAAATGTAACCCAACTGTTAAAAGTGGTAGCTGATGACATCATTTTCTGTGGCTGATTGAGCTTTCTTCACAAACAACTGAAATGCTTGTGCGTTTCACTGCTAAGATGGCCGCTGATGCTGTTTTGATGCTCGTTTCTTCGGTCAGTAGCCTCCTCAAAAGTGTCCAGACACTACACATCAGCTCAGCTATTGCGTGAAACCACTTCTTGGCACAGCTGTTGCCCCACCAAACTTATTTTAAAAATGTAGATGGCTACTAAATTACTCAGACTCATGCCAGTTCATAAGGAAACTTCACCCACAAACAGAGTTTCCAGATACGTGTTAACCACATGGAATTCGAAGCCCCTCATCGCCAGTCTGACAACAGGAAATGGAGATGAGGAGTCACCAGTAAAAATTGGCGAACACTTGTTATTTATTCTCCATGAGCCCCACCCTCTTCAACATCAACGTGGCCCTGCTTGCAGCCATTGGCAGAAGCCACGGGCTCAACATTGTCTCCTACGCCAATGACACCCAGCTGATTCTCTCCCTCACAGATGAAACCCACAGCCACCAAGAGCAACTTCCACAACGGGATGAAGGCAGTCACCACCTGGATGACAGCTGCCTCAAACTTAACTCAGACAAGACCAAAGTCCTCATCCTGGGCTCCACCCACTCAACCTGGGATGACACCTGCTGGCCCGTAGCACTCGGAACCCCTCCCACTCCCACGGACCACGTACGAAACCTCGAAATCATCCTGGACTCCTCACTCACAATTAACCGCCAAATCAACACCATTTTTTGTCCTCCTGCTTCCACACGCTCTGCCTGCTTTGTAAGATCTTCAAGTAGACGCCCCACAAAGTCCAGGAAGCAGTCACCCACGCGCTCGTCAGAAGCAGACTCGACCACGGCAATGCACTCTACGCTGGCACCACCCAGAAACTCCAAAAGAAACAGCAGAACATCCAGAACGCCTTCGCCAGACACATCCTGAACATCCCATGTCGCAGCCACATCAACGGCTACCTGAGAGACCTTCGCTGGCCACCTATCAACAAAATAATTACCTTCAAGCTCCTCAAACATGCCTACAAAGCCCTCCACAATGTCAGACCGGCATACCTCAACCACTGCCTCTCCTTCTACACTCCCACCAGGAAGCTCCGCTCCGCTCAACTGGCCCTGGGCACCATCCCACAGATCCGCAAGACCACGGCTGGAGGAAAATCTACCTCACTGCAAAGACCTGGAACTCCCTGCCTCTGTACCTCAGGCAATCACCGTCACTGCATCAATTCAGGAAGGACCTCAAGACCTTACACTTGGACTGAACCGCCGATCCACTCCCCCACTCAGTGCCTTGAGACCCTCACAGGTAGTAGTCGCACTTTTTAAGAACCCTGATTGATTGATTCAAGTTTGAAGTCCTTGTGGGGCAACAGCAACAGAGAAGACATCCCACTTGTCCAACGTCCTTTAGTTCCCCACATGTCAGTATAGCCGACAATACCAGAACTCTCCATCTCTCATGCAAACCAGGATTCTGAAATGCTCAGTGAGCAATGAATAACATACAACATGAATTTACCAAATTTACCCAAAATGTGTTGCTTCTGAAAGTTCAATAGAAAAGGGGGAAATTCAGCCAAAAGTCAGGAAATCCTTGCAAGAAAGTGACTAGGCCAAATCCTCCCTGACATTCCTAGTCAATTATCCATTTGGAAATCTTATTGACTATCTTTAATAGGCAAAATGGGTAGAAGACCAGTGGGGTTCTGAGATTTTATTTTGCCCCACAGAGATATAAATAAATTCAGCTGGTGAAATGTTTGCATGTTGCATTATTCTGCACCCGTAAAGGACATCATCTCAAACCCTAATGCCTGCATCCTCCTAGAGGTCTGAGCAACATGTGTAATGAGTAGCTCTCAGAGATCCACATCTCTTTAACTTCCTCTTCAGCTGTTGGCCTTCAAGAAAATGTTTTGATCAAGGAAAGTCTTCATGAGAGGTCTGACTGTAAATTACACGTTGTGGAGTTGTGGCATTCACACGCCTCTCCAAGGCTCTCTCAACAGACACTAACATCTCTCAGGGTAGAGAGATTCCAAATTCTGTGTTAAGCCTTGATTCCTCTTACTGTCACCCCACGTGTCCCACACCAACAGTCTTTACCTCTTTTCCTCTCCTGTCCATGCTGCCCTTTTACCTCTCTTATCCATGTATAATATTCAAGCTCAAATCAGAAGTCTGAACAAATAGTACTGATGAGCCATTACATTTGTTCACTGGTGGGATCCATAGACTACTGTTGGATAAAACTATCTCCAGAGGGAGCTTATCCTAATGCTACAGGCAAATATTCACATGCTCACCTGTAAGTTAATAACTGAAAAATATATTAATTATGAAACTCAGTAATTGTGAATAGGCAGGTGATATCAAACTGCATATGCCTAATTACATCTGTCCTCTCAATTTCTAGTACAGGAGGAAATTGAGGTGCATAATGATCATGCATCTTCTTGGACAGTAACAAGACTGTATGAAATCTCATCCTACGAGGATACAGTTCATGAAGGCTCTGCATGCATATTCCTTCAATAGTTCTTGGTGAATATATAAATAAAGTCAATGTGCAAACAAATAGATAAATGTCTACAGTTCATAGAGCAAGTAATGCATTGTTTTTCAGTCTTAAGAAGCCAACCATTTTTATGTTCATGTCCACATATCAATTAATGTTTGCAGTGCTGATAATCTATGTAGCTCACATAGATCATTCAATCCAGTCTGTCTAATAAGTCTATCCACCTGCATTCTCTCAGTTCCAAACGGGTGGACATGTCTCCGCCTCTAGAGTCCAGTGTCACTACTTCAACGACTTGTCAAGTCATGTCATCTTCTTTGTGTCCTGCATCCATAAAATGATGAACCTGTGGTGCCCCTTCTACTTTACATCATATTCTGCTGTGGTGTTGTCGACTTTTTTGCATCACCATTTGTGATGCCTGTCCGACATACATTTTGTTGCATGGACATTTCATAATATACACCACATTACATGTATTGCAATTCGAGAAAAACCTAAGAGCAAACACTCTGGAGCCGATTCACAGAAGTAATCTGAGACAGAATCCTAAACTTACTACTTTTGGTATTCACAGAAGGCATTTAGTAGTAGTAAAGTTAGGATTCCTAACTTTACTACTACTAAACTGAGACAAAATCCTAACTTTGCGACTTTCGGTATTCACAAAGGGATTTAGTAGTAGTAAAGTTAGGATTCCTAACTTTACTACTACTAAATGCCTTCTGTGAATACCAAAAGTAGTAAGTTTAGAATTTTGTCTCAGATTACTTTTGTGAATCGGGCCCAAAGTCTTGTGCGGCTAAAACCTTTGTACCCACAGTGAACTGACAAGCTGCACCCTCCCGCACTTCTGAAGACCTGCTGTATCAGGTAGACCCCCGTAGTGTTCTGATATCACTTTTTCGGTGGGTATCCTTGTGCACTCTCACCATATAATCTCTTACACTCTTGTTTCTCTTGAAAGCAAAAAGGGGGTTACCAGTACATACTTCAATCAGAGAGCATTGATTCTTGAGTATCTTCTGGATCTCATTACGGACAGAGGAAAAAGTACTCACCATCACTACTTTATTATCTTTCTCCTCTTTGCTATAGGGTTCTCTCTGGTGTAAAACCAGGCTCTCTTCAGTGCTCTGCTAATGATCTTTTTTGGGTAGTCCTTCTCCAATAGTCTTTCTTTCAACTGTTCCGCCTCCCTGAAATAATCTTCTTTCAAATAGCAACTCCTGGGTAATCACAAAAATTGCCTGTATGGCAAATTGTCCCTTATAGCGAGTGGGTGATGGCTGTTATATCTTAACAAGGAGTTGGTGTCTGTGGGTTTCCTGTACAGTGTGGTGTACAATTTCCTTTCCTTATTTTTAACCAGTAAGTCTAAGTAGTTAATTTCCATCCTACTGTAATTCATCGTGAATTTCAAATCTGGACTCTGCTTTTTGAGTTATTTGGTGAACTGTATGAGTCCCCTACCATATAGCAAACATGTCCCCTATATATCCTTTCCAAGATTTTATGTTATCTATGAATGGGTTGCCATGGTCGTAAATTGTCTTCGATTCAAACTCCCCCATATACAGATTGGCTATTTGTGGGGCAAAGCATGCTCCCATCACCAGTCCCTTCTTAGGTTAAAAATAATCGTTTTTGAACATGAAGTAATTGGACATTTGTAAGGGCGACTTACACATATGGTGCTGGCCTTTTGAGACTTTGCCTCACCTATGTAAGTATACCAAATTAATCTCTAAGGGTATTGCTACAACACCTAGGTGATGGGTCACACCACTGTTGATCTATTTTGCAATAGTGACTAGCAGCGACGAGCGGAGATTCAACTGACGATAGCGGTGTCAGTAACTTGAGGAGCAGCGGGGAGAGCCCGGGAGTGGGCACCAGTGGGGGTCCCCCTGACCGGTTGCTGAAGATACAGCCCCAGAGACGTGTGAGCTGGGTGAGCACCGGATCCTCTGCGCACGGTGTGGATCTCGAGAGCCGGTTGTTTCCTCTGAGGCTGTACCCCCGATCGGGCACCGCGGCAGTGAGAGAGACAATAGCGGTCTGGTTTTGGAGTCTCTGTCGCTTTCCTCTGCTGGACCCTTCAACACTAACAAGCGGCAGGAGCCGCGAGCCGGGAGCCATGAGCCTCGTAATCAGCACAGCGTGTGTGTAAGGAAGCGGCAGGAGCCGTTTGCTTTCCTTGCACCCCGTGTGGGTGGACAAGCGGCAGGAACCTTTTTTTCACTTTCATTCACCGCGTGTAGGCGGAGAAGTGGCAGGAACCGTTTGTTTTTTCATTCACTGCTTGTGTAGTGGGAAAGTGGCAGCAGTCGTTTGTCTGTTTGTGTGTTTCACCGCGTGTATGGTGGAAAGCGGCAGGAGCCATCTATTTATCTTCATTTACCGCGTATGAGGTGGAAAAGCGGTAGGAGGCGTTTTTACCTACTACTTATTTCTTTTTTGATTATGAGTGCGCAGGGTAAAGAAATTCCAACCATGGATTGACATACTGGATGAAGACAGAGTTCCAGGTCCAGGTTTTGGCAATTGCACAGCAGCAGCAGCAGAGTGAGGATGAGAGTGAGGACGCACAGCGTGAGGCTGCGAGGAGAGGGGGGTGCCGCGGTTCTCCGCTCTTCACTCTCCGCTGACCTGCCGATCCATTGCTCCCTGTCGCCGCCGCCGGGGGGGCTTGCGGTGGACTTCCCCCATAAAAAGAAAACTGGATTTTGCCCTCCCCCCCTGAGATTTGTATCGAAAGAAGGTACAGTGGATGGTGCTTTTATCTATACATCACCTATGCCTCACCCCTAAGATCTTTGAGTCATCAGCCCCGACCCCTTGTTCGTTCATTCACCTGACATAGTGATATAATATCAAGATGAACAAACGAGAGGGGAAGGGAAAAGGCGTGCAGCCGGGCGGGAGTATTGTGGGGACACTTGATCAATTTCTGATTAGGGCTACCTCCGTACTTGAGCATGAGATAGTGAGGACGGAACGGCGCCTGTCTCTGGAACCTTTCTCTAATAAAAGATCCTCGCTGGGGGGTATGGCTGCCCTAACTACTCAGGATTGCGGACTCAGTATTGATCTATTGAGCGAAATAGCAACTGATGTAGTTCCTGAAACAGACCCCAAAATACTCATTGGCTCGATACCTTGCGAGCCTGTGTCTGAGCTAGAGCCAATCTGTACCACCCAAAGAATCTCAACCAGGGCATCAGGAGTGGCTAAACCCTTGAGCTTGGGACCAATTCCTGACCCCGTTGTGAAGAGGAAGAGGGGGGGGGGCCCGCAGAGACCGAAACCTGCAAAATCTGCAAAGCACTCTAGAAGAGGGGGGGATGGCACAGTCGCCTATGATACACGAGCCCCAAGTCCTGCAGAAGTACTGAATACTGGCATCACCCAAGCATTCTGCCTGCCCCCAGACGAAGCTTTGTGGCAGAGGCTGGAAACCTTGGTCTTTACTATGTTAAACCCCATCATCTTGAGATTGGCCCAGATTGAAGATAAAATAAATGGTCTTGAATCACAGGCTAAATCAAATTTCCGTACCATAGAGGCATTATTGATCAAAAGCAGGTCCCTCCCTCTGCCAAATGAAATTGTTCAGACCCCTGAAGACATTAACCAAGAGATAAGTAAACGGGCGCCCATTCCTAATCCAACTATACCAACAAGGATGAAGTCTGCACCCCAAAGCTTGGCACTCTCCTCAGATATTAATTCAGCCAAGACTATGGATGAAACTGATATTGCAGCTGATACATCCGGCGAATTTGCCCAAATTCTTACGAGCCCAACTGACGCCAACAAACTAAATAAATTGGCCGACGTAAATAATCTTCCAATTGCTAATATTGACAGTGCAACTATTGGGCAGAGTATAATACCTCTGGGGCTGGGACGCTCAGGGGTAAATAGGAAGTTTGAAAGACCTGATCGAGGCACACCAAATACTGGTACTCAGACTTTGACTCTGCACCTTCCACCGGCGGCTGCCCCCTTGGTGGTGGTACTGGGAAATGTGCCATTATTGCGGGAGGGCCAGATTGAATCCACAGCTCAGCTAATGACCAAAGCTATGCACTGGGTGGACCAAAAGTTGAGGGGGGTGGGGGTTTGGGATGGGGATATTCAAAGACAATTGATTATGGCCAGGAGAGTAACCTGGATAGGGCCTACAAGGAAAGAAAAGGGGAGAGACTGTGTAGTCCTAAACTTTAATAATGGTTTTATTGTAAAATTTCTTTTGGATATCCTGTGTACCGACTTTGACAGAAATCCCAATAATATCATTGTGCTACCACTGGGCTTCTTTTACAGGCCAACTTTCCTAAAATTATCGGAGACCAACTTACAACGTCCGATGCTGGAGAAACAGACCTGGGTAGCCCCAAGAGGTCCACCCATGGCATATAACCTAAACTGTGAAAATAGATTTGCCCCTCTTTCTGATTTAGAAGCCTGCGATTGACTACAGCCAGCACAACTGCATCATATTGAGAGCAGCGTGAGTCAATCCTCAATAGCTACGTCCACTGGGGATGGTGCACAGGTAGTACCATCAAATCAAATAGAGAGTAGAGGTTTCCAACCATTTTCGGTCTCTACCGCAGGTGATAGTCTACAGTCAATAAATAGACTAAAGGGGTCCCAAAATGCGGCATTTAAAGTCAATCTTAGGAACACATTGGGAAATGACTTAAAACAGTGTGATAAATATCAGTTAGACACACGGCGACATCATGATTGTTTGATCGTTTTTTCGCCTCAGCTGTCTCTAGAGGAGGCCGAAGTGAAGGGGATGAACTTATGCATCCCCTCTAATATGGAGGAAATTGTCCATCATTGTACCACAAGTACAAACATGGAAAATGGTAATCCTAAAACAAATGTAGATAAGGTTAACTTAACAGAACCTCACCATATAGAGATAGAGGATGTACTTTAGCATGATTATAGTAATAGCCCTGATAACTTGCTGATAGCTGATTCTGGAATATCCCTGAGCAAAAGTTTAAAAATTATGACATGGAACATAGCTGGTATTAAAAATAAAATCTATGATGTTAACTGGCAACAAATGTTGGAGGGTTCTGGGGTTGTACTACTACAAGAAACTTGGTGCCCTGAACCTTTTTATGTAAATGGGTACCAAAGTATTTGCACTAATGCAATACCATCAAGAAAGGGAAGGGCGAAGGGAGGTCTGGCTACCTTAATTCCAGTTGCCTCCCCTCTGACCGTTAGGAAAACCTTCACTGAATCACAATATTACCAGTTTTTACATCTTTATTCCAATGAAAACTAGATTTTTGTCATAATAAACTTCTATAACAATATTTTTGATAACACAAGGAGCACCGTAATTAACCTATTAGAAGAGGATTTGGACCAATTCGTGAAGGGAATTGTAGGGACTTACGTTTTAATTTGGGCAGGGGATTTTAATTGTGTTAAATGTGATTTTGAAGCTGGTGAGCCTTGTGGGTATTGTGACGATTTTGGTGACAAGATCCCACATTTCCACCATGATAGATATGGAGAAGCCATCAATAATGCAATGCATAAATATGATCTAATAATTTTGGAACCGATCATACCAGATGGTGAAGAAAATATGTATACCTTTGTGGGAACAAGGTCATCTTCAAACATAGACCATATCATAATATCTTCAAATGGTAACGATTTGGGCGAGAATGTTTCGATAAATATTAGTATGCTTAGTGACCATCATTCCCTAAGCGTGAAATTAAAGGTAAGCTTGTTAACAAAACTAAGGGGCAAGAATGCAGATGTTGATATCGACACCCAAGGAAATAATGGCATTTCAATAAAATGGACAGGCGTTAATCCATCTTCATTTATGGAAACCCTCAAAGGGAAAACACAAAAGAATTAGAAATCTGTCTGGATGGTTCCTCTACGCAAACAGCTGTCATAGCTGCTTTCGCTAATATCACCAAAGAAATTGCAGGTGACCTAAAATCTAAAAGAAGGAAAACATTGTGTGGTCTAACTCCAAGATGGTTTAACCATGAATGTACAAGGCTAAATGGGGAGCTGAAACTTGTGCTTAAACAAAAACCTAGAGACCCACAAAAAATCAATGTTATAAGGAAAGATTATAAAAAGACATTGGAAATAAGAAAAGGGAGATCCGTGAGGAGGCCTGGGAAAAATTAAACCAGGCAGTAGAGCTGAAAGATTCAGCCCTCTTCTGGAAGATAATAAATCATCCATATTTGAAAGATAATAACGTGGTGAGGATCGATACTGTAGTACCACCAGAAGACTGGGTGCTACATTTTAAGAGTATTTTTAACCCAGAAGGAATAGATATGATTGATTTGAAAAAAGAAAAATGTATAAAGGTAAACCCAGTGAAAACATCACCAATCACATCAGAGGAAATAAAATCAGCACTCCAAAAAAGTCCAAGTAGGAAAGCAGCAGGCTCAGATGGGGTGCCGATAGATGTTTTTAAGTATGATTTGGAATTCTGGATAGCAATATTAATGAAAGTTTTTAATGCTGCTTTGGAAGGACTACTACCAGCCACATGGGTTGAAAGTATTATTGTAACCATTTTTAAAAAAGGGGACAGGGAAAAGGCAAATTGCTACCCCCCAATATCCCTTCTTGATTCCTCTTCCAAGATTATGGGCCGAATCATGCTGGAGAGGCTCGAAGCCTGGGCTAGTGAAAAAAATATACTAACAAAGGTGCAGTATGGTTTCAGAAGGGGTATTGGGACGGTAGAGCAATGTTTAAACCTAGAGTTGTTAATTGGGAAGTACACAACAGCTAAGGAGGGGATACTTCATCTATGTTTTGTAGACCTCACCAGTGCCTTTGACTTAGTCAATCATCAAAAATTATGGCAAATTTTAAAAGGGCTTGGTGCTCCCACAGAAATAATCTTATTTTTATCACAAATTTATGCATATTTAACCTCAAGGGTACGCTATGGAAAATCAGGGGAATGTACGCCTGACTTTGTGGTAAAGCGTGGTATCATCCAAAAATCAAAGGGGGGGGAGTGAAGAGGAAAAAAGTAGAATCGTCCTCCTCATGGTATCGTAATTCAACAGAGGGATTCTACCATTATTTACATAAAGATACTACCCCAATTGGGTGCATGGAAGAGTATGTGTGACCAGTAGGCATATGTACATTTACAATATCACCCAGTGAGGTGCAATAGGGATCATTTCTGGTCCTGAGGAAGTAAGCCATGGGGATGGCTTCTGAAACATGTCGACCCTGTAGAAAGTGACCCATCAAAGTACACTATCTACACCTCCCCACTTTTATTATTCTCAGCTAGGGAAGCAAATAAAGTGTATTTTTCCACTAGCCAGGGAATTTTTAAATCATCACATATATAAAAAAAATTCACGATCCCACGCACTACACATATACACTAATCACTAAATTAAGTGCTCCCGCGTCTACGTAGGTAGTAGCACGCCCCGTCCCGTAGAGGTGCGGGAAGACCCCAATGATGAAGCATGACACTGAATCAGGTTTCAGTGTGTGAGGGGTATTTTACAATTTTTTGAGTACTGTCCTTCCTAGTAATTAGAGAAGGATGTTTCTAGACATCATCATTGGAACATATAAAAACACCTGCAGTAAAACTGAATATACACTTATACACATATATATCTTTATGTAAATAATGGTAGAATCCCTTTGTTGAATTATAAAGCGTGGTATCAGACAGGGATGCGTATTAGCTCTCCTTTTATTTTCATTGTATATAAATAACGTGGACTCGTTTTTACAAAAATTGGTTGTAGACGCCCCGAAAGTTGGAACACGCCCCACCCCCGTTTTATTATACGCAGACGACGCTGTCCTAATGTCTAGAACTGCAAATGGCCTGCAATGTCTAATGGAAAATTTTGCCCAATACATGAATGACATAGACTTGCAGCTGAATCTAAAGAAAACATTTGTAATGTTGTGCGGGGGGAAGAGACAAAAGTGTAGACAGCATCATGTGGGAGGGGTTTTTATAAATAGAGTCCCAACATTTTCATACCTGGGGATGTTATTTTGTAATAACGGTACATGGAAATCACATATTGAATTATGCAAAATGAAATTTTTAAAAACGACAGGGAATATTTAGATTTGCAGGCAAAATTAGGGAACAAACCGATACGAGAAATTTTAACCTTGTATAGGAGTAAGTGCGTCCCAGCAGTTAATTATGGCGCCGCAATATGGGGGAGAACAAATACGACAATCCTACAAACTGATGAAAACAAGTTTTTAAAAAGATTATTGGCTGTTCCCAGTGCAACATCATTGTTCATAAAGAACTGTCCGTCCCATATATAAATGATGCTATTAATATGGCTGGTCTTACCCTCTGGCATGGCATATGGACGAAGGAAGAAACACAATTTTCTAAGGATTTAATTATAGACTGTTTAGCTCTAGAACATAGTATGAAAATACCATGGCTAGGGCACATTTTTAATCTTTTGATGAAATGCAAAGTAAATACAGATAACCCCCTATGTATACATGAATATAGTAAAAGCGAACTGAAATTAAGATATATAACCACTGCAGACTACGAAAGGGAAAGGGTGGCTAACAAAAAACAGACTGTGGTAGCTTATTGTGAACGTCCATACATGAGGGGTACCCAGTTATACCTAATTTTGGTTCGGAATATTCAGCACAGATTTTACCTCACCAGGTTAAGGATGGGCACCTTACATTATCTAATTGCATTTCCAAGTACAGAGAAATGGCAACGAATATTGCCACCCTGCCCATGTGATGGTAAAACCTTACAGTCCACCTTGCATTTTATCCTTTTTTGTCCTTTTTATATGGGTATCCGGAAAACCTTTTTAAAACCTCTCTTTTTAAAAAATATGCTTTTTAACTATAAGGATGCGTTGAACTTTATATGTAGTCTGGATACTATGAAAATCATCGGCTCAGTTATTCGCTTCATACAACAATCGATTAGAAAAAGAAAAGACTACGCCTTTTTGGAAGCTTTGCTGTATGAAAAAGAAGACGCATAACATTATTTCTTTTAAATTGTACCTTCCTGCACTTTCTGCACTTGCACTTTATCGTATGAATTGTGGTAGCCTGTATTTTTTAAAAAAACCTTGGAAAATAATGTACTTACTATTTTATCATGTTATCCTCCCCATGAAGCCCAAATTTGTAAATATCATTTTTAGTATTAAGTATTGCTTATGACAAATTGTAAGAAAGTACTTTTTAGATACATGTGTATTAGTATGCTTTTATGGTGTTTGTTTCATTGTCACCGAATAAAGCTGTTTTGATTTGATTTAATTTGAGTAACGCACAGATGTGTAACATGCTATTCGTACTGTTTAATAATTAGGAGACAAGAAGTTATACTATGGGTGCCATGTGATATACTGAGATTTGTTCCTGTGAATTATTGGCCGTTTTTAACAGCGCGGCCCACTCATATGGAGGTGAGCAGCTGAGACTGCGCCGTATATTCTATATTCAAACATACCTACTTATGGCCACCTGGTGTATCTTCAACGCCTATGTCATGAGGATACATCACAACTGACTCAGAACCACCGCGGGAAAGTTACGCGTATCTGGAATGTGTTTTTTGATTCATGTAAGAACTGACAGCCCAAGCACAGGTGGGTTTCTGTGCTTAAGACAGAATGTGCCCTTCTCTCTAGACCACCAATGCAGCAGATTTGGCCTTCTTTTTAAACAGAAATCGCATTGCAAAAATCTAAAAAAGTGTGAACTTTACTAATTTTGCTTTTTTTATGCATTTTTTCCCCTACTCCTCGGGACAAAGCAGACGCAGGACGTACATTCAGTGCCCTTAAATTGGTTAATAGTGCCCTTAAATTGGTTAATATTAACAGTGTTTAGAAACGTGCTCTTAAATGGATTATATAAAGAAAGGTTATTATTATTATATCGCTCTCTCTCGCCATCTCCCCCTCCCTTGAGCTATGAGGCAATCTTAAGGTGCCCTAAGCACTACACAAGCAACCTACATAACATTGAATAGTGTCTGCACCAGGCGAAAAGACAGACAAAAGAATCGACGCAATCGCGTTTCTCACGGCTCAAGGTCCAAGCAAGACACAGATTCTGCAAAAGTGAGTGTTGTTAAGAAGAGGTCAACAGTGCAGTTACCTTGATAGGCGGAGAAAGAACAAACAGCACCTGTGGTTAAGACGTGTTTATTAACCACGCAATACTATCTAAACCACTGAGGTCACCCTGTCTCTCAGGGATCACTTTGCAGGAAAAACACCAAAAATACCTGCTCCCTGTCAGCTATGAGGACAAGCCCAAGAACGCGCTTTTATTTGGTCAACACTGCGAACCTGAATATGCATTGTTCAGAAAAATATTTCACTAGGGAGATCAAAGGCCACAGGCCCCATTTGGTGTCGCCATAAAGGGTTTTGTAGGCCTTAGCTGAGTCACCGCAGATAGCTTCCCCTTTGTGTGGGGGATTTAACCTTGGAATGTGAACAGCGAGGCTTTCAGTGTCCCGAGCCACAGGTCACAAAGATCCCTCGCCGTGTTTACTGTCTTGAAGCTATCAGGGCTAATTAGCCGTACTGTCCTACAGTTTCCTCTGCGTCTTGTGAGCATTGCCTGGGAGGAAACCAGGGTGCAGACAGACAAGAATGGAGCTGTTCCCAGATGAGGAAGGGGGAGGGGGTCTGAAATGTTATGAGCTTTCAAAGTTAGGTGTGAATTGCAAAAAATAGTGTTCGAAAATAGGGGTCTCATTTTATTTGGCAGGGTTTGGTCGCTTGTGAAAGCCCGTAGTCACACGCAGTGACATTTCACAGTGAATTGTTTTAGAAAAGGTTGTCACAAGTGCAGCAGAGCAAGTATTTAATTTTTATCTGCAAATTGCAAATCATTTTAAAAATCTAGAAAAATTACTAATTTGTCAGAAATCTAAGTATATAATATGCTTGTCATATTACATTTTCAAACGGTGAGCTTTTTGAGATACTCTATATATTTTTTTAAAGTGTTTCATTTTCCGTGCTGATTTTTAGGTGCAGTGGGATACATTTTCTACTGTCATTAGACAGAATTTTGGAACTCAAGAGACGTTTTTAAGACATGGGAAAATAGGCAATTGCTCAGAGCCGACACCTTCAAAGGGCCCCCTGTAAAGTAAATGGGATTATTGAACGTCTTGCCACAATAACATTGTCTATTAAACTCAGCTTCATTTTCCAATTTGAAAGCAGAGCATGCCCAACAGAACCTTAGGGCCAGATTTACTAAAGGTATGGGCCAGGGAAAAGTCACACAAAGGCGTGCAAACTATTACAAAGGTATTTACTTTCCAGCGCAAGGTCCACCACATTGCGACATGGGGTGGTTGGGGAGTTACTTGGGTGTAACTTGGGCAGATTAGTGAAAGCAAACATAGTTTTTGACTTAAACCCTAATATACTTCGATGGCCAAAATTGTCTTTGCACAAAAATAATGCCTCCTTGAAGCAGCTTGTAGAATACTGGGCAAGATGGCTGCCGACTGACATCAGTGAGAGTGGCTCCTGACCCTCTCTCCCGGAGACCTAACGAAGTCGGTCAGCAGGAATGGTGGAAAAAATGCGGATAATGTGGTGATTTAAAGCTAAAGACTGATATGCGAATACAGGCTTACCTTGTGGAGTATGCGGCAAGGTTGGTGCGGGTAATCTGCCGTTGGCTCCCCGCATAGGTTTAGCGGTCAGCTAGCACTCGTGGTGATAGTGCCCTGGGTGACATTACAAGAGCACGGCATCCGTCTAGGAAGACGGAAACACAGCGTTACGATGGGGCCGAAAAGCCAGAGGGCTGCCAAGGATGCCGCGCTGAAAGAACTGCAGAAGGAGAACCCGAGCCTCCTTGGTGCGGGAAAGTATGTTGGGCTGCCTCGGCGGGCGCTGAATCCGGGGAGGAAAGAGGGAGACCCTGCCAATAAGGGATTGAGTGGTGCCGGTGAGGGACGCGGTAAGTCAAGGATCGCGGGGCCGGCGTCGGCGGGGACGGAGAGTTCCCTGCACCAAGCAACTCTGGTGGAAACGTTTGCGGCTGTCGCGGGAAGCGGGACTGCAGCGGCTATAGAGAAAGCTGCGGGCGGCGGGAAAGAATTCAGTGTGTGCGGGGATGGAGACGCTGGATTGGCCCCGCCCGCAACAGCAATACTGAGGCAATCCGGCCAGGGTCAGACTGAGCATCAGGCATCGGCGGAGGTAGTCGAACGGACACTTGGCGAGCAAGAAGAAACGGGAGAGCAGGAGACCATCGATCGCCCTGAGGTGAGCATGGTGAATGAAATTGTAAAAGGAGAAGGCGATATGCAAGTGACTGCCCAATTTAGCGAATTGTTGGGAGAAATGGATATAACTCGCACGCAAGGCCAAGAGATAACGAATGTACAGACCATGTGTATAAAGGAGTCAGATATGTGTGCGGCGAAAGCGAGGACTGCTGGTTTGGGGCCAAACCCTGCGCAATTGAAAACGTTATTAGGTTCCCCTGAAGGGGATACGTTTTTCTCATTGAACGACGATACGGATTTATCACTCAGCAGTGGAGAGAACTCCGTGGATGGCACAGACTCAGATTCGGGGGACTCACTTGCATTTCAAGGGGATTTCCGCCCCAAGGCCCGTCTGCCCAAACGTAGATCTAAAAGAGGTACCCCCTCGAATGACACAGAGACAGCACACAAACTGGTCTGGGATTATTCGGCTACAAGCCAGACCTACCAAGATGAGGCTGGGGGGGGTGCACTGGGGGGCTCTACCGGTACTATTGGGGATACGCCTACACCTACACCTTCATTAGAGCTTATATATGCCACCTTGAAGCAGATGCAAGGGGAAGCTAGAACAGAGAGCCGTCGGGCCCAGGTGGCTACAAAAAAAAATGCAAGGGTGTCTACGGAGAATGAACAAGCTACACTCAGAGATGGTGGAAAGAGTAGTTCATGTTGAGCAAAGGACAGAAGCTCTTGAGGAGGATGTGGGGAGGCTTCAATGCCTTAAGGTGGCGCATGAGAAGATGTCTGAAGACATGATGTGGAAGATGGAGGACTTTGAAAATCGGCAGCGCCGCAATAATGTGAGGTTGTTGGGTATTGCCGAAAAGGGCGAAGGGGAGAACATTATGTCTTTTGTAGTTGCTCTCTTAAAGGGTGCGTTCCCGGACTTGGCACAGTGGAACTGGGAGGCTGAAATTCAGAGAGCGCATCGCTTCCCCTTTACCCAGAAGAAGAACAAGGGTGCCGGGCAAGATGGGCGACCAAGAGCCATTCTGATTTACGTGGGCAACTTTCTTCTCAGACAGGCGCTCATAGACAAGGCAAGGCCGGATTCCAAGAGGACTTACGATGGACATACTTTCTTTACTAGGCCGGACTTTTGCCATACTACTGTTGAGAGGAGGTGGCGACTCCGACAATTAATAGCGCCCTTTCAAGAGGCCGGTTGTGAAGCATATTTGCTGTTCCCCTCGCGGCTCAAGGTTATAAGGAATGGGAGGGCTAGAATGTTTTTTTCCGAAGTCAACGCGCAAGAATATTTGGGGGAGTTAAAGGAAGCTAAAGGGAAGGTTTGAGGGGGATAGGCTAAGGCAGATGGAAGTTCTTTAAAATGCATATTGATTTTGCACTGATGGATATTCCTTTCCCGCGGCTTCCTTGCTGTTCTCTTTATTTAGCTCTCTAGCATGTCTTTCACTGCTAGTGGTTATCAAAATACACGAAGTAGAATTTAGTGTGAACTATCACGAAAGACGGGTCGCGGGTGGTGGGGAGTCAGGGACTACTCGAGGTGTTAGATGAGGCTTCCACACATAGGTCTGCCTGACCTATTTGCCTGTGTGGGATGGTGGGGGGGTTGGGGGTGGTGGGGGGCCCAGGGGGATGGGGAAGAGGGAGGGGGGAGGGGTGCTGGGAAGGTGGGGGTAAGAGCAATGCACAGCTTGGTATGAAACAAAAATGGGGGCAGACCCAACAAACAATATTGCGCAAAGGAAAGTTCAAGGAAATCTTAAAAGAAATCAAAAGTTGAATTGGGTCGGCAAAATGAATATAGTAAACACAAATAACACTTGATGAAGTTGCGTGTTGCATCTCTGAATATATGTGGATTAAATGACCTAACCAAGAGACAGAGAGCCGCTATAATCTTGAAAGCACTGCACATCGGTGTGCTCTGCCTTCAGGAAACCCATATAGAAGGCAGTCGCGGTAAGGTTTTGGAACAGCTAGGTTTTGAGCTAGTTGTTAATACCAACCAGGGCACCAAAACAAGAGGGGTGGCTATTATGTCCCGGGGGCAAGGTGTTGTGTTCCGAAGGAAAGCGGCGGATAAGTGGGGTCGGTGGGCTTTGGCTGAAGGTTGGATAAATGGGGATGTCTTCACAAATTGTTCTGTCTATGGTTCAACAGGAGATGATCCCGAATTATTAGAATTTTTGGATGTGGAGTTAGCCTCCTGGCCCGCCACGGTGATTATGTGCGGAGATTACAATATTAATGGCATGGGTGGTCTAGGGGGGAAAATGGGGGAGGTTATGGGGGCAGAAAGAAGAGGGTATATAAGGCACTTACTAATCTGGTGCAGAATAACGCACTTAAGGATGTATGGGTATGCCAGCATCCTAAAGACCCGGGTAGTACATACTTTTCGGCGCCTCATCGGGTATTGGTGAGATTGGATTATTTTTTTGTTACATACTCTTTAATACCTAGGTGTAAAATTGAGAAATACCCCCGACTACTCTCGGATCATAATCCGCTAGTGCGTACTGTTAATCTGGGGGGGAAACCTAAGCAAGTGCGGCCGTGGACATTTGAGAGAGGTTTATTAAAGGATCCTGAATATATTAGGCATATAAGCGAATGGATTAAGACATTCTGGGAGATTAATAGGGGGAGTGCTAGCCCCGGGGTAGTATGGGACACCTTTAAGGCTGGAGTTAGGGGTGAAACAATGAGTTATAGCCTATTCAGACGTAAGAGGGAAACCCAGAGGGAGAAAGCGTTGAATGACAGATTGAAGGAGCTAGAGGAGGATTTGGCTGTGGGGGTTAGTAGGAATGACTCTCTGGACGGGATACTGTCCAACTTAGCTTTGACTAAAGCTGAATTGGGAGATTTAGCTACGGCTAAAGCGGCAGAAAGGTTTTTAACTAGAAGGGAGCATTGCTATGAGTATAATGAAAGAATTGGGCATACCCTGGCAGTGCGACTGAGGCAAAAGAGCCTAGCGGCCGAGATTAGAGGGGTTTTAGATGCTAATGGGAGAGTAGTAGAAGACCCGCAGGAGATTCGGGAGGTGTTTCGCCTCTACTATGAAAAACTTTACTCCGAGGATAAGAATAAAGAATTGGCTCCCAATCAGGCTCTCAGCCAGAATTATCTAAGTACAGCAGGTTTGCAAGGCGCAGATGTTAACGATAGAGATGCGCTGGGGAGATCACTAACCCTAGAAGAGACATTGGAGGCACTGCAAGTCTTCCCTCGGGGAAAGCGGCAGGACCCGATCAGATTCCGGTCGAGTTTTATAAAATCTTCGCTGAAGTAATAGGGCCGGATCTACTGGAAACAATGTGTCAGGCTCAGCAGGGGAGCTCAATTCCTGACTCATGGGGAGGGGCAGATATTATTGTATTTTTAAAAAAGGGGAAACCCCCGGAAGAACCTGGCTCTTACCGGCCGATAACACTTATGAATAGTGATGTTAAAATGTATTCCAAGGCATTGGCAACCCGGCTAAATAAAATAATCGGGAACTTAGTTCATTCGAATCAGCATGGCTTCATACCTGGCCGGGGGACAACGGAACACATTCGTAAGGTCATTACATTGTTTAACGCAGCCGAGATCTCAGGAGACCCTATGGCACTGATTTTATTAGATGCCGAAAAAGCATTCGATAGGGTCTCCTGGGACTACCTCTGGGAGGCACTGAATAAGTATGGTTTGGGCACCGGCTTCATTAAGGCAGTGCAGGCCTTGTATAAAGCTCCAATGGCTCGGTTGAGAGTCAATGGGGGATATACGCTACCTATGAGAATTAATCGTGGTACACGGCAAGGGTGTCCATGCTCGCCCCTTTTGTTTGCTTTATATATTGACCCCCTGATCAGGAAATTAGAGATTAACAACAGTATCAGACCAATTAGATTTCATGAGTTTGATGCAAAGATAATGGCATATGCAGATGATGTTGCCGTGGTTACTCCAGATCCAGCTGCCGCTTTAGTTAGTATAGAGCGTGAAGCAGAAGCTTTCGGCTTAGTAGCCGGATACACGTTAAATAGAGCTAAGACCCAAATAGTCTTAAATAAGGGGGTTCAATTTGATGATCCACGGGTGGTTGATTCAGCAATATATTTAGGCATTAATATAATGCCTGATCTGGGGAAATTAGTCGGGGAAAACATCGGCCCAATTATTACCAAGGCTAAGAAAGACTTTGATCGAATAAATAATCTGCATATGTCGATTGTGGGACGCTGCAACGTAGTTAAGATGGTGTTTTTGCCTAGAATATTGTATTTGTTTAGAGCAATATCGCTAGAATTCGAGAAACACTGGTTTAGGGTCCTGGAGCATATGGTGAACAGGTTTATTTGGGCGCACGGCAAAACCAGAAGGGCCTTGAGATTTATGTCCTTGCCGCGAGATAGAGGGGGCTGGGCGGTCCCTGATTTTAGAATGTATTATTGGGCTGTGGCTTTGCAATATATGATTAACTTGGTGGGTGGAAGTAAGGTAGATTGCTGGACTAAAATAGAGTCCCCCGATCCATATCAATACCTGATAGGAAAAGAAGCCAAGAATTGCTTCATGAAATTTAGCGAACCTAGCTATTTTAAAAAGACAAGGTTTAAAACGTTAAACGCCGCATTTAAAATCTGGACGGCATTTAAGAAGAGTCTGGGCCTTGGGAGAATTCATTTCTATACTCAGTTATATAAGAACCCCTCCTTCCCGGGGATTTTTGCAGACACGACTATGAAGGTATGGGATGAGTGTGGAATACGGATGATAGGTGATTTGCTGGGGCAAGGTGGGATAAAATCATTTAGCGAAGTACAAAGTGTGCACGGTTTAAGTAAGAGGAGTTTTTTTAAGTATTTGCAATTAGCTAGCTTCTTAAAAGGGAAAAAAGGGGGATTATATCATTTTGGAAGACCCAGAATCATTGATAATATTCGATCAGGGGAGAATTGTACTATCAAGTGGATATATGCGGAATTGACCCAGCTTAAACCAGATGATCTAGATAAGCATGGGGGAAAGTGGGCTGAGAAGTTTGATATTGATAGGGATGATTTTCTTGACTCCCTTGAGCTAGGTAACACCATTCTGTGCTCAGCGGGACTTCAGGCGCAGCACTACAAGACTGTCTTCTCTCTATATAAACACCCGCTAAAATCGCGCAATGGGGGGGACAAGAGGGGATCAGATGTTCCCGGTGTGGTAGTTTAGAAGCGGATGCAATACATATGTTCGCGACCTGTCCGCAACTGGAAACCCTGATTAAAGATATAGAAAAATTTATCAACCAAACTCTGAGACTAAGAGGCTCCCTGTCCCCTGCTTTAATGTTACTAGGGGTGAGAAATTCTGGTTTGCGAGATTCAGCGAGTTATTTTTGGTTTATTGCCATGGCTGTTCTACGTATATGTATCTCCTCTGCATGGTTGGATCGGGCAGCCCCTACTTTTCAACAATGGTTAGCCAAACTACTGTCTATCTATAACCTTGAGAAAGGAGTATACGAGAGGAGAGGTAAAAGAGGCAGGAAGCTTGGTAGGACAATATGGGCCCCTATTTACAGCTGGAAAGAAGAAATGAGCAACTAATGGCTTTTTAGGTGTCTGTATAATTTAATTACTTTTTGTATTAAGCTGTCCTAGTTTATAGAATGAGTTTTGTATGTTATTATGTTACTGCTACAATATGGAATTTATGTTAAGTATTGTATTAACTAAGTGGGTCGACCCCCTAAGTAGCGAACTGTGTAATGAATTTTGATCCTGTGCATTTAAAAATCCAATAAAAATAGTAAAAAAAAAAAAATGAAGCAGCTTGTAAAATGCAGAAGAGTTTTAATACTTCAAGTATTACACGCATTGCATGTGTGCTACACTATACAGCACACACACAATATGCAGAATGTTTAAGGACAGTCTAATCATGGTATTTTGTTCCTGAAGAGTATGCTTCCAATCCAAATTCTATCCTAGACAGCACGTAACACCTCTGCACCATGGTGCACAGGTTGTACATGGTGCTTGGCAGCCCATTTGTGCGCCAGCACAGGAGTAGTGAGCAACAGCGGGCTGTTTTTAGGTCTCGCCTGAGACAGCGTATGTCTTGTTGCTTCTGAGACATATTGTTTACTAAAAAAGGGCTTTGAGCCCACCCCGTTGTTGGCTTGATTAGCACTCTTATTTGCTGGCTCCTGATTGGTCAGCGCCTGCCGGTTTTGTTTGTTTCTCTCTTCCGTGGAGAATGGACCAAGTACGGATTGCTTCTTTTTGATTAGTGTCCTTCCATTGCTCGTGCTGCAATTGAGGTACTTTTTTTCTTTCTTCTTCCCCATTATCATTCTCTTTCTTTGTCCCCTCTACCACACGAGTAGGTGTGCCACCCTTTTACCACCACCACCTTACCAATACCACGCTACCCTACCATCACCACCCACACACCACCCGCCTACCAACACATTTCCAACACCATCACCTCCATACCACTGCCAACCCATCACCCCACCTCTCTATCAGCACCCTAACCACCACCACCTCAAACACCCTACCACCATCACCAACATCACCAACGGCCGTGGAAAAATATACAACAGAAGCAGCTGGTCTCAGCCTTGGCAAAAGATAACCCCAATGTCACTAATATTGACTGTAATGACGGGGCTAGTAATTTTAACAAATGGATCAGTCAGGCGGTTGATGAGGTGGCTCCAGAGGAGACCGTTCACCCGAAGGAAAGGCGAGTTACCTCGCCTTGGTACTCAACAGAGCTTAAGTCCATTAAAATAAAATGTAGACGTCAGGAACGCCTCTGGAGGTCTGACTATAGCCTAGAGCATAGGACGCAATATAATATTACTTTGGAAGAATATAAAATTGCTATAAAACAGGCCAAAATTAATTTTTTTACTAGCAAAATCCTTAAGGCCACGAATTCTTCTAAGGAACTTTTTAAAACGGTTTCGGCCCTTGCCAAATGTCCTCGAGACACGGAATTTGCTCCTGACCAAAATTTTGTTGACACTATGGCACTATTCTTTCAAAATAAAGTCCAGACAGTCTACAATGAACTGGAGAGCACACGACTACACTTAGTAGAGGATAAATTAAGTATAAGGGATCCTCCCTTAATTAAAACCAGTCTGTCATGGTTTGCCACAGTACATGAGAACCAGATCACTGACTTGCTGACTCAAATTAAGTCAGGCTCCCCTTTGGACCCCTGCCCCCATTTATATTACATTTGGCCCCTGAGGAGATCAGTGTTTTTTTGACCCCTCTTTTAAATAATATTATCACACATGGGGTTTTTCCACAGTTATGGAAAAAGGCATGCATCAAACCAATCTTAAAAAAAGACTCATTAGATCCCTTGCAGACCAAACACTATCGCCCCATATCTTGTCTCCCCCTGCCTGCTAAGATTCTTGAGAAAGCCATGAATTTGGAGTTGATGGAATATCTGGAAATAAATAATATTCTGGACTCCACTCAGCATGGCTTCAGATCACGTCACTCAACAGAGTCGGCCTTAATCATGGCCACAGAAGAGATCCGTAAGGTGATGGATTCAGGTGGGAGAGCCGTCCTGATCCTACTCGACCTAACGGGCGGCGTTTGACACCGTAAATCATGGGGTGTTACTGCACCGCCTGGAAACAGTCGGGATCAATGATATGGCACTAACCCTGCTCTCGTCTTTCTTAGCCTCTAGGGTGCAACAAATACACTGGAACGGTCTCCATTCAGAGGAGTATTACCTCCTTGTGGAGTCCCCCAGGGATCGGCGTTGTCTCCCACGCTGTTTAATTTATATGTCACGCCATTAGCGAATCTCATAAAAGATCATGGCCTGATGTTAGTTTCGTATGCTGATGACACACAGTTAGTTGTGTCACTCACGCATAGCGTTGAAATAACGGCAGAACGATTCCGTAACTGTCTTACTGGAGTAATGGCCTGGATGAGCACCAATTTTTAAAACTTAATACAGAGAAAACGGAGGTGGTTGAGTTTGGTCAAAAACCTTCCATCTAGAATGATCTATGGTGGCCTCCAGAAGCGGGCACCTGTCCAATCCCGGTGCCTAAGGCAAGGAACCTTGGCTTTTTGATGGATAAAGATCTATCGTATGGTCCCCAAATCAACCAAGTTACTTCAAGTTGCTTCTTTATGATCAAGGTTCTGAGGAAAATACTTCCGTTTATACCATTCTCTCTAAGGAAGACGGTTGTAGGAGCCTTGATCTTATCCAGACTAGATTATTGTAATGCTCTGTATTTGGGAGCTGGTGCGAAACAATTCTCCAAACTCCAATCACTGCAGAATGCTGCCGCAAGAGTACTGTGTGGTCTCCCCAAGCACCACCCTACATCAAAGGCCATTAGGGACCTACACTGGCTACCAGTTCGACGAAGAGTGGACTTTAAGGCCCTGTGTGTAGTACACAAAGCCTTCTATGGAGGAGGAGCAATTGATATTGGACTCCTCTTTCCTCGATACATGCCAGCGCGGGCACTCAGGTCATGCAACTTAGGGTTGGCATGTCTCCCCAGGACAAAAGAGTCAGATGGGGAGGAAAGGGTTTTCATTCCAAGCTGATAAGCTTTGGAATTCCCTTCCTACCCAGATGCGACAGCAATCCAACACGATTCTGTTTAGGAAGGCTTTAAAAACTTGGCTATTTGATAAATCCTAGAATGGTATGGCCTTCCCACCCCTTTCACACCCCAGCGCCAAGACGCCTCGGCAATAGTGCGCTTAATAAATAATTCAGTCAGTCAGTCAGACCACCACCCTAACAACTACCACTAATTTAACCACCGTAACCATCACCTTAACCACCAGCACCATAACCACTACCACCGCTACCCCACCCTAACCACCAACATCCTACCCTACCCACCACCACCATCCTGTCAATATGCTAACCACCACCACCTTACCATCAGCACTACTAACACCACTGCCACCCCACCACCCTACCACCACATACATAATCAAGACCACCCTAACCACCACCACCCCAACCACCCTCACCACCCTCACCACCCCCTTACCACCACCACCCAAACCACAACCAGTGAAACCACCCTACCACCATCATCACCTTCCTAACCACAATAACCACCATAATTCGCTACAATGCAGTTCAATAGGGACAAGCCTCAGAGTACATGTTGTGGACAAACAATAAAGGGGGGGCATTTGGGACCCCAATTTATACCCTTTGGGGTCTGGGTGTGCTCACCTTGCCCAATTACATATTTTTTTTTATTCATTTTCAGGACACAGGAACCAAGTCCCTGAATCTTGTAATGGCTGCCAAAGCATATTGTTCAGGTTGTCACCAACCAATCAGGATTCACTAGTCTCCATTAAATTGGCCAATCGGAGCATATCTGAACACCAACTGTCCAGATATACACATTTCTTTTTCCTTTAATATCTCAAAAACTGCTGTACGGATTTAAACCAAATAACAAAAAGTGTGCTTTCTTGACCAAGAGCTACCTTTCTGCCAACTTTTGTGTAATTCCGTCCAGCGGTTCAGGCTGTAGTTGTGTCTAAAATATCTATGGTAATTAACATGGGAAATGCACTTTTTTACCCCCCTTTTTCTCAGTCCCCCTTGACGGAACACCCCCAAACTTTCCATGCACAATAAGTCCCGGACAACACACTTTTTGGGGGAAATTTCATGAAGATTCGTCAACGGACACAAAGATATAGGCAAGGCAAAATACACTTTCCTATGGAAACATGGTCCTAATTATAACTACCTACTGGCGAGCGCCAGTAGGTAATATATATACATATATATATATATTATCTACTGGCGGTCGCCAGTAGATAGTTATAGTTAGGACCTATTTTCCATAGGAAATTTGCTAACATTCTATTTCCAATACCATTGGCGCCGGTTGATCGAATCTTCGCGAAATTTTCAAAACTTATGGCCCGCTCCGGTCCGCTCCTATCTTGAAAGTTTCGGGGTGATTCGTCAAGTGGGGGCCGAGAAAAAAGGGGGGTCCCAAAACATGTTTTTCCCATGCAATTTTCCATAGGAAACTTTAGACACGGCTACAGCCCGAACTGCTGAACGGAATTACACCAAATTTGGCAAAGAGGTAGTTCTTGGTTCAGAAAGAACCCTTTTTGTTAAATGGTGTAAATCCGTTCAGTAGTTGCTGAGAAAATCAAAAGTAAAAACACATATATATCTATGGGCACGGAGGATCCGAGCACCCTCCCGATCATGAGCAGTATGCTAATTGGCTGTCAACACTCCAAACCAGGAAGTGTTGGCAGCCATCTTGTTCCTCGGTAGAACCGAGGCACAAGAAAGCAGTAAAACAATCGCGCAAAACGCAAAAAGGGGGCAGGGTAGAAACACCCTGACCCCCTAGGCCTGCTCAGGGCCCAAATTTTTTTTTAAATCGGCAAAAACGCGCTGGGTGCGCAGATCCAGCCGATAAAAAAAGAAATCGAAGCGCGGTCTCCTGCGCTTCGATGCTATTTGACCCCCGGGTGGGCCAAGTCCCGGGGGCATGCAGAGTTTTTTAAATTTTATGTGTGGGGGGGCCTCTCAGGCCCCCCCAAGCCCCGGGGACCGCCACCCCCCCGGGCTTTAAAAAAATAATGGTGCGGGAGGGCTCTGGGCTCTCCCGCAGCCCCGGGACCGCCACCCCCTGGGGCTTCTTTTTAAAAAAATATTATGACCTGTGTGGGGTCCCCGGGGCTCCAGCCCCCCCACACGCCCCGGGGACCGCCACCTAAATATTTCAATATGGGGGTCCGTTATGGACCATCGAGCCCCGGGGACCACCACCTCCCCGGGGCTTTGCCAATGGAGGGAGGGGGTCGCTCGGCCCCCCTCCTGGAGCCCTTGATGGCCCTGGGGACCACCACCCCCAGGGCCGGCTCCTGCAGTGTCCCGGGGTGCCTACCCCGGGACACTGTGGTTTGCTATGACAGGACGGGAGCCTCGCTGCTCCCGTCCTGTCATAGCAAACTGCTTTGGTTTTTGGAAGAGAGAGCTGGAAACCTGCTCTCTCTTCCAAAAACAAAGTCGATTGCTTTCCACACGGGGAGCTGCATCTTAGCAGCTCCCCATGTGGAAAAGCAATGCCGCTCCCGAAGGACGCAGGGAGCCGGCGGGACCGTGTGGGGATTGGGGACCCCCACGGTCCCCAACGGAGAGGGCCAGCCCGGGGGATGGGGTCCCTGGGGCTAGTAGTGGCCCAGGAGGGGGCCACGCGGCCCCCTCCCCAAATGTTAATTTAAAAAAAAAAGGCCGGCCCCGGGGATGGGGTCCCGGGGCCATAAGTGGCCTAAGGAGGGGGCAACACAGCCCCCTCCATAACATTTTTTACACAAAGAAGACCATGCCCCGGGGTATGGGGTCCCCGGGGCCGAATAAGGCCTGGGGAGGGGGGCCACGCGGCCCCCTTCCAATTTTTTTTTTTTTTAACAAGATACTAGGGGGCAGGCCCTGGGGGATGGGGTCCCCAGGGCAAAGAAATTAGAAAAACAAGGGGGGGCCACACAGCCCCCTTTCTAAAAATGAAAAAAAAAAAAAGACCGGCATCGCGCCGGAGGCCACGCCCCCTCCTTCCAGCACCCTGCAAACGCGCCCCCTAGCCCCTTCCCTGGGCCACTATTGGCCCCGGGGACGCCATCCCCCGGGGCCTGGCCTCGTTTTTATAATTTTTTTTAAATTTTTCCCAGGAGGGGGGCCACCTTGCCCACTTCTGGCCCCAGGGACCCTATTGCCCGGGGCCTGGCCTCGTTTAAAAAAATATATATATATTTTCCCGGGAGGGGGGCCGCATGGCCCCCCTGCCCTGGGCCACTTCTGGCCCCAGGGACCCCATCCCCTGGGGCCTGGCCAGCCTGTTTTTTTGGGGAGGGGGGGCGCATGGCCCCCCTCCTGAGGCCAGTTATTGCCCCGGGGACCCCATCCCCCGGCCTTATTTAAAAAAAAAAAATACATCAAAAGGGAGGGGGCAGGTGGCCCCCTCCCGGGCCTCTTCTGGCCCCGGGGACCCCATCCCCCGGGGCCGGCCCGCACGTTGGGGACCGCGGGGGGAGCCCCAATGCCCCTGCGGTCCCAGCCGACTCCCCTCCTCCTGCGGGAGCCGGCATTGCTTTTGGGCAAGGGGAGCTGCTAACATGCAGCTCCCTTTGCCCAAAAGCAATTCTTCTTTGTTTCTTGGAAGCATTTAAAAAACCTTTGAAATTCACTGAAAAAACCATAGGTTTCAGGGACGTTATAGTTAGAAATTAGCATTTAAAAAACCTTAGAAATTCACTGAAAAAACCACAGGTTTCAGGGACGTTATAGTTAGTTGGACACTTCACTCGTACAAAACCAGAGAAATTCGGCCGTTATAGTTAGTTGAGCTAACTATAACTCGCGCCCCCACAATGCACTGCTGATGACGTCACATATTACATCATTCATGACATGGTCAGTGACATCACTTATGACATCACTGATGACATCTCAAATGACATCACTGATGACATCACTGATGACATCATCCACGTGATAATCTGATGCACCTCCTCACACCCTAATATAGCCTTTGATAAACCCACTCTAAAATACAGACTACCATTTTCGAAACCATAGACATACCAATACCAGTTACATACCCACTCACTGATTCCTAGGTTTACACACACATCCACTCATTCACCCATACAGTCACTCATACATGCAGTCACTCATCAATACAGCACTATCATTTGCACTCATACACCTATACAGACACTCACACACCGCCACTCACCCATAAAGTTACTCACACACCTAGTCAGTCATGCAAAGAATCAATCACACTCCCATTTACTCACCAATACAGTTATACACACACCACCTCACTTATTCATACAGATACTAACACATACTTACTCTCTTTTACAATCACTGATACAAGCACACATTCATCCATACAGCCACTCTCACAATCACTCACTCTCACATATAGTCATTTATATACTCCAACACTCACATATACTGCCTTTCACATATGTAGTTACTCACACATGCACCACTGAGATATCCATTCACTCATCAACACACCCATACACACACTCACCCACCCATACAGACCTTCATAGATGCACTCTTGAACCCATACACCCAGTGAATCACCTACTCACACATCTATGCACAGAGTCACACACCCCCTACCCACCCACACAGACACTCAGGCACCCATACAGATACTCAGACAACCAATCAATAACCCAAAAAGACACTCATGTAGCCACTCACCAACCCATGCAGCCGCTTACACACCAACTGACAGACTGATACAGACATTCACACAGTTTAGTCACTAACCCATACATTCAGTAAGACACGTTTAATCACTCACTTATACAGTCAGTCACGCACCTACTAAATCATCCATTCAGACACTTATACACCCACTCATTCTTCAATACACCTTGGCATATATATATATATAAAATATATTTAAACTTTACAGAAACACATAGTCACTGGATGATGTCATCAGTGATGTCATCAGTGATGTCATTTGAGATGTCATCAGTGATGTCACTGACCATGTCATGAATGATGTAATATGTGACGTCATCAGCAGTGCATTGCGGGGGCGCAAGTTATTGTTAGCTCAACTAACTATAACGGCCGAATTTCTCTGGTTTTGTACGAGTGAAATGTCCAACTAACTATAACGTCCCTGAAACCTGTGGCTGTTTCAGTGAATTTCTAAGGTTTTTTAAATGCTAATTTCCAACTATAACGTCCCTCAAACCTATGGTTTTTTCAGTGAATGTATATATATATACACAATTCTTTTCTGGACAATTCACGAGTTCTTGTATATACACTAATTGGGGACCTCAAATTAGTCCTTTGTCTTGCTCTTTGAATTGTAAATACTATATAATGCACACCTTTATGGTGGCACAATATGTATCAGTAAGTGAGAACCCTGTATCTGAAATGTAACATATATATTTTATTTACAGAGATCAAAAGTTAACATTGTGGCCCCTTTCCTGACGAAGGCACAACTGTGCCGAAACGCGCGTCGATAACACAGATTATTAAAATTCTGCCACATAGTTTCCTCAAGATTCTCAGAAATTAATGGTTATTTATCATCTAATCATAAATAATGACATGTGTATTTTTAAATTGATTGTTAGTCATATGTTGTATGAATGAAGAGGAATGAATGAGTACAAATGGGTTGTTACATTTTCTTTTAAAAATGAAATGAAAAAAGTAATTTTATAATCTTTTTGCTATTGTGCATCAATAAAAATTATTATTTTTGTATAACAAAATAGATACTGTTGGTTCTCCTTTTGTTTTCTATTCAGTCAGTCAACAAAATTCGTGTTGTTTTGTGTTGTTTATATCACTGTTGCCTTAAGCTTATACATTAGATTGGCCCCGGGGACCCCATCCCCCGGGGCATGGCCTCTATATTTATTTTTATTATTTTGAGGGGGGCTGCGTGGCCCCCCTCCTCTGGCATTTTAAGGCCCCGGGGACCCCATCCCCCGGGGCCGGCCATACCCTTTTTTTTTTTAAATTTTTGAAAACTTTGGGGAGGGGGCCGCGTGGCCCCTCCCGGACCACTACTTGCCCCGGGGACCCCATCCCCCGGGGCTGGCCCTCTCGTTGGGGACTGTGGGGGGTCCCCAATCCCCCCACAGTCCCGCCGGCTCCCCACGTCCCTTGGGAGCCGGCATTCCTTTCCACATGGGGAGCTGCTAAGATGCAGCTCCCCATGTGGAAAGCTAATGTGCTTGGATATTGGAAGAGAGAGCAGGTTTCCTGCTCTCTCTTCCAATATCCAAAGCAGTTTGCAATGACAGGACGGGAGCCGCGAGGCTCCCGTCCTGTCATTGCAAACAGCAGTGTCCCGGGGGTAGGCACCCGGGACACTGCAGGAGCCGGCCCTGGGGGGTGGTGGTCCCGAGGGCCATCAAGGGCTCCAGGAGGGGGGCCGCGCGGCCCCCTCCCTACATCAGCACAGCCCCGGGGAGGTGGTGGTCCCCGGGGCTTCGGAGGTCCAAAACGGACCCCCATTTTAATTTGTTAGTGCCCCGGGGAGGTGGCGGTCCCGGGCGTGTGGGGGGCTGGAGCCCCCACACAGGTTGTTCAATTTTTAAAAAAAAGCCCGGGGAGGTGGTGGTCCCCGGGGCTGCGGGAGGGCTCAGAGCCCTCCCGCACCATTCTAAAAAAGCCCGGGGGTGGCGGTCCCCGGGGCTTGGGAGCCCTTGAGGCCCCCCACACATAAAGTTAACCCCCCCACCATGCCCCCGGGACTTGGGCCACCCGGGGGCAAAATACATCCGAAGCGCGGGAGACCGCGCTTCGATTTTTTTTCGGCAGGATTCGCGCACCCTGAGCGCATCCTGCCGATTTTTAAAAAAATTCTTTTCTTTTTTTGCCCAGGGGGTCCTTGTGGGACCCCTGAGCAAACCTAGGGGTCAGGGTGTTTCTACCCTGCCCCCTTTGTGCGCTTTGCGCACTTGTTTCTGTCCCTCGGTTCTACCGAGGGACAAAATGGCTGCCAACATTTCCTGAATCGGAATGTTGACAGCCAGCTGACAACCAATTAACATGCAGCTCGTGATCGGGAGGGTACGCGGACCCTACTCGGCCATAGATATCACTATCTTTTTACTTTTGATTTTTCTCAGCAACTACTGAACGGATTTACACCATTTAACAAAAGGGTTCTTTCTGAACCAAGAACTACCTCTTTGCCAAATTTGGTGTAATTCCGTTCAGCAGTTCGAGCTGTAGCCGTGTCTAAAGTTTCCTATGGAAAATTGCATGGGGAAAACGCGTTTTGGGACCCCCTTTTTCTCGGCCCCCGCTTGACGAATCCCCGAGACTTTCAGGGTAGGAGCGGACCGGAGCGGGCCACAAAGTTTGAAAATTTTGCGAAGATACGTCAACCGGCAAGAGAGTTATTTCAAATAGAATGTCGCGGATTTCCTATGGATAATAGGTTGTAACTATAACTATCTACTGGCGACCGCCAGTAGATAATATATATATATATATATATTCACTGAAAAAACCATAGGTTTTAGGGACAGTTATAGTTAGTTGGACATTGCACTCGTACAAAACCCGTGAAATTCCCCGTTATAGTTAGTCCAGCTAACTATAACTCGCGCCCCGCAATGCACTGCTGATGACGTCACATATTACATCACTCATGACATGGTCAGTGACATCACTGATGACATCACTGATGACATCTCAAATGACATCACTGATGACATCACTGATGACATCATCCAGTGACTGTGTGTTTCTGTAAAGTTTAAATATTTTTAATATATATAGGAAAAGACGTATTGAAGAATGAGTGGGTGTGTAAGTGTCTGTATGGATGATTTAGTAGGTGCATGACTGACTGTATAAGTGAGTGATTTAACGTATCTTACTGAATGCATGGGTTAGTGACTAAACTGGGTGAATGTCTGTATCCGTCTGTCTGTTGCTGTGTAAGTGGCTGCATGTGTTTGTGAATAGCTACATGAGTGTCTATATGAGTTATTGAATGCTTGTGTGAGTATCTGTATGGGTGCCTGAGTGTTTGTGTGGGAGGGGTGTGTGCGACTCTGTGCATAGATGTGTGAGTGGGTGATTCACTGGGTGGATGGTTTCAAGAGTGCATCTGTGATAGACTGTATGGGTGGGTAAGTGTGTGTAAGAGTGTGTTAGTGAGTGAATTGTATTGTATTGTATTGTAATTGCATTTGTATAGCGCTTACTACCCCTGACGAGGCGTCGAAGCGCTTTTTCGGCGAGTAGCACGCTACTCCGGGACCCATAGAGGATTAGTGTTGAATTAGTATAGTGAAACATGCAAGTAAATTTTAAGTGGTGGATATGTTAGTCAGTTATTTGGATTCAGAAGGATAGCGGAGGGATAGAAGAGGGGAAAAAAGGTTTGCATATATATAGCGCTTCTAACCCCTGATGGGGTGTTGAATTGCTTTTTTTTTTTTTGGGCGAGTAGCACGCTACTCCGGAAACCCATAAAGGATTAGTGGTGAATTAGTATGGTGAAATATGAAAGTAATTTGAGTGGTGGATATTAGTCAGTTATTTGGAGTGAGAAGGATAGTGGAGGGATAGAAGGGAAAGAAAGGTTTGCATTCATATAGCGCCTGTTACCCCTGGTGGGTGTTGAAGCGCTTTGTTGGCGAGTAGCACGCTACTCTGGAACCCATAAAGGATTAGTGGTGAATTAGTATAGTGGAATATGGAATTAGTGAAGTGAACATGCTAGTCTGTTATTTTGATTGAAAAGGATAGTTGTGGGATAGAAGAGTGAAGGATTTCTTTTTGTAGGTCATAGCAGTAGGAGGGAGGCTTTTGATGAGTAAAAGGGTTTTTGGAGGGGAAGAGTCAGAGGGAAGAGTTTAGAAAGGTTTGTCTTGGGCATTGGTACAGTAAAGGAGGTGTCAGAAGATACAAGGAGGGGTAGAGTAGGAGAGAGTCAAGAAAGGGTTATTTTGGGGAACATAGTAGTGGTATGGCGTTTGCGATAAATGAGAGAGTGGGTGTAGAGGATATAGTGATAGATGTATAGGGTGAGATAGGGTAGTGAATTGGAAAAAGTAGTAGAAAGAAGTTTGAGATGAGTCAAAAAGTTGGGCTAGAAGATATATTGAGGGAAGTATAGGCTGAGAAATAGGGTAGTGCATTGGAAATGCTAAATTAGAAGAAAGTGATAAATATATAGATCCATAAGTACATTGAGAGTATATAGATGCATAAAGGAGGTAAGTATATGCAGATTAAAAATATTGATAGAGGTAGCGGATGTGAAATAGGGTAGTGCATTAGATATGCTTTTTCAGGAGAAAAGTAATAGACACATTAATTAATGGGAAGATGGGCAGCATTCCTGGCCCTGGCCCCTCTCGAACAGGCTCAAACAGGCACTCACCCTTGTCCTCTCTGTCCTTAGCCTTGACGCCCGGGCTGAGACGCCCTAACCCTGGCCTTTGATACCCCTAGTAATCAGGTGACCCCGTCAGCCAATGGGAACCCTAGCCCTAATACTATCCAATCACAACACTAGCCCTAAAAGCTAGAACCAATAGGAGATCAGGACCTTACAGCCAATCTTAGCCCTACTCCAAGCATCCAATCAGTTCAAAAAACCCTGATCTCTATGTCCAATAGAGGCCCTAGCCCTACCAGTAGTCCCAACCCTAGTCCAAGCAACCAATGGGACGGGAAGCCCTAGTCTCTACTTCCAATAGAAAGCCTAACCCTACTCTTAGTCCCACACCTAGTCCAGCAACCAATAACACTAGAAGCCCTGAATGTATGTCCCAGTGGTACATGTGTGAGTAACTACATATGTGAAAGGCAGTATATATGTGTGTTGGAGTATATAAATAGCTATAAGCGAGAGTGAGTGATTGTGATAGTGGCTGTATGGATGAGTGTGTGCTTGTATCAGTGATTGTATAAGAGCGTAAGAATGTGCTAGTATTTGTATGAGTAAGTGAGCTGGTGTGTGTATAACTGTATAGGTGAGTAAATGGTAGTGTGTTTAATTATTTGCATGACTGACTAGGTGTGTGAGTACCTCTATGGATGAGTGGCGGTGTTTGAGTGTCTATATAGGAGTATGAGTGCATATGATAGTCCTGTACTGAGTGACCATAAGTATGAGTGACTGTACGGGTGAGTGAGTGGATGTGTGTGTGTAGACCTAAGAATCAGTGAGTGGGTATGTAGTTATTGGTGTTGGAGTGTCTATGGTTTTGCGAATGGCAGTCTGTAATTTAGAGTGGGTGTATCAAAGGTTATATTAGGGTGTGAGAAGATGCATGAAATTATCACATGGATGATGTCATCAGTGATGTCATCAGTGATGTCATTTGAGATGTCATCAGTGATGTCATCAGTGATGTCACTGACCATGTCATGAGTGATGTAATATGTGACGTCATCAGCAGTGCATTGCGGAAGCGCGAGTTATAGTTAGCTGGACTAACTATAACGGGGGAATTTCACGGGTTTTGTACGAGTGCAATGTCCAACTAACTATAACTGTCCCTAAAACCTATGGTTTTTTCAGTGAATTTCAAAGGTTTTTAAATGCTAATTTGTAACTATAACGTCCCTGAAACCTATGGTTTTTTCAGTGAATTTCAAAGGTTTTTAAATGCTAATTTGTAACTATAACATGTCTGAAACCTACGGTTTTTTCAGTGAATTTCAAAGGTTTTGTAAATGACAATTTTTAAATGTATTAATTGTTATATAAATTTTTTTCATACTGATTTACTACATTTTTAGAAACAATTTTTTTTTACATATTTTATTTTTAAATTACATTGTAATTACATTATACATTACATTACAAAAAATACTTTCTCAGAATGAATTACTTTAGTTTAAATACTTTGCACATAGGCAATAGACTTTTAAGTACAGTAGTTACAGTTGTTGCAATGGGCAACACATTTTCAAACACAATGCAACATTCAGCTCAATGTGAATTTCTAGTTAAATGCAATTAGTTACTTTATGGATTACTTTTCTAACCACAGGACTGGATCCTAGATTCAGTCCTGGGACATCTCCTGTAAACAGTTGAGTAAAAGCGTTTTGGTTACAGTCGTGATTTTTAAGGAATATTATTGTACTTTAAAAGTTGACACTTAGAAACTTTTTCTCATAGAATCACCAATGTTATCCTATGGAAGGAAATTCACTTAGAAGGTAAAAACTGTTATCGTTACTTTTTCTTACTCAGTGTTGGATCCTGGATCCAGCACTGGTGCATCTCCTGTAAACAGTTGAAAGAATGCGTTTAAGTCATACAGGCGATTTTTTAGGAATATTTGTAGTTTGTGAAAATCGACACTTTGAAACTTTTCTGCTAAAAACCAGACAATGGATTCCTATGGAAGAAAATATAAGTTACTGGTAAGTACGGTTAAAATTACTTTTCAGGGTCAGTGCTGGGCTAAAAGATGCAGCACTGGGTTCTCTCCTGATAACAGGTGAGTGTAGGAGAGTAGGATCTGCTTCACAGGGGTACCCCCACTTTTTGCTGATACTTCACTGGTTTTCGACATTAGTCTGGCTGGGGCCCTGCTATTCAGAACCCCAGCCTAGCTGTTTCCTCTTTAAAAGGGTCTCCATGTGCCTTAGGCACATCACTGATTGGGATCTGGAGTGCCCTTGTAAGTCCCTAGTATATGGTATACTATGTACCAAGGGCATAGGCACCTCAGAGGCCTGCCAGGGGCTGCAGCATGTATTATGCCACCCCTGGTAGGCCATCCAAACTGGCACCACAGGTCTGCTACTGCAGCCTGGGTAAGGTGGTGCATGCACCCCTTGCAGTGGTATAGGTTACCTATATCACTAAATGCATACACACATATAAACCTATAAGTCACTCCTAAGGCAGGCCTTATCAATCCTAAAGGCAGAGTGCATGGTTCCTATGTGAGAGGGTGCCCCTGCATGAGCAGGGCCCCTCTGCAGCGTTCGGAGACCATCTCTGATGCTGTTTGTAGTGCAGCCTGACCATATACTCTTAAACGCATTATATCCTCGCGGTAAAATGCTAACTATGGAATGGCTGCACCTAAACATGTCGTGTTTGGTGTCAAACATCTTGGAATACTACCCCCCGCCAATCCTGGCGGCGGGGGTAGCATTCCACCCTTCTAGAGGGAAAGGCATGTTAACTCTGACGAGTCCGGTAACTTCTTTCCAGAGCCTGGCATCACAAAATGGATGCTGCTGCCACAGACACGAGTCTGGCCTCCTGCTGCTGGACGAAACTCCGGCAGGGAGGCCTGGACAATAGGTTTCCTGTCCCAGGGAGGTGTGACCACCTCCCCAGACAGGACAATGTGTATTGGGGCTGGGCGGGAGCACTTTCGGGTGCTTTGAAGTCCTGCACTGGGGGCACATTTGGTGTCCCTGTGCATACCCCAGTTCAAACCGGATCAGGGGCTTGCAGCCCCTGCTTTGGCGCGAACTGGACAAAGGGAAAGGGGTGTAGCCACCCCTCTGCCCTGACCCACCCATAGGTGGGGCCACAGAGTAGTCCATCCCCTATTTTTAGAATAAAGGTAGGAACCCAGTCCCTAGGACTTTAGATTATACCTGGACGAAACTCTGAAACAGAATCCTGGACCTTCGACGCTCTACTCACGATTAGAGGACTGAAGAATCTCCCTTGGGGTCAAGGAGTGACTCCCCTGCTTGGCAGGCACCAAAGAAGCATCTGTCCGGTTCGCATCACTGAAGCTCCCGTCGGACGCCGAAGTCATCGCATCACTAGAGGTGGATTCTCAGACTTCCCCGAGGCTACCCTGAGTCCCCAGCAAAGCTGAGGCCCGTGGCTATCGTGGGTGACGTGAGACCGTGACCCCTGGACACCGAGCACATTTGCAAGTGCACCATCTTCTGGGTCTCCCAAGAAGTCGTGCTTTGGGCTACGAGTAGCCCTAGCCTCCAGCACCACCTGCACCGAAGATCACTGGCCCCCACTCCACGAGTGTCCTGTAAGCCAGCTCCACGAGCGGCGTCATGAGACTCCTTCGCGGTCGCTAGCCCATTGGCTAGTAGCCCTTAACGAAGGCCAATCTTTTCTTTACTTGGCAGTCTGGTTGCTCCAGGCCTGCCCTCACTTACCCTTGCTGGGTGAGTTCCCCAGACCTTGCTGGTCTGCATCATCGACGATCTACATCTTACTCGAGACTTGCCGTTGCCAAGGCTTGTTGGGTCCAATCTGGTCGCCAACACCTCTGCACTCGACAGACATCGAGCCACAGCCCGAATCCTGCTCCTGGTTGCCGACAACGCCTCCTGGACCTCGTGGCTGAAGAGTCAAGACGACCGTCATCGAATCTGAAGCACTCGACATCGGTGGGCATCTGTCCATCGCCTCCCTGGTCACTGGCTAGTGACCCAGACTCTGTCCCCTCTGCTTTCAGGTTCTTCAGAACTCCGATCCACTCTTGGATCCACCCGGACACTTTTCTCCTGGTCGCCAGCAGCACTTTGCAGCAGATCGCCATAAGAACCGACGACGAAACCCGACCCCGAAAGGCACCTATGCACCCGGCTTCCCTGGGTGAGGTAACACGAGTACTCCGGTGCTCCCGTGGGTAGAGACTCTTCAAAGTCCTAGATCTCAAAGGGTTTTGTCCTAGTCCTCTTCTAAGTGTCCCTTTCCTCTATTTTCCCGATCCCGACTTTCTCCATAGAAGTTAACGGCGTATCGCGGTTGTGTATTTACACTGCACGCGTCTCCCGTGGGTCCCCTGTGTCACTACCTTGGGTGGTTCCTTGTGGTCCAAGCACTTCTAGAGGCTCTAGGCCTAGTGTCTAGTTCAGTCGTGGTTCGCATACCACTTTATTGGTATATGGTTTGAGTACGCCCCTAGGGCCCAAACGTGTATTTGTGCTATTACTGTGATTTAAGATCTTATAACCTATGTACTTCGAACTCTAGCCTCATAAAGAGACTAGAGGGGTGTGTTTAGTAATAAATACATATATTTTGAATATATACCTGGTGTGGTGCTCTTTCATTTGGTCACTCAAGAGATTATAGACTGGTAAAACAAGCTGCTTTACATTCCTTCAAGACTTAGCCTGAAGGCTGCTCTCCACAGCTACCACTAGGATAGCTTTCAATAAGGTTGTCTTTAACCTACCTACCATAAGAGTCGATTTGGACTGGTGCAAGGTGCCCACTATAATTAGTGGACAGCATATGCCAGGCCAACTTCTCACATTGGTGTGCAGCGTGTGGGATTCCAGCTTGCTATTGTTTTACCAGATAATCTCAATTGAATTGATCAACTGAAAACCACTAAAGGTACCTAAGGTACATATAATTTAAGCTCAGAATATCAGTAAGTTCTACTGAACTTAGAGTTGTGTGTTAAGGGATAGCACAACCCTTTCTACAACTCAAGAGAGTTTAGTAGGCCACACTAGAGTAGGTAGTGCATACACCACACCACACTAGTAATGTCTTTAAAAGCAGGATCTAGAGATGCCCTGCAGGAAGCCATTGAGCTTCCCCCTCCAAGTATGACACACTCCCATTCTTGGAACTGAGAGCTTTGTGTAACGTGAGGAAATTAAGGACAGGCCAAAGTCCCACCACCCAACACCTCCAGGAGATGTTGGTGGCTTATGATCTTAGTAAGTCCTCAGAGACTGAAGGGGTAGGAGCAGAGGGTGGGCCAGCAGATGAGGAAGGGGCCAGGGGTACTACTACCCCCAGCCCCCCTCTGAAACTGACCAGGAGGGTGACAATGACCCTGACCTGGAAAACCCAATCCCTTCTGGGGAAGATGAAGATGAGGATCTTGAGAACCACACCTTTGTCCCCCAGGAAGGATTATGAGTGTGCTCAGAAAGTCTAGGTCTCCTTCTCAGGAGTCTAACCACTCTGGCACCTCAATAGGGAGCTCTGTTTCTTCTCACAGGAGGGAATCCTCTCATGAGAGAAGAAAGAGACTGGTCCAGTATGAGGAGACTCAACTGGAGATCAGGAAGAAGCAATTGGCTTTAGATAGAGAATCCCTAGATCTCCTTAAAGAGAGAAGAAAGTTGGGACTAGAGTCCCATGGTGGCAGCCATGTCCCTAGAGATAGGGAAAGGTCCTATGACCATAGGAACCTGAGCAAGATTGTCCCTCCCTACCAGAGTGGGGATGACATCCACAAATGGATAACTGCTTTAGAGAGGGCCTGTAAAGTACAGAAGGTCCCTCAGGAGCAGTGGGCAGCAATCTTGTGGCTCTCCTTTGCTGACAAAGGTAGAGACAAGCTCCTCACTGTTAGAGAGGAGGATGCTGATAATTACAAGGTCTTGAAGAGTGCTCTTATTGATGGGTTTGGCCTAACCACTGAACAGTACAGGTTGAAGTTCAGAGACACCCAAAAAGCACAGACTCAAGACTGGGTAGACTATGTGGATTGTTCTGCCAAGGCTCTGGAAGGCTGGTTGATGGGCAGTAAGGTGTGTGACTTCTCAGGATTGTATAATCTGATAATGAGGGAGCAGATTCTTAATAACTGTCAAAACCAGCTGTTGCATCAGTACCTGGTTGACTCTGATCTGACCTCTCCCCAAGAATTGGGAAAGAAGGCAGACAAATGGGTCAGAACCAGGGTGAAGCAGAAGGTACAGAACCAAGGTGGGGAAACCAAGAAGCAAGATGCTAAGAACTCTGACAAGGGTGGGGAGAAGGGTAAAGATCAAAAGTCTTCATCAGGCCCCCAAAAATCTTCTTCTGGTGGGGATTCCCAGTCTACCAAGGGTAAAGGCCAAAGAAAACCATGGTGCAAGGTCTGTAAGCAAAAGACCCACTGGACCAGTGATTGCACCAAGTCCAAAGACTCCAGTCCAGCACCCACCAATGCCCCTAAGGCACCTGTTCCCCCTAGTACAGTTGGTGGAGGTGCTCCAGCAAAGGGTTTAGTAGGGTTCACCCTGGGAACTGAGTTGGGCTCTGACTTAGTCAGGGAACTGACTCAGGCTGTGTTAGTCTGTGATGGAGGCATGGATGTGACCTCCACTGTGAGTCCCAGTAATCTGGGCAAGTACAGACAACCTCCTTTAATCAATGGACGAGAGGCTTTGGCATTTAGGGACACAGGGGCAAGTGTCACAATGGTGACACAAGACCTTGTGCTACCTGGGCAAGTTATACTTGGTGAAATGTACCAAGTGACCAATGCTAGCAATGTCAGAACAGACCATACTCTGGCAGTTGTTAACTTCTCCTGGGGAGGGATAACTGGCCTTAAGAAGGTTGTGGTAAGTGCAAACCTACCAGTCGAATGCTTGCTTGGCAATGACTTAGAGACTTCTGCTTGGGCAGAAGTGGAGCTCAGGACCCATGCAGAAATGCTGGGGATCCCTGCAGATGTGTTTGCTGTGACCAGGTCACAAGCTAAACTGTCTAAAACTGAACAGGCCTTGGATTCTGGAAGAATGGACCAAGTGCCTTCCAAGAGGAGGAGTAGTAGGGTTAAGGCAGAGCCTTCCCCCTTGGCTCAGGAGGAAGATCAGTCCCTTGAGGGGGATGATCTCAGCCCTGAAGAAGGAACTGTCCCAGAGGAACTTGAACCTGAACAGGTTGAGTTCTTGGGGACAGGGGGACCTTCTAGGGCAGATCTGAGCCAGGAGCAGCAGAGCTGCCCTCCCTTGAACCCCTCAGACAGCAAGCTGCTGCTGAGGCTGCTGGGAAAGCTAGTGGTCCCCATACAGTGTATTGGGATGATGGACTCCTGTACTCAGAGAGTAGAGACCCCAAGCCTGGTGCTACCAGGAGGTTGGTAATACCTTTGAAGTTCAGGGGCTTCCTATTGACCCTAGCCCATGATATTCCCTTAGCAGGACACCTGGGCCAGAACAAGACTTGGGACAGAATTGTCCCTCACTTTCACTGGCCCCACATGTCTGAAGACAGTAAGGAGTTTTGTCGCTCCTGTGTAACCTGCCAAGCCAGTGGCAAAGCAGGTGGCACTACAAAGGCCCCCTGATACCACTACCTGTGGTGGGGGTGCCCTTTGAGAGGGTAGGGATTGACATTGTTGGTCCCATGGATCCCCAAACAGCCTCTGGGCACAGGTTTATCCTGGTGGTAGTGGATCATGCCACCAGGTACCCGGAAGCTATTCCCCTCAGGACCACTACAGCACCTGTGGTGGCAAGGGCCCTCCTGGGAATCTTCTCAAGAGTGGGCTTTCCTAAGGAGGTAGTATCAGACAGGGGACAAACTTCATGTCTGGTTACTTAAAAGCAATGTGGAAGGAGTGTGGAGTTACTTATAAGTTCACCACACCCTATCACCCACAATGCAATGGTTTAGTTGAGAGATTCAACAAAACCTTGAAGGGCATGATTAAAGGGCTCCCAGAAAAGCTTAGGCGTAGATGGGACATACTCTTGCCCTGCCTTTTATTCGCATATAGGGAGGTGCCTCAGAAGGGGTTGGTTACAGCCCTTTTGAACTTCTGTTTGGCCACCCTGTGAGGGGTCCACTGTGCTTGGTGAAGGAAGGATGGGAGTTACCTCTCAAGCCCCCAAAGCAAGATATAGTGGACTATGTACTTGGTCTCCGCTCCAGGATGGCTGAGTACATGAAAAAGGCAACCAAAAACCTTGAGGCTAGCCAGGAACTGCAGAAGGCCTGGCATGACCAAAGGCTGTT